>JAWDGP010005738.1:60000-115000 GCA_033675545.1 Elysia crispata
ATGTGGTACATAAGCCACGTTTCATATTGACACTGTTTTTTACGTTTATTTAGGACTTTCAAAGGATACGATGATAAGTGTCGCTCTTTGTTTCTTGCTTCTGTAGGCCTCTTTTAAAGGTCTTATTCAATAAGAAAACTAGGTATTGGTATGATTTTGGATCGAAAAAAATAAAAAAAAAAATTTAAAAAAATCAAAATAAAATCAAAACAAGGTAATTGCTTTTCTTGGAGGTATTATTTACTTCATATAAACTGGCGATTTTTGAAAGGTTTCATTCTGTTGCACTAGATTTATTACGGACTCTTGAAGCTCTAAGAAATACATGAAAAAAATAAATTGCCAATGTTTCTCATTATCAAGCGCTACACCCACACTCTCAGTCTGCCCGTGTGTCCCCTCCCAGGTCCCTCCGCTTGAAATACTCACTTAACGAATAAGCTCCCCCGCCGGATTCACGGCATCTTTCTCCCTGTTCCTTGGGACGTTATATCAGGCTCGCCACGCGCCACCTCTCGCCTACATGAACTTCCGCCACAAGGTCTCATTTCCGTGCTCACGAAACGTCCCATTCCCTTGCTGCCATTTTTTTTTTTTTTTTTTTTGTTAAAACTGGTCCTTTTCCTATAGATCTACCTATTAAATTAGAAACCTCCTTAATAGACTGGCGGTTTTTAGAACGGTTTAACTAGACTTTTCGCCCGAAAATACGCGAAAAATAATTCCACATGCGTTACTAGATCGATGACGCATTTCCTGCATCCACCCCCAGCCCATTCGAATGGGACATGAGTCTGAACTGTTGAAAATCGAAAAAAGCTCGAAATAGTTTCGTGGATGGGCTATATCAGATAATCAACCAATCTTCTCCAGAGTAATCGCATTGTCTCCATTGCTTTCTGCAGCTGCACCAGTACCGGCCGGTTCAAGATGTCCTACCAGTCCGGCTCGTTTCTGCTCCTTCTGACGCTGCTCCTCACAGTTGCCATGGAAACCCAGGCCCTGTACTTCGCGGCCTGCTGGGGGTGGGGCCCTAGTTGTTCCAGGTAGGAATTGTTTGTATATCATTTCCTGCTATGTTGGGTTAAAGGGGGTGGTGGACGCATGCGAGATGTTTAAAACAAAAAAAAAAAAAATGATCTCACTAATTTCGCTCACTGGGAGTAAATCAGTTGATTAAGGCGAAGAGTTGTACATCTTATCATTCCTGGGGGTGTCACTGAAGCGCGTGCGAGTATCATGTCGCTATCGTGTCGCTATCATGGAAATTATCGACAGCGCTCCGGTAGTGCAGACGCCTTTGGTTTAAAAGATGGTAGTTGTCTACCGCAAAGCAAGTTAGTGTCATATCGCTATCGGTAAAATTATCGATACTTTACTGGCTGTCGAAACGTCGCCGTTTATTTTTTTATTTTTTTATTTTTTATTTTTTTTTTTTTTTGTGACGGTGCCGCTCCTCTAACGTAACGCAAGTGTCAATCGCTATCGGTAAAATTATCGAAGCTTTACTGATTGCGGCTCTGCCGTTATTTTTTCACGTAGAGAGGAGTGCGGTAGTTGAGGATATCGCAAGAGGAGTTATCTTCTGTACAGCTGGAAAGCATGTTCTGGATGATTCTTGTCCACGTCAAAGTAACCCACGTGATAGGGAGATTGGAAATGATGGTACACAATTGTAATAACAATGGAAATGCGTGACCACGCAAAACTAGAAGGGAAACAATTCCCAAAACATTATTTTATAACTCTGATCTTGTGCTTAGCATTAAGAGCGCGTGAGCATACACCTATGGTCTGCTCGGCATAATATATCTACTTATACATAGACTTCCAGAGCTGCATTGATTCACTTTTCATTTCCTCTCGAATGGTACTCTCGAAATTTTGAGATAATAGTCAAATAATTATTATATTGTGAGAGAAAGGAAAAAATCTCTCATGATGATTATGTCAAAAGATCGAGGATCAACGCGACAAAAAACGAAGACGTCTTTTGTATCGGAATTCCCTAAATAAACCAGATGCTGCAAGCATCATTGTTATTACCGTTTTTCGGTCGAATTCTCCGCTATAAGTATCGCTTCTCTCTTAAAACGACCAGCTGCTAGTTTATCGGGATCGGAATATAACTATAAAACCGTAACTTCAAAAACAGAAGTCCCAATCAAGATCTCCATTAAACGTCCATCAATCACAAACCGGACTACGGATTAGACTGTTGGACGTCGTGTATTCACCAACGACCACCGTGGATAAAATTAATGTGTCTAGGTCACCGGCGCCGCCCAAACCCCGACCTGCGGATGATATCCATCATCGGGAACTTATTAAAAACTATTTCACCTCGGCACGCAATCGGCTACAGAGATCATTTGGTTTGAACATTTCGGTCTATACGCTGCACGGTCACCGATGTCCACTACAGTACACAGACATTAATCAAAGTACCCTGTGTCCTGCGACTCTGACCAATTAGTTGGGTTTTTTTTTTATTAAGACGGTGGAGTTTGTATGCAAGGATTAATCAGACCGAACATGCCAAAAGCGTTCAGCTCTGATTTGTTGATTGTGCGATTACTAGATCTAGACTTGTTCAGGTTTTTATAGGCTTTCTGTAGGCGTGAAACAGGTTCCCTCCGATCAAGACAGAGCCTCAAAGGACTTTTTTTTTTTAATTTGTTGTTAGTTTCCTAACCTTTCTGAAGAATCTTAAACGGAGACAAGCGATCTTCATCAATCTTGAGGTGGGACTGATTAGATGCTATCAGACCCCACCGCCATACTGTTGGCCCAGCCAGGGATCGGACTCAGGGCCTCCAATATGTAAGGTTACACAGGGGGAAGAAGAAGAAGAAGAAGAAGAAGAAGAAGAAGAAGAAGAAGAAGAAGAAGAAGAAGAAGAAGAAGAAGAAGAAGAAGGAGGAGGAGGAGGAGGAGGAGGAGGAGGAGGAGGAGGAGGAGGAGGAGAAGAAGAAGAAGAAGAAGAAGAAGAAGAAGAAGAAGAAGAAGAAGAAGAAGGAGGAGGAGGAGGAGGAGGAGGAGGAGGAGGAGGAGGAGGAGAAGAAGAAGAAGAAGAAGAAGAAGAAGAAGAAGAAGAAGAAGAAGAAGAAGAAGAAGAAGAAGAAGAAGAAGAACAACAACAACAACAACAACAACAACAACAACAACAACAACAAGGAGGAGGAGAAGGAGGAGGTGGGCGCTCCGGTAAACCACACCCAAACTGTCTTCGTGTTGCTGGAGAATCCACATGTCGCTGATTACTGTCTGAGGCAATTGATCAATTACTGTATCCGGATATCTCGGGTCGGTGATTGATAGTGGCTGAGCCAAACATGAGAAACTCACGCGCCCATTGGTTTTGGTGTTTTAAAAACAAATCTGCCATTTTCTTTCGTTGTTCAAACCACAAAAAGACAAACAGTATCGAATCGGGAGTGAAAAAATGAAGGACAGAGGGGATCAGTAGAGAAAAACAATGACTAAGAGAGGGAAAGAAGTAGAAAAATAGGCAGAAAGGAAGAGAGGGAAAGTGTGAAAGAGAGAGAGAGAGAGAGAGAGAGAGAGAGAGAGAGAGAGAGAGAGAGAGGCGAGAGGGGGAAAGGAAGACATAAAGAGACAGAGAAAGAGAGCCAGACAGGGACAGAAAGACCGAGAGGTAGAGAGGACTAAAACCAAAATGATCTTTATTTGGACAGTAAAAATCCGAATTGCTCCACAGCTGATTGTTTTCCGATAGAGCGGGTTGCCGTCGGGCAGATCAGGCCAACATAAACTGTAAGCAACAAAAGGAGAAGAGCATCTTCTGCATCATAAATCAATGCTATTGGGACATGTTAAAAGTGAGAACAAACAAAAAAAAACAGTCGATTGTATTTCGAGGACGAGTTTGTGGAACATGTCATGAACAAATTACCCGACGGCCCACAACTCTCAATTTGCGATCGCTTTAGTTCCAAAGTTAAATGAATAGTTTCTTGCATGTAGGACCTAGTAGGGGAAGAGAGCTGTTCTGGGGCTCTCACTATCAGTTCATCCCAAACTGCAGCCGCTTGACGTTTTCAACTTTCGCTTGGCCTCGAGAAAATAGCGCATTTAAATGGGTTTCTTTTTTGTTTGTTTTTTTTTTTAATCCATTAATTTATGCACGGCTTCACCATTAACGCATTCAAAACTCTATGCTGCTATATCATTACAAACCTGTATTGCTTTTTTTTTTTTTTTTGTGAGAGCTTGTTTTCATTCCCGGTAAAAATAGGAAATGGACGCTTAAAGACGTAGTATTATCATAACATTGAAAATAATAAAGATAGATACTTCACACTTTAAACCAAAAAAAATATTTCAATAAAAATTTAACCTTTTCTTTTGATTTTTTGCTTTGTTTTATTTATTTATTTTATTTTATTTTATTTATTTTTTTTCCTTTGGAGGGGCGGAGTTGTCTCAGTTCCCTAACAATTAGACTAAAGTCTTAAACCACAACCAACACTGCAAGCTCAAAACGTTATTTTTTGCATATATTGTATTGCAATTTCAAATACATCCCATCGATCAATCACCTTGCTATATTCACTCCCCTCCCTCCCTCCATCCCTCCTTCCGCCCGACTGCCCTCTCTCTGTGTGGCCGCTCAAGACACGAGATAGCGAGACACTCGAGACACCCGGTGAGGGCGGTCCGACCATCCCAGGACAGCTCTGAGGCGGCGGCTGCTGCAGTCTCCAGGGAAGCCGCGAGGGCGCCCTCCTCGTCCTCCTCGTCCTCCTCCTCGTCAGGCGCCCAGAGGAGTCCCGCGTACAGGGGCCACGGCAGGAGGGGCATCCCCAGCATCGTCACTTCCGGTACGTGAACGCCAGGCGCTAGAACGTGTGTGTGTGTGTGTATGTTCTCAGCGGGGCGGTGGTTACACAATTCGTCGCGGAACAGAGGAGGTTTATAGTGAAAGTGGAGGCCACATGAGCGCAAAGTGTTGCTTCAGAGATATCAGTTTCTTTGGTTTTTTGTTTAATATGTCTATAATTAATTGCGATAATTGTTAAATTTTATGATGTATTTCTTTTTTTTTTTTTTAATAATGGCGAAGTAACGTTTCCAACGCCATGATTGTTCGGTTTATAAAAAGCCCAGCCCATCTCTGACTAGAAAGTTAGGATATTGGGAATAAAAAGCAAGACTGAGAGACTATCGAGATATCATTGAGAGAGAACGAAGAGACGTAAGACCAGGCACTGATACCCATCTAATCAACCACTCAAAGCCAAGATCATTATCACCTTGAATCTCCAGCCACAACGGAGAGTAAATTAGAAAGAATAGACAAGGCTTTACACTGTTTGTTTGCTAGAAATCGTCCAGAATAAGCAGATCTCAGGATCTAAAAGTTTTGATCGAAATGCCTTAATATAACTTCACTCAGCCACAACTCGTGTAACAGATTTCTATCTCCACGATTCATCACAGGATACAATTCTAGAAATTGACATACCCTGCATTGACATTTAACTAAATGTATTTAGTGTTGACAGTTCTGTTTTAGTGATGGCACACAATTCCATACTCGCTGCTTCATTACACTTTAGAATAGTAAAAAAAAATTATTGACTTTAAGTAAATGTACCGTATTCAGGGCTTACAGTTCTTTCTTAGAGATGGCACACAATCCCATACTTGCTGCTTCATTACAGGTTAAAACCGTAAAATAAAACATTGACTTCAAGTAAATGTACCGTATTCAGGGCTTACAGTTCTTTCTTAGAGATGGCATACAATCCCATACTTGCTGCTTCATTACAGGTTAAAACCGTAAAATAAAACATTGACTTTAAGTAACTGTACAGTAAACAGGGTAGCAGATCTCTCTCAGTGACAGCATTAACAATTCCATACTTGCTGCTTGATACAGGTGGCTGGGAGCCGGGCTTCATGGGAAAACGGACTCACAGCACAGACACAGAGAGTCTCAATCCTCAGGAGGTCAGATCGCTGCTCCAGTTGTTACAGGTTCAGGTGAGAGGAATACGAACACACCCAGAGATAGATTGATAGATAGGTGGATAGATAGATAGATAGATAGATATAAAGAGATAGTTGGATAGATAAATAGATAGGTGGATAGATAGATAGATAGACAGATAGATAGATATAAAGAGATAGTTGGATAGATAAATAGATAGGTGGATAGATAGATAGATAGACAGATAGATAGATAGATAGATAGATAGATAGATAGATAGATAGATAGATATAAAGAGATAGTTGGATAGATAAATAGATAGGTGGATAGATAGATAGATAGATGGATGGATAGATAAACAGATAGGTGGATGGATAGATAGATGGACAGATAGATATGTGGATGGATATATAGGTAGATAGATAGGTGGATAGATAGATAAATAGATAGGTGGATAGATAGATAGATAGATAAAAGGATAGGTAGATAGATAGATAAATAGATAGGTGGATGAATAGATAGGTGGATAGATAGATAGATAAAAGGATAGGTAGATAGATAGATAAATAGATAGGTGGATGAATAGATGGATCGATAGATAGGTGGATAGATAGATAGATAGATAAATAGATATGTTGATAGATTGATAGATACATTGATAGGTAGATAGATAGATGGGTGGATAGAAAGATGGACGGATGGATAGATAAAAGATAGGTGGATAGAAAGATGGATGGATAGGTGGGTAGATAGATAGATAGATAGATAGATAGATAGATGGATGGATGGGCAGATAGTTAGATAGTTGGGTAGAAAGACGGATGGATAGATTGATAGATAGTTAGATCTGGATGGATAAATAACTTAACAGGTAAATAAAAAAAGGAAGTAGATAAAAATGTAGATAGATATTTACAGATGTAGATAGATAAGAAGATAGATAGATAGATAGATAGATAGATAGATAGATAGATAGATAGATAGATAGATAGATAGATAGATAGACAGATAGATAGATAGACAGACAGACAGACAGACAGACAGACAGACAGACAGACAGACAGATAGATAGATAGATAGATAGATAGATAGATAGATAGATAGATAGATAGATAGATAGATAGATAGATGTAGAGGTCAGTTGATAGACAGACCGTCAGATGAATTCAAAATTAGACGGACAGGTGAATCGAAATATGAAGAAGTTTGAAGAAAAAAAATATTTGATAGGAAGGTTTTTATTATAAAAATAGATAGATATATGGAAAGACAGAGGGAGAGAAAACTAATAAATAAAAGATCAGTGAATAGATTAAAGAGATGAACAGACAGTTCTAAAACGATGTACAATGCAGAGAATAAATTGTAAGGTATATAGGCATGAAATGATGTAGTGAACTAGTTAGATAAATGGATGGATAGCGAGCTGTATGTGGATACAAAAATAGGTATAAAAAACATACCAAATACATAAATAAGACAAATGGAGATGGAGATATATATATATATATATATATATATATATATATATATATAGATGGATCGATAAATAGATAGATTAGTGGGGACATAGATGGATTGGTAGAATTATACCAATATATACTTGTATTAAGTAGAAAGAGCATCAACAGCAGTAATAGTAGTAGCAACAGGATTGCTATATTTACCATTACTACTATCATTGTTATAATTGACTCGATACACCTTGCCCACGCCTTTGTTCTTTCCCCTAGAGTGACGATCGCAAGTGAGCATGACAAGATGTTTCGCATCGAGCGACTAGTAACATCACGTTATCCGTACATCTTACAAGGGAGAGAACACTCAGGACTATAAAGCTACACAATTCCGAAACAAGATCAAGGGGAAGTCACTAGCTGATAGCACATAAACTTATCCGAGCCATTTACTTAAAAAAAATCTTTCCACAGAAGAAACAAGTGAAATATACCCGTTCTTTTCATTAACACTGTAAACAAGAAATGTTCATTTGGAGTTAGTATATATACACACACACACATATATATCATATATATATAAAGAAATAATAAGCTAAAAGACTTTTTGGAATATTCTTTTTTCTTTCTTCATTAAGAGTCTGCTGGAAGATTCGAAGAAGTTATTCTAGACTTTGAGGGGACTATTTCAATTTACACGTATCGCGGTTTGTTGTTGTGGTTGTTGCTGTTGTTGTTGTTGTTGTTGTTGTGTGTGTGTTACTTTACACTCTCCTTTAAAATTATCACCAGTTTTCAATTTAAAAATACAGAGCAAAAGAATGTGGGTGACAGCAAAATGAAAAAAAAAAGTTTCAATTTCTTTTTTGGAAGATCCTCACGGTACAAAATATAGAACAAAGGGTGTTTCTTCAATCAAGTGCTTTTCATTGCGATGTGAACTTCTTTTCCTCTATCTATTTACAAGTAAAAATGTTAAATTTCAAATTAAGTTGCGACCATGATCAACTTATCTTTAAAATTTTGTTTTAATTATCTTGATTTATTTTTTTTTTACAATAAAACTGATTTTAATCTTTAGTAACCGCAAACTAGCAGGTACGTTCAAAAATAAAATTGGTGAAAAATTTATCACGTTAAAGATTAAAAAAAAAAAAAAACAACAAATAATTTAAATATGGGCTTAGAAAATTAGGCACAATTACTGTTAGTGTAAATATTTATTTGTTTGTGGAATAAAAATTTCCCACATTTGTCATTTTGTTTTCTTCATCAGATAATAGAGAGACATAGAGAGAGAGAGAGAGAGAGAGAGAGAGAGAGAGAGAGAGGGGGGGGGGGGAGAGGAAGAGAGAGACACACACAGAAAGACAGAGACAGAGACAGAGAGAGTAGAGAATGTATATATGTGTTTAATGTACTTATACAAAACCGAATAATTAGAATTAAAAAAAAATGTTTTAAATATAACGATACAAAATAAAAATATGATTCTTCAAATTCTATGGTTTTCAGGTAATTTTTGAAAAACAATTCTTCTTTTGATGAGAATTTTTTTTTTTCAAAACTGGCGGCAACAACTTTTTTTTTGTGTTCAAAGCTCAGACATCTATAAAAACATATCAATTCATTCAGTTCAAGCTAAAGTCACTTCTCGACTACTACTCAATTTTAAGGTCAATCTATAGACTTAGTCATGAAAGCAAACTTTTGTTCATCAAGAATGAATTCATCTTAAAGTGAAGAATCTGCATAAATAATTCAGTGTGATAATGTCTTGCCTGAGTCATATGTCACATTAGTATTTTTAAGATACATTTGAAAAAAAAAAAGGGTTCCAAATATTCACATGCTTGATTAAGGCAAAAATTTTTTTTTTTTTTTTTTTTTTTTTTGTGGAGAAAGAAATAAATGAATTGCAATCAAAATAAGCTAAGGCTGAAGTAAATTTCCACTGATTACTTTGGAAGTTTTCAACAAAATCCTAAAAAGAGACTCAGGCAATTGTGTTTCGAACAGGACTAAACCTCCTTATCATAGCACATCAATTTGATTGAAATCTGATAAGCTCAAAATGTTGACCAATCGAAGTGAGGAGCTGGATAACTTCTTTACTTTTAAGGCTTCAGTAGAAAAGCTGAAAAAATATAAATGAATCCCTTGCTATGTTTAAATATCCATAATCACTCAGTCTGAAGATAACCATCAAAATTTAAAAGCATAATTATAAGCGATATCAACCCTAATCAGAGTGACGCAACAAAATAATCTGTTCAGTTAAAATGAAGCAAAGCGCTATGAAAATTGAATCACTCACCATTCATCTCTCGCATGGCTCGTGTGAAGTCCACCGGATCTTTAAAGCTGACGAAGCCATAGCCTTTGGTCTTGTTTGTCCTCCTGTCTCGTACAACCTTGGCCTTGAGGAAGCTTGGGTACTTGTTGAAGGCCCGTACCAGCGTCTCATCCGTTACTTCATTACCCAGATCACCACAGAACATACGGAAGTCATCTGGGGTTTTCATATAATAATCATCCTATTATTATAACAAGCAAATTGAGCTACACTGAGGATTTGAGTGAATTATTCACAATGTGTAAAACTAAGTTCACCAGAAAGATAAAAAAAAGAAGATTCAGATGCAAAACATATTTTAGGAATTGATTCACTATAACATGATAGGATGGACTTTTTGTTCACTTTTGATTGTCAAAGTAAAAATTTAAGCTAACTAACTTAATTTTACCAATTTTTACATTAAACTAATCATAAAGAGGCTTCACTTTATGGTAAATTGCAAAAAAAAAAATGGTACCTATTTAATAGATCAGTATAATTGGTTATTCATCAATGACTCACACATTCCCATGTGACAGTAGGGAGAAAGGCAAAAAAAAAAAAAAAATACTTCACTCTTGTCAAAAGCACCCGCCCTCCAAGTTTACCTCACTGAAAACTCATTTCTCACTTCAGTTCAGCCAAATATGGGCGGTTAAACTTAAATCATATACATATGAGGACATGTGGCCACTGGATTAAGTTGTGAGCTAACTTTACTGTTACGCAGTTTTGGAGTATTTGGTGACAAATTTTGTCAAAAGGCCATCTAGAGTTGCATACACCCCTTAGTGCTTGGACATTATGTTAAATAAAAGTTAAGCACAAATTCACAATCAGTATTCAGAGAGATACTCATCCCTTCAGAGAAAAATACAAAATTTAGTGCTACATACTTGTAGCAACGCCAACAAAAATGAGATGTTTTGAAGCAGAGAAAAATTTTGGGGTAAATGCAATAAAGAAAGTCTGAAAATTCCGCTTTTTACACTGCTCTAATTTCTAACTTTCATATTGTATCAGAAGTAAAAAAAAAAAAGGCAGTTAAATAGCTAGGTTTTCAAGCCTTCCAGAGACATTTTGTGGCGTTGTTACACATATAACCACTGGCTTTTGGGCTCTCAAAACGACCCTCTGCTTGAACAAACCTGATAAAAACTGATGTGAACATTTATCTTTAATTTATAATTGTAATAATATTTGAATTCATGGACAGCACGCTGACTTTAGAGAAATGCGTACTTCTTTCTGTTTACTTGCAAAGCCATCTCTTTTATTACAGAAAAACAAACAAAAACCAGTGCTGTTTCAGTCGTCTTTTAACTCCATTAGCAAAAAGGGGATCTGGCACTAAAGAAAAGGTTCAGGGTCGATCAAAACCACAGGTTTATTCTAGATATGTGCCTGAAAAGTTTAGTCAGTTATGATTAAATATGACTTTTACTTGTACTTTGGTATTCTAGAGACATGTCAATTTTCAACTTTATCTATGTCATGCTTTTGAATTCAGTGGAGACAAAGGGCTATCAGGGCAATGCTCCAATATTTGAAGTATTGAAATGTCCAGTATAACTGCCTGATCTTTTTTTTAACATGGCATTACCGTGCCTAAGATAAGCTTGTTGAATCAAAGTGCTTTCTGTTTATTTCATAGTAAAAGAAATTGAATATCCTTCATACGCCAGGGAATACATACGAGATTAGAAAAATAATCATGAGAAGATATAAGCATTAAATGATGTCATTCCATCTTGACATTCAATGCGCCTAAACATACAGTATACCTTTACAACAAAATAAAGAGTTCACCTTGTGCCCATTCAGCCAGTGTTGGATCCTCCCATGTTGTGCTGGCTGCCAGACGTATAAACTTTTTCTCCTTCTTCTTCTTCTCTTTCTTTCCAATGGGCGGGGCTCCAGGGGCCACAGGCGCACCCTGCATGCCTGGCATTCCTGCAGCCATCATCACTTGTCCCGCCATCATCCCTCCCATTTGGCCCTGCATCATGCCAGGAGCTGCTCCAGCTTGAGCTGGCCCAGAGGCTGCTACAATCCCACCAATCATAGCGCTGGCTGGGACAACATCCATGTCGGTGAGGGAAGCGTCACCCTCGCTAGATGTGGCAACGGACGATTGGGAGGGGGCAGCTGGACCGATGGAGTCATTACCTGTTAGTGGGAAATTTTCAAAAAAGGCACATAAAAACATATTGAAACATACCCAGTTGCCTATCTTATCACAAGACAGTACAGGCAGCTGTTATTTATGAAAAAAAAAAATAAAAAAAAAAATAACTGACTGCCTAAAGTTTGGGCATGGAAACACCTTTGTACATCACATAACAGAGCCTTGTGAACTACAACTATTTACACTCGAGAGACGATTCAACTTTTGAAGCTTTTCTTATTTGGACCTACATTCTCTGGCCACAACTTATTGCCGCTTTTCATTTTCTGAGATATTACTTACAGCAAACACTTGGGGTGAAGCACTGATACTGTCAATTTAGGTCAGGAATTTTTTATCACCTACAAAGGTTACAAGTGATGTCTCCACAATTCTGAGGTATCACAGGAAGGGCTAAAGGGCCTTTAGCCAGACTACGACGTTATATTTTTACACTGACCAACATCATTTGCATAAACTCCTCCCACCTAGCGGTGTGTAGCATAATTGCTTTTCACAAACATGCTGGCCCTCTGCAGAGAACGTAACTGTTATGCACGGGTTACATGGTGACTTTCAGCCATGTTCTTATGCTACTGAGTACTAGCCTGGTGCCAGCGCGCTGTGTAGAGTGTGTACCCACTGCATGCTCACACTTGCATTGATTTACATGATCCGAGACAGTTTTACCAGAAGCAGCAGATATCACTGATTTTGACTGTTATGTAGTTTGCGGAAAGCCCACAGTCTTATAAATTCAGCTTGTAAGTATTTCCAACTACTGGACTGAGTCACCGTGACTGGTGATCAGGCCTAACACTCGTTTGTGGCTTCCAATGTAACCAACGCAAGTCACTTTGCACACGGCACAAGGGAAACCATGAGTTAGTAATGTTATGACTTATGATCAATGGTACGTAACTCGTCTGCAAAACATGGCTGACCTCAACATGTCGTGTTAATTTGATTGAGTAGAATGATTCTCTAATGAGAAAAAGGTGTTTGCAGATTACAAATAAACGATTGCAGTCAAAAAATTTTATAACCTTTTTATTCTACCATAAAGAGGTAAAGCGGCCAAAAGGGAAAAAAAGAACTGTAAATAACCAAAAGAAGTGCAATGCTATGTCAAAAAATTAATAAAATGAATGCTTTGAGTTTGTGCAAGTAAGCCTAGGTTGTATTTTGCTCTACTAAAAATAAAAATCCGTTTTTAGAACTATTGATTTTGCATATGTTTATCAGTGTGTTGGTGAATGAAAAAAAACTTTGTGGGCACACGAGAAAACTCCTCACATATGCCTCAATAAAAAAAATTAGATGATAAGTGTCTGCAAACAATCCTGAGTATTTTGCTTTATTTTTTGAAGGTTCTATCTTGTTTAAATGGAGTATGGAGTGATAAAATCACCAGGTTGAGAAAGTTGTTTTGACGAAATGGCCTATTAAGTTGAAGACACTTGCTTTTACTGAAACTGATAATATAATTCAAATCAAAGGCTATATTTTCAGAAACAAATACAACTAAGCAGAATGAAAAGATAAATGAATGCAGTTCCCAAAGAGAATGAATTTCTATATTTGAACTTGAACCTGAAAATCGACTGTCTACTACAAAACTAGACCTAGCAACATTCAAAGGGTTTTCCTGTGCGCCCACACAAATCTTCTTTGACACTGATACACCTGTAAACAACGATTCATTAGTACAACATGTTACAATATTGCACCAGCATTGATGACGTAGATAATTTGAATCTCAAAAAAATCATGCCAACATTTTTACAGAATGTTGTTTGTTTATTTCATTAATCACAATTTTACAAAATGATGGAAATGTGGTTGCCTAATCTACCTGTTATTCAACAGACTGAAACAGGGAAAGAGCATTGTTCAACTCCTAATTCTGAAATAAATGTCAACACTAGAAAGACTGAAGCCTCACCAGATTTTTCGGAGGCCTCCCCATCACCTGCAGCTTTCCTCTTCTTCTTTTTTTTCTTTTTATCCTCTTTCTTTTTCTCCACCGTGATCACAGGGGCTGCAGCGTACACAACTTTTTGCTGTTCCACCACAGTAGGACCAGCCATGATCTGAGTTGAATGCTGACCCTGTGCATAGATTTGAAAATTAATTATAAAAATAGTTCACCAAGTTATCGATAGATAGGTTACAAATTTGCACAATTAAAGACAGACATTAAAAGGGAGATAAGGATAAGAATTTATGGAAGAAAAGAAAGGGAGAGAATGAGATGACAAAAAGGAAGAAGAAGAAAAAGAAGAAAAAAAAGAAGAAAAAGAAGAAGAAGAAGAAGAAGAAGAAGAAGAAGAAGAAGAAGAAGAAGAAGAAGAAGAAGAAGAAGAAGAAGAAGAAGAAGAAGTAGAAGAAGAAGAAGAAGAAAAAAAGGGGGCGGAGGTAGAGGAGGAGGAGGAGAAGGTAAAAAGAAGATGATGACAAAAAGAAAAGAAGGTAAGCATAGAAAAAAAAATGTCGTAACTTAAACAGAAGAAAATGGGAAACACGCGTGCTTGAAAACTCACATCCATTGTGTGTGTCATGAACTGTCCAGAGGATGGTTCCATTCCTGGGGGAACTGGTCCAGCCATTGGTCCTCCCATCTGGTGCATTGGAGGCTGCTGTGCTTGGTGGGGGCCCATCATTGGTGGCCTCATAGGTGGCCCCATCATAGGCGGCCTTGGTGGCCCTCCACCAAACTGGCCTGGTGGAGGGGGGGGACCAGGAGGCCCCATTCTCATCATGCCATGTGGAGGGCGCAGTGGAAAGGGAGGTCTAGGGTGACGGTGGCGGAGCTGAGGTGGCATAAAAGCTGGTCGAGGGGGTGGTGGAGGGGCCGCCCCTCTCATCCCTTCAGGTTCTGGAGGTGGCGGAGGTGGCGGTGCAAACACTGGGCAGAGAGAAACACAATGTGGTTAGGACGCAGCAGGGTGGACGGAGATTATTAAAACAATTACAAGCATCAGACTTTCTTCAAAACAGAAATGTTATTTGCAAGTTATATACGAGCTCTGAAACATCAAAACACATGCCCTGTCATACTTTTAGGAATATTAGTCTTGGAAACATGTTTGTACATGGGATTAAAAAATGAGAATTGATTTATATATTAGTTTGAAACTGCTCTTTTGATGTGCTGTTATATATCTGGTCAATAAAAAGATTATCTCAAACCAATTAACTTCCCTTAAAAGATGAGACTTTAAAACTAGCCAGCCAACTGCCCGCTGTTTAAATCTGCAAAAAAAATTACTCCAGATCCTAATATCCTAGTGATGGTGTTAATAACATGGCCAGCAGCACTCTACATAAATCCACAAGCAAGCACTATCATTGGAAAACTGCTTATCATATTATTAGGAGCTTACTGTTTTGTCCCGATCCAGCATTGGGTGGCGCACTTCCAGATGGAGGTGGTGGGGGAGGTGGAGGAGCAAGAACAGGGGGACCCTGTGGCCTTCCAGGACGTTCATCAATATCAAAGTACTGTTCTTCATCATCCTCCTCATGTTTCCGCTTTTGACCTGGTCGGGGCTGCTGCTGATGACGGAAATCCTCATCGCCAAACTGGTTCCTGGTGGAATCTCTGCCCTGAGATGTTGGTTGTGGCTGGTGGCCCTTCTCAGGAGCAGAAGACATGTCTTGTCTGATGGCAGTGAGCTGAGCCTGGACACGGTCAAATGTGTTGGCCCCAAGAATAAAGCCTACACCTCCTCCCCCTCCATCTTGTGGACCTTCAATCTCCGCTTCGAAGCTGAGGAATATTTGATGAACACATAAATAAGCATGGTTATGACAAGGGCTTAGATGATAGTTCAAAATTTCCAAAGTATTCTACATCAATCACCCTTCCAAACCTGGTATAAAGAGCATCATGATGAAAGTAAGAAATATCCTAGCATCAGCAAATCTGAACTTGCAGTTTCAAACCAAAACATTGACATTATAATAACATGTAATATCTTGTGTAGACCTAGTTGTATGGATAAAAATATATAATTATTTTTTTTTACATATCTCTAGACCCAAAATGTAGAGCTAGATTCAAATCTGTTTTTAGCTATAAATCCAAAAGGATAGAGGGAGGAAGAAAGAGAGAGAGAGAGAGAGAGAGAGAGAGAGAGAGAGAGAGAGGGGGGGGGGGGGGAGGAAAGAAGAAAAAAAAGAGAGAGTATATGTGATATATATATATATATATATATATATATATATATATATATATATATATATATATATATATATATATGACTTTTTCCAGGGCCAACAAGATTTTTTTTAACATTTTCAAAATAAAATGGATCCAAGGCACATAAAATTGAGTAAACCATTTTAATCCATTCCTAAGTAAAGATAAGATAAGATCAGAAAAGAGCAACTTTATTCATCCCTCTCTGGGAAACTCAGAATTGATTGCCGGTTTTTTAATTAAGTAGACAAAGACCAGGTTCTCCCATGATAAAGCTAGAGGAGAACCAATGTCAAAATAGCAGTGTATCTGCTTTTTATGGAGCCTTTCCAAATCAACCTCAAGTCAACACAAAAACTAGTGAGTGACATTGCACTGTGGAGAAGCAACTCCCATCAGCTCATAGTAAGTGGTTCCTTCTTAATGTCAAATCTAGAAAATTAATGTTTAGAGCAAATCATTTCAGTAGTTTATTTTTTTAAGCAAATGGTAAAAAATTAAAAAGTACTCAATAAGCATAAATGCCATAAAGGCACTAGATACTAAACTGTAAAAATCAAGTAATTTCAAATTCTGAGACCAACTCACACCGTGTGAGAAAGTAAGAATATTTAGTTAATTGATGGTGAGCTGTAAAGTTTATTGTTATTCTATAGCTTCTTCTTTTTTGCCATAAAAGGGCTTTTCAGGCTATATGGTAAAAGATTAAGATTTAGTTATAGTACTTTATGTTATGGTTAGATTCCACCGAGTTTGGTTTTGACACACTAAAAATAAGATTTTGCTCCGAGGTACTTGTAAACAATTTTTTCAGACCAAGAAGAGGCATGATAAAGCCCACTACCCACACACAAATAAAAATTACACTTGAAAATGAACGATTTTCAGCCGCCACTGTAAAATGGACCACTATCTCTAGTGGTTGGATCTAGATAGATAAGATACACCTTCTAAATTTCAAAGAATGCATGGAACATAATTATATATCATAATCCAATTATGTCAATGTGGTTTTAATTTAAGGCCTCAGAAAATGAAGTTTCAACTTCAAGCCTCAGTTTTTCTGTGGCTATCTACTGAGACCTATATAAATGAAAGTTTTATTTGACATTTTCATAAATTTTCTAAAAAAAAGTAGTAGATTTTAATTATTTTTGAAAAGCACTAACAGATTTCTTCATTATGTTCTTAACTGCCATAACATTAGTTGTAAACAAATGGAACCTCTTAATGCAAATGAGTTTTGTATTCACTGTGTTGTGATACTGAGGAAGTTATTATGCACCTGAGAATATATTTAGAGTTTTTAGAAATGAAAACCATGGTCACTGGCATCTGAGCTGAGAATTTGTACTTTTGGTCCTGAGCCTTCAAAATGAAATGTTTATTATGTAGATCTAGGTCTAATGCTTTTATTAAAAAAAAAAAAAACGGAAAAGGATACAGTTAGACTATAAATTTTATTCATAGATGTACATATAGAATCCATCTGCATGAGTTTAAAATCTAAACCAACACCTTAGTAGTAGATTAGAAGATAAATTAAAATTATGTCTTCTTCTAAGGCTCTACTAAAGGCTGCCATTATTCGCATCCTCGCAATGTGAAAAAAATTATTTATTTTTATTCTCATCTCAGGGAAACATATTCTCTTTCCTCCTGATTCTTATATCCTTGGGATGCAAATCTCAATTTTTTCTATTCTCAAACCCTCTCTTGTTCTTACCTTTTTTTTTATTCCAGGAATGCAAATAACATTTTATTTATTTTAATCTGATCCCCCTATTCCCAACATCCTGTTAAGACAATTAGTCTTTTTAAACAAATGACCAATTTTATTTTGAAGGTTAAAATAATCAAAAACTTTTCAAAAATTGGAGGAATCATTCAGGCTCTTGGACTTTTTTCTCTTGCTTGCAAGATAAAGTTAGTAAACAGTGAATCATCATTTGAAATTTTCTCTAAAAGATGAATTCTGAAATTCTTTCGGTTTAACTTTATTAACTGGACTGTTCAAAAGGGCAAAATTAAGTTGAGCCATTGAAGTCCTGTGATCTCTGCTTATCCAAACAGTTAGCACTTAGCTAGGCGCAAACCCAAAAATATATATATTCAACACGACAGGAAGGAAGTGTAAACAGCAAACTGAGCTATATCTAAATTCTTCTCAAAATCGAATGAATTCCCTTTCAGTCAAGGGGGGGAGTGTAAATAGTCACACACTCTACTAAAACTTTTTT
Source organism: Elysia crispata (assembly GCA_033675545.1). Classification (NCBI taxonomy): domain Eukaryota; kingdom Metazoa; phylum Mollusca; class Gastropoda; family Plakobranchidae; genus Elysia; species Elysia crispata. The sequence goes on from JAWDGP010005738.1 coordinate 78,363, forward strand.
TGCGGCCTACTATTATTTCTGGGAGCCGTATTCATGAGAAGGTGTAAATCGACGCAGCAAGCTCAATCTTTTTTTTCATACACTAATTAATCGGTATTCATGGCAAATTTTGGACGTAGTCTAGCTTGGCAGAGATAAATAAGGGATAGTCTCTTAGAATTGGAGGCTACATGTTGAAATTTAGAGGAAATGACTTTAACATGTTGAAAATTAAAAAAAAAAAAAATTATAATCAACATCCATCATTAGCTTCTTTAAATTCCTTGCTTCTATACATGGATGGGTAAATTACTTCAATAGGCCTTACGGTTCGGTACAGTAGTTTTGTATAAGATCTGATACAGGATATATGATGTCATGGTTTTGGGGGTTTTTTTAATTGATAATTCATTGTAAGAAAACGATTCACACACAAAAACCAAGCCCAATCTTTTTCTATGACCCGATCTAACAAAGCATTCTTCAGTATGATAGAGGTACAGTACACCTTCAGAAGTCCTTCTAATGTTGTAGATCTACACTATCAAACGTTTCAAAGGGCTTGGGAAGATCATTTCTTCCAATGAAATGGTCAGATTAGGTTATCCCATCCTACTTGTAACACTTAAAGAACACAGAAGTAAACAATTTAGGGAAAATAATAGATTATGACTTAGGCCTAAAATTCACTACTTAGTCGAACCCTTAGTCAGGGCAATTTTGAGCCCAAATTGTACACTAAGAAATCCCCGTGAATAAGGACTAGGGATGAATTTAGTTTTTAGATAAAATCTTAAAGCGAGAGACTAGATCTTCTAGATCTAGATTCGATTTCTTGGGTCTTTTCATAAAAACGGGTCCAGATATTTCACCTATATTTTGATTTTATGTCTACTTTAGGTAAAATGAAGATAGATCTATGTCTTCCCAATATCTTTGTTTCAGACATGCCTATTTTTTTTTTAATTCAAAGGTTAGAATGTCATTTACCGGTCCATCTCCTCTTCCATCTCCCGGAGCCTTTCATCACTGATTGAGGACGCCATTTTGATAACTGAAAACGGTGATTTCGAAAGCAAAAGTTTTAATCAGCCAAACAGCTCCGGTTGTACCAAAGAGCCTATAAATAATTGGAGTGAACCGAGGAGTTAACTAGAACAAGAAAAATGGCGCCGGTTTTAGGGCAACATTTTAATCGCTCAGTAGAGTCTGTGCGAGTGAGAATAAATTTTTACTTTTAATTTTTCAAAAACACAACTAAGTGTGAATAAATAATACGGAAATTCGACATGCCTAGGTGGTGTAAATTGTTCGGTTAGATGGTCATGATTTCTCGCCTAGCTCATTTATCAATAGTTTACTACTACTACTACTACTACTACTACTACTACTACTACTACTACTACTACTACTACTACTACTACTACTACTACTACTACTACTACTACTACTACTACTACTACTACTACTACTACTACCACTACAACTACTACTACTACTACTACTACTACTACTACTACTACTACTACTACTACTACTACTACTACTACTACTACTACTACTACTACTACTACTACTACTACTACTACTACTACTACTACTACTACTACTACTACTACTACTACTACTACTACTACTAATGTTATTATTATTATTATTATTATTATTATTATTATTATTATTATTATTATTATTATTATTATTATTATTATTATTATTATTATTATTGTTGTTGTTGTTGTTGTTGTTGTTGTTGTTGTTGTTGTTGTTGTTGTTATTTTTTTTATGTGTTTTTATTACTGCATCATCTTGAGCACAGCCCTGTAGCGATGTACATTTAGATAGATGTTTTATTGTTAATTAAATGTCACATTCATAATATTTAGGCCTACATGTTGCATTATTTACAGCTGTCTCCTTTCGCCTTGTTTTGGTTCGCAACTCAAGTGTCATTGAATTCCATCTAAACAGGTTTTGTCCGGGACCAATGTCAGGAAATCATCCGGGAGTCTTATATTGGTGCCGTATGTAACGAGCGCTGAACATGCATCCACGATTGTCTTCTTTCCAGGCCGATCTTAATCCTAGAAGAGCATCTGTTAGCTCATCCATCCAACAGTAGCCATGGTGACTGGTCTCTATGACCGCTTTAAGGCTGCGGTGAAACCTTTCCACCATTCCGTTGACCTAAAGATGGTACGCTGAGGTAAGATTCTGGCTGGTAAAGGGTATAACGTGCAACCCACTTGTGTAACAAGGCTTTAGCATATAAAGTGAGTGCCTCTGCGTTTTGGAGCGGAACAGCCTCCGGCTTTCTGGTGGAGGGACCTAGATATTGCCAGCTGCGCCTTCTTATTTGAGCAGGCTTTGTCGTATCGCTGATATAACGTAGTCGACAACATCCCACAGTTGCGGCCATCGGCAGAGCGCTCTCAGCGTCTCTCTATGGTACGGAACCCTGAGTGGTGCTTAGCATAGCCTAAAAATGCTGTTCTGGTCAGCAGCATAGCTCTTGTAGCGCGTATGGGAGTTGTTCGTCCAAACCCTGTAAAGGAAGTTGGCAAAGCCGGAAACTTCCGGTACTGTAAGCTCCTGGTGTGTAGGTCTGAACCTGCTTGTGAATTGCGAAGACTCACAGACCGATGTAGCAGCGATGGGTGTTGGCGAAATACCTTTTTCCATTATCCTGATCACTGTTTCTGCTAAGCCGTCTAGATCCGTGTTAGGAGCTTGAGCTATAATTCTGAACGCCACCCCCCCCCCCCCCTTCCCCTCTTTTTGAACAATATTCTGAGGTCTCTGTTCATGATCCCTATAAACTGGAGAAGTTCAAACCTACGTCTGTCACCCAAACCGGCGATACCGAGGAGAGCTGTGTCTTTCTGAAACTGTTTTACCCTATACCCCAAGGGAATGTGGGAGAGTGTTCTTAAGAGGCTCATTATATGCCGGAAGCTGGGGGATTTTCCAAAACAGCTTGGACCTCGGCGGGAGGTTGAGAAGTCTAAAAGCTGGACCAGGAAGTGAAATCTGGTCGTATCGTTAGATATTGCTGGGGTATGGGTTGCAATAATAGTTTCAAAGAGCAAGAACCAAACATTAGCGTTGGTTGGCCAGAGCTCTGGGGCCTTGAAAGAAACAACAACTGCAGCCACAGAGGCTGGCGGTGCCAAATGTACGGATATGATCGTGTGCTGTCGGATAGTGTCTGCTATCTCTTTGATAGCATTAAGCGCATGAAGTACCCTTACGTTTGAGAGGCCTACTCCAGCTCTTTTGACCTATATCTCAATGGAGAAGAAGTAGGCCTGACAGATATTTAGATTGTGTAGATCTAGATTAATGAGTGTATTTGAAATCAATGTCCCACGTCGGGGTTGCTGATTGAAGACAACGTTTTTGGGTTTTTTTTTTTTTTGATTTTTTTCTTCTAGTTCTTACAGTAAGCACAACTTGACAAGCATAAAAGCGTAAGAAATTAAATTCTTCCGGTCAGGTAGTTGTATAAAGAACCAAACCGTTGCATTTAACTGGGAAGAAAGACAGATGTAAATAACTAAACATGTAATTACTGTGAATGTGACATTTCATTACAAAACAAAAATGCATCTTAATGTACAATAGTACAATATCATCGATTATTGTGACGTTTGGATTGTTTTTTTTTTTTTTTTTTTTTGAGATTTTGAAGAATGAAAGCCATGAAGGGACTGGCCTAACAACAATAACGCAAAGAAAAACAAAGACGACGAGACACTTACGATCATATTTAACAATGATATTTTCCACTAATTTCTGTGAATTTCTTAGGTAGAAATAAAACGAATTGACCATTACTTCCACCAGCAGTTTTGAGAATGAAATCCCTATCAGCACTATGGTTTTTACGTATCTTAAGTCTATTTTTCTGACAAATGTACTTTTTAAATTAAGCTAACCGTAACAGTTGATAGTTTGCAGCCTAACAGCTTTTACAAGGCTCAATAATGCTGGCCGAAAGCTATGAAATGGCTTCTATTGTAAACACATAATTTGGCCAAACTGTGCACATACCGACAAACATAATGTTTCTCCCATGTTGTATTCCTGCTTTTATTTTTTTCCCGTAAGCTTTTGCTTTCTAAAGATATTCCATCTTTGCATTTTTCTATTGAAACGTGGTCACAAGAAGACTCATAAATTACTTAGGGTAAAGATATTTACTAATCAAGGGTTCAAGACAGCAAGCGGAGGGAAAACAACAACAACAACAACAACAACCGAGTATTACTAAAATATCAATAGAATAGAGAGAGGACGGACCGACTGATCATACTGTATCCGATTCGAACTTGATGACAACCGTCCGAGGACAGCTGGATTGAGGTGCCGCATGCGACATTCTATCCTTCAAGGCAGACGACCCGAGCACCAGAAATGGCTGTAGCTCCCGGCGGGACATAAAATAACTAGATTTAAAATGTCAAAATTAACATGCATCTAATCATCTTTTAAAGGCTAGATTTGATTTCAGCGCACTCTAAGACCACCGGATGCGTTATGTAATGCGATTTTTAGCCTATAAAATGTAACTTTTGCTGTATCTTTACATACACGTACGTATATACACAACCGCATAAAAGCCTAGGATTCCTAATGTAGGTTTCTGGAGCTTGGGAAAAGGGCACACCCAAGCTCTAGGTATTGCTTTCATTCCAACTCCGCCGTAACTTGCCAAAAGCTGCTAGTCACTTGCGTCATTCATAGCTGGGTTCATAATACATCAGGTCTACTTCATTTATCTGCATGAGTTGTATTCAGATCTCTTTTTTTTTCTTAACATTGATGTGACTTGTACCTATATGATTTTTCATTGCATTTCATGTAATAACTTACAACTACACAAAGCACAAATGTACGAAAAAAAAATCAAGAAAACTTAATGCTTTATAGTAGTTTGTCACAGGGTCTGACTAACCCAAACGTTTATTTCCTCTTATTTTGCTACGGGATCTGGGAGACCCAGCCGGTATATTCGGGTGCTAAAAATTTTCATTCTATATAAAATACTAGCATTCCAACTCCGCCCTAACTTGCCAAAGACAGTGCTGAAATAATACCGTAGACCTAGAGATTTTCATAGTACGTCTTGATTTCAAGCCATGGCTTCGTTTTGCCACCAAAAAAAGGAGCTCTTCTAAACGTGTTGAAATCTCAGCCTACATGGTATGGTAAAGCTAGTATAAAGATGTAAACTGCTCGAAAGCTATGGCTGGAAGTAACAGAGGAAATTGAATGGGAAGGTAAGCACATTAATTAGACTTCGATCTCTGTTCTGTTGGAGTTGTTCTTTTTTTACGTTGATAGCATAGTGTTGAGTAGCATGTAAAGCAAACTCGTGCTAGCTCACTGTGAAGGCGACACACTGCTAGGCGTAGTACACACGATTTTGTATCCTTTCACCATCTTCAGTGTGCACGCAGCAAGCGGACGTGCTAAGTCTAGCTTAGGCCCTGGTTTCAAGATAAAATTAAAACTATTTTTTTAAACAAACCTTAATAGTTTTCATCCTTATTAGCGATTCGCCTCTTTGCTTATGTTTCGTTTCATGGTTTGCTTCAAAGTTTGATGAATAGCCTAAGATAATCATGCTCTGCTAATAGTAAAACGTTATATCATTTCCTTCCGAGGATACTGTACCACATATAGCATTGACATGTGTCACACTGATGATTATTCAAGAAATCAAGATGAATTATAATAACCTTCAACCCACATTTAAAGGCAAGCTATAAAAGAAGTAAGTTAATTTTGTTAAAACTACAATCTACCTATGTAAATGAAAACTATACTCATAAAAATAATTTAAACTTATTATTAATATTATCATTATTGTTATTATTATTATTATTATTATTATTATTATTATTATTATTATTATTATTATTATTATTATTATTATTATTATTGTTGTTGATATTATTATTATTATTATCATTATTATTATCTTTATCATAGTCGATCCTCTTCTTGTTCTTCTTTTATCCCGACTACTACTGCTGCTGCTGCTGCTGCTGCTACTACTACAACCACTACTACCACTACTACTACTACTACTACTACTACTACTACTACTACTACCACTACTACTACTACTACTACTACTACCACTAATACCACTACTACCACAACAACTACTACTACTACTACTACTACTACTACTACTACTACTACTACTACTACTACTACTACTACTACTACTACTACTACTACTACTACTACTACTACTACTACTACTACTACAACCACTACTACCACAACTACTACTACTACTACTACTACTACTACTACTACTACTACTACTACTACTTCTACTACTACTACTACTACTACTACTACTACTACTACTACTACTACTACTACTACTACTACTACTACTACTACTACTACTACTACTACTACATTACTTCTGATACATAAAAAAATTATATATCCTATATATGTAAATATATAAAACTAACACCTCCTTACACTTTATATATATATGAAGATAATTTAAGGTAAGATTTTCTATATCTATCTATCCATCTGTATATATCGTAAATATTTGTTGTTTGTTTTTTTTTGTCTGTGACATTTATTTAAGACCAGCAGTGTCACATAATATATTTTCATAAACTTGTTAAGGAAAAATCTCACATGAAAAGACTTGAGTGAACAGATTCATTTGCCAAGTTCATTTTTTAAAACATTTGAAATTTCATGATTAAAAATATAACATGCTAGAAACCTTATTTATAAATAATTTTTTTAATCATTTTTCAATATAGGAGTTTGTGTATAACAAGATAAGAACTAATCTTGATTTGCGACCCAATAGCGAAAAAACTGTATGAACCAGGACTTTAGTTGCTTCGTTGCAAATTCAATTACTTTTATACGTTAATAACACTTAACAAGTAAAGCTTTTTTTTTTAAAACAATTTTCGTTCTTGTCAGTTAGAAAAGAAAACAAGCCTAAGTGGAAATAAGTTGTTGCATTCTGCTTCAAAGCTCACGGGTGACCTTGTGGTGACCTCGGTCAGGCTGTTCCGGTTCTTCAAGTATCGCGATGTGTCGCCGTGCCTGGTGCATGGTGCATACTTGTACAATTCTTATATCGTGATGGAGCTGTGAAACTGTAAACCTTAATTCTCCGTCCAGTTGTACGCAATTAGCTGTTGAAAATTTTGTAAGTACAGAGATAAGTTGAAAACCCGGGGTGATCTAGGCCGTAGACAAGTGTTTTAGAATTTTTCTTAGAACTCTACTATTGTTTTACTTTCATATAAATTCAACATGCAGGAAACTTTAAATATAATTTAATCTAGAGTTAGATCGAAACATATTGGGAAACGCCATAAAGATAGAACTCCGAGTTTTACGCTAGAGCTTAAATTAAGAAACTGGAGGAGGCCTAGAATTCACCATGGCTAGGGCTGTGTAACGAACACTTTGGAAAACTGATTGCGTCAAATACAATTTTGGGATTAATTTTTGATCAGATCAATGTCTTCCCAGTGAAAATTGAACTAAATCATAAATCAAGAATTGGTTCTTACTTTAACCTTAAGATGCATTTTTATGCGCTCTTGAATATTTTGGCTTTATTTATCTACGTATAGGATTGTCCTGTTATGATTGTTAATCGTTTATTTCATGTTACCCACTCAACTGAAACAGAGAGGCAGATAGGCGCGGCCGAGAGAGAGAAAGAGAGAGAGAGAGAGAGAGAGAGAGAGAGAGAGAGGGAGAGGGAGAGAGAGAGAGGTGAAGGGAGGGAGGAGGAGGGGAAGGAGGACAGAGATGGATAGATTGTGAAAATTACAAAAAATACCTTTCACACAATAAGCATTATTAACACCATGGTGTAGTTTTACGGGTCATAAACATAAAACAACTTTACGAGGGTTACCTCAAACTAGCAGATTTTTTTAACTATGAGAGACAGTATTGTCAGAAAGCTAAAGTGGAAACTTTTTTCATTTGCTCCATTATGTTCCAGGAAGTGTAAAAAATGCCATGCAGAATAGCAAAGACATGCTGTGATCGAATCACATTTCAATTTTTGTTTCGCATTTTTCATGAATACAGCCTCCAGCTCAGTTGAAAAATACAGCTTGTGTCAGCAACACTCTCTATAGTCAAGATATTTGGAAGATGACGCGCTTACTTTCACACCTGCCAGGTCTTCTACTGGTTTTTGGAATTTTAACACTTTGCTCAATGCTTATTTTAACAGCCTTCCCATCCTGGCATAAAACTAAAGAAAATGCCAAAAGACCACCAAAGGGAATTTTTTTACGCATTGAACCTACAATAAAAATGTTTGGATCCGGACCAAAAACTGCCCCAAAACATATGGAATCATTACCGACGCTTCCTAAAAGGAGGAAAGGAATGTATGTCGGTTCTACGGGACAGCACAAGTTCTACAGAACGAAACCCCGAGACTGGTTCGTCGATCCCCAGATTATCAAGCGGTATTGCCGAGAGACAAATCTCACCCAGTGCTCGCCACCGCCCAGAAGATCGGAGCTAGAAAAGCAAGCCGACCGAGATGCTCGTGGACGGCCTTTCCGGGTAACTGTGTACCGGGAGTTTTCTCCTGACCCTACTGAACCCAACTTTTCAGGTCAGTTGAATCTTTTGTTGACTCCACAGAGCTCTCTCTCTCTCTCTCTCTCTCTCTCTCTCTCTCTCTCTCTCTCTCTCTCTCTCTCTCTCTCTCTCTCTCTCTCTCTCTCTCTCTCTCTCTCTCTCTCTCTCTCTCTCTCCGTTTCTATTTCTCTCTGTGACAAGCATTTAGAAAATACATTTTTGTTCAATTTTTTTAGCACTGCGACGATGACAACGTTCTCATCGTATATAATATTAGAAAAAGATGTGTAAGAAATAACTTTCAAGCCGGTTTTGATTTGAACACAGAATACAATTGAGAGAAACTATAGTGTCAGAAGAAAATTTCAATTAAGATTTTATAAAAATGTGTATCAATGGTACACAGAAAAGTAATGTATATGTGCCTTACATCGATGAACTTTTTTTTATAAATAAATTCTAGACCCCATGTATTATAAAACTTATTAGTAGGACATATACAAACGGTCCTGCCGAATAAGCGACTGAATCACGTGAAAGATCATCAGTGTACTTGACACTCAACAATTTTAATATTTTTTTTTCTTAAAGTGAAAAAAAAACTCGCCATATACATTTAACAAGATCAAAGACTTTTATACTTAACTGTCAGTATACATGGATATTCCCCACTGAGGCGACTATGTTGATATTCAAGCTGAAATTTAATAGGCCTATAATTACCTTTGTGACAGCTACATTGATGTGTAAGGTGTATTTCTATAGGCTAATCATGACCTCTGTGACAGCTACATTGATGTTCGAGCTGTAATTCAATAGGCCTGGTACGACCTTTTTGACGACTGTATAAATGGTTAAACTGTAACTGAATAGGTCTGTTATGTACTTTGTGGCGGCTCTATTGATATTCAAGCTGTAGATTAATAGGCCTAATAATCACCTCTAAGGCGACTTTATGTAAAAGTAGTAGTAGAAAACAAAGAGTTCTACACCAAAAAATGCACATGTTTACATTTTAATTTCGATATATTATAAAACCGAGAAGATTGTGCTGTCGTTTTCAGTATGCACGGCACGAGAATCAATCAAAACCGTCCCTGGAATCTCCCCTCACTCAGATCTAGATTTAGTTCAAAGTTTTTGGATCTTATGTGAAATACAAATATTCTTTAAACAGTTGATCTTATCGAAGTTGATTCTATCAAAAACTATACAAAATATTTTTAACCAGCTCATTAAACTGAAAAAGAATCAGATTTAAGTTCATTTTCTTCAAAGTGATTGACCTTTTCGAATTTTCGACAAGCCTTATCTTTCATCAAGGATGCCTAGTCACCATAGTACGCCAACAGGCTGATTAGTGGATAGAATTTCTTTGTTTCTTTCGTCTCTCCTACCAGAATGCAACTATAACAACTGTGTGTATGCCGGTAAGGAAGTTACTCCACAGTCAGACGCCGTCTTTGTGTACGCTGTTGGTCTGGACGAGAATTTTCCCCAGCCTCCGGTCCGTCTCCCTCATCAGGTGTTTATCTTTTCAGCCTATGAGCCGGTGACAGTTCTTTACAGCACAGCAATCTCGCGTAAGCTATCTTGATATTTTCAATCTGGTTATTTCGCTCAACTTCTCTGATTTTTTTTTTCAAAATGGAACAAGTTATTTTGCAAAACTTAACTTATTAGTTCAAATCGCTCAAACTCATTTTTACATTTTGTGTGTTTGTATTTCTATCTTTATATATAACTGAATTTATAATTTCTCACAATTCAAACTGCTAATTAAAAAAAAAAAAACGTTCATTTCACAGATTGATCCAAAAGAAAAAAAAAACAGTAGTGTGTTTATAGACTAAGTTTCGAAGTTTAAAATCTAAGTCGGAAATTTTATATAAGTCTTTATTATTCCTCCTAATTAAATTTTACTTGGATAGTTGCACTTTAAAAACAATATATATACATACATGCGTTTCAATGATGTGTGCAAGAGAACCGGGAAGAATTTCAGAATTCAACCAGCAGAACTAGAGGTGGAGGTCTCAAACCGCACTGCATGGCGGGCAAAGGTCAAGGACGGCATGAAATCAGCTGAGGAGAAAAGAGAATTGTAGAGAGAAGAAAGAAGAACCAGCAGACATCATAGGACACAGCCCGTCCCTACTTCTCACACCACCACCACCATCTCCCCCCACCTCCCCCGCCACTCACTACACCTACAGCAAGTGCCAAGATAACTGCGAGTCCAGAATAGAATCACATAGCCACAACAGACGTTGTGGTGAAACTAAGTGCAATGTCAAGTGACCTTTTGAATATTAAGTGGGTCCGTAGAATTTCATTGTCTCACGAGAGAGCAGGTTGCCAGCACGATTACAACAAAATTCTTGCTTTAAAAAAAGTATTTTAAGCCCACCTCCCCAGCCACGCGTTGCATGCCGCGAGCATCATAAAGCTAAAAAACAGAAGGTGAAATTGTATTCTAGCAGAATTCAAGATTCTAAGCTGAAATGCAGTGTGTAATTTGATAAAACAACTTTCCCCTAAATTTTTTTTATCCAACAAACATTTGAACCAAGCAATTATCCCGTTTTGTACACATTATGTTTTGCTGCTAATCATAGTTATTTCAATTTTACGCACCTCGCGCGACAGTTAAGGATTTCACTAGTAGGTAAGTCGCGGTGTACAAAGCATAACAACAAAATGAGTCAATATAAAGAAGGACGCCATGACATTACCGCTCATTGTGGGCTCACATTGTTCGTATTTTCAACAAGTCAATCATTCACATTAGTACGGATGATGATATTTGAAATAATTTTCAGGTACTAAAAAAAGAAGATAAAACCTTAAAATAATTAACTATCAAGTAGACAGTAAACTATGGTGAAGACTTTATATTTTTTCTTTTAAAATTCTCAGATTCCAACTCAAAATGGAGAAAGTTTTTCAATGCCACCATGACCTACAGATTAGATTCCGACATATTCAAAAATTACGGCTTGCTGGACTTTCAGCCAAAGACTCAAAAAGATTTGCCAGATTACAGTAAGCACCTTGATTCTAAAATTCCTTTATCCTTTCGCATGATGATTTATTACTAATGCTTTCTGAGGATTTCTTCCAACTTACGAGTACATTATAAAAAGATTTTTATTTCTCTTTCCTTATGAAAATTATCATTTGCTTATTGTTTGCTATTGGTTATGGATTTAATGAGGTATTACATTTTTCTTCTGTGCCCGTAGATTTCCATTTTCTCCATTCTCTATCATATGGATAGGGCCTGATCCGGCGCCATAATTTTTTTTTGTGTGTCAGTTTTTTATTTGATATTTTTCTCTAGCTTTCATAATTTATAGAGGTTTTTTTTTTGTCTTTTTTTTTTTTTTGGTTTGTTTTGTTTTGTTTTTGTCTATCAAACATATATTTTTTTCTTATCTTTTTTTTATAACCAGACTACAGACCTTAATAAGATAATGGTCTAAATTATAAACCAGTAGCAGCAAGAAGTTACGGGATTTACGATTCCATATATATGACCTGTAATGGACAACAGATCTTATTAAAATAATGGTCTAAATTATAAACCAGTAGAAGCAAGAAGTTACGGGATTTATGATTCCATATTATAATCTTCCCACAGATAGGTATATGATCATGTCTGTCAGACCTGCCAGGAAAAGAGACAAAAGACCTTAGGGTGTTCCTTACAGATTTCAAAATTACTTTTCATCATTAGAAAGAAATGAAAGAATTGTAGAGAAAACATTGATTTTTGTTTTTTGTCCACCCAATGTGCCAAGTGTTGGTTTTTGAGTCATAACTTTAACGAAAGGGAACGTACCGGGGACTATCGGTGTTGTGAAGATAAAGCAGGCGCCTTATGGAAAATTAGGACGACGTTTTCCTGGCTGACTCGGATCAAATGCTATTCAGTACTACTTTGCATGAAATTTTTGTCTTCACACGCTTCGAATTGAAAAACTATTTTTACAGTGTGAATTACTTTTTGCATACTTTGAAAAATGGTACCTAGACCAAGGAAGAACAATTATGGTTTTTGTAAAGTTTCAAGTTGGAAGGGAAAAAAAATGATTTAAAACAAATTTAAAAGCAATCTTATTTCCCTTTCTTAATACCTTATTTTAAAAAAAAAATAAAAACCTCTAAATATACATCCTAAATTTTCACATCTTTCTGCTATTTTCTTTTCCCGGATACTTAGATAGATGCATTTTTTAATGATCTAGAGACTTTCTAGAAGAAAAATCAATGACTAGTTGGAACATGGCAAGAAGGTGTTTATTATTTTATTTTCATGAAGCTTGACAACAGATGGCCTCATAAATACAGCCACGGCAAGCAAAAGTAATCTTAATAGGGAAAAAAGGATTGGGAATGTGTTGCTTTTAAGAAAAGTCATAAACCTAAGTATCCTAAAAAATCCACCGTAAAAAATTAACAAGTTCTTTTTTTAGTAATAATTTAGTGATCGTTTATACCAATTTTATTCTTGTTCCATTTTTAAAATGGTTTCTTAGAAAGTATGATAACTTTATCATGTTCATTTTCTATTTTCGTAGGAGCAATAGCAAGGAGCAAAAGTAGAACAGCAATTTGGTTTGTGAGCCACTGTAAGACACAGTCTAATAGAATGGCATACGTGAAGGAGATGCAGGTAAATTAAAAGATTATGGCATGCGGGAAAACTCTAAAGCCAAACTATAATAATAGAAAATTTTAAAATACATTTTGATCTGACTCTCTACAAAATTTTCAAAGGAAGAGTTTTGTAACACAATAAAATTCGATAAGTCGTGTCCATCAGCCAGAAATATGATAAAAATCTACATCGGCGTCAAGTTCTTTTTTTCTTCTTCTTTTCTAACCAGAAATACATAACGATTGATGTGTTCGGCAAATGCGGTGAAAAGTGCGAAGTCAAAGACGAACGGTGCGTTGAAGACTTTAACGTCACCTACAGATTCTACCTGGCATTCGAGAATAGCTTCACTACAGACTACGTCACGGAAAAATTCTTCAAGCTATTTATAGATGATACGCATATTGTCCCTGTAGTTCGGGGAGATGTCGATTATAACAGGGAATTCCCAGAAAAGTCGCTAGTGAACGCGGCGGACTTCCGAGGTCCTAAGGAACTGGCTTTGTTCTTAAAACACCTGGAGGAGAACGAAGCTGAGTACAGTAAATATCTAGAGGTCAAGGACAGGTACAGGGCCGTTGAAATAGATCGCTGGTGTAGCCTCTGTCAGTATCTGCACAAGTTGTGGAGTCTTCCAGAGAGCCGTCGCCATCGAGTTGTTGATCTTAGGGAGGACTTGGTCCTGGGACACGTCCGCACACCTCCACCTTTACTATAAGCCAGTGAATAGATTTGGTGAGAGAGAGAGAGAGAGAGAGAGAGAGAGAGAGAGAGAGAGAGAGAGAGAGAGAGAGAGAGAGAGAGAGAGAGACAGCCATATTGCCAAATCAACAGTTGGTAAAATAAAGATTAAAAAAGACACTGAAACAGTTTTGAACAAATAGTTCAAAAGCAGATCTAAAAAGATATTAACTATTTTCAAAGAGTTAAAAAACTGTTCTTTATATGAATATAATCAGGCAGAGCATTACTTAAATTTTATCCTTATAGAAATGCTTGATTTAACTTTTTCGGAAAAGCAAGTCACCAAAATGCACGTTGAGTATTTCTTGACGTGGACTCATTTCTTAGCTGATCTTCAAAATATGCAATTGGCGGAAGTCGATTTGCAAAATTTATGCAGATGATGTATATGCAGCTGCGTATTGCTTAATTCGCTATTTTCTAATATAAAGTTTCTTTTTATACATAAGAATGGCTTTAGCTTACTTGCTCGACCTGATTTGTATTAAGTTAAAACTAAAGTTGATGTGGTTTAACCTTTTACTCCTAGAGTCTTCGTATAAAATCTTGCTATGAAATTCAGGAAGTTACAAAACGTTTTCCCGCATGATACTATTGCTATTGTTATGATGATAAAAGTTATTATTATCATTATCAAAATTATTATAATTATTATTAATATTATTATCATTATTATTATTATTATTATTATTATTATTATTATTATTATTATTATTATTATTATTATTATTATTATTATTATTATTATTATTATTATTATTATTATTATTATTATTATTATTATTGTTGTTGTTGTAAATTTATCATGAGAGGCTCAAATCTCATATCCACAAAGTGCCACTGGCAGGAAAAAAAAGCCTTGACATTTTTTGACACATACTTATTTTGGAAAAACGCAAAGCGTCTTGTTCCATATCTATCAAATGTCGGAGAAAAGAAAGCTTTCGTTAAATCATAAGTGGTACTGTACACTCGAAAGATAGGTTTGGTATCCTCTCTATTTACACCTATATCGCAGTATAAGTACATGGTTTTTGCAATACAACTTTCTTTACCCTAACGTCGAGAGACCTGTTGAAGAAGATAAGAAATATTTAATTCAAATCGTATTTTTTAATTTTTTTTGGGCGAAAATTTTTTTGGTTTAGTCAGTTTTTTTGGGGAAATTGAAAAGTCTTTAATATTCTCATCCTTTTGTCTCAACAGTCTTTCTTTAATGTATGCGATGGATAAACGTCGAAAAAAAGCAGTTACTACATCATATCTGTTTTGCGGTCGGAAATAAGTAACATCAAAACGTGTTAGGAATGTCTTATTTTTAAGCATCTTTGTTATCTTCTTAAGTATAACTTCCTTTTTTCTGATAGAAATGGATTTTAGTTAAACAGGTACCTTCTTTTCATAACAAAGATGTGCTGTATGAAGAATAAATTCAATACACTGTTAAAAGTCTTATTGTGTCTTCTTGTGCCTCCTTGCCACCGTATTTTTTGTTGTTAAGTTCAAAATGTATTTTTTCATAGTCTATTTTTTATCTTTCTCTAAGTCTTAACTTCCTGAACTTTTTATACTTGATTGTTGAATTGTTTAATTATCGGGTGGCGATCTCTTTGGTAGTTGTTTGATTTAAATTTTTCATGTCTTAGATTCTGCCAGTACTAAACAATAAAAGTAGGTTCTAGACGGAATAAAAAAATAATGTTTTATCCAAGATTTTTGTTAGTTCTAAACACTAAAAAAAACGAATCGACTTCATATTCCATCATTAGGGGTCTTTTTTTCGCTGATTCAAGACGCCAATTTGATAATCAATGCCCGTGATTTCAAAAGGAAAAGTTTTAAACAGCTACAACTGCTTCTTTTCTTCTTGTTCTTTATCTTCTTCCCCTTCTTTTGCTTCTTCTTGACCTTTTCTTCCCCTTCTTTCAGGTCTTGTTTTATCTTTTACTTTGTTATTCGTTCACCTGCTTTCTATTTTTCTTTTTCTTTTTGACCCTTTTTTCCTTTCATTTTCATTTTCCTTTTTCTTGTTCATTTTCTTGTGTCAGTTGTTCTTTTTGTTGTTCTTTTTCTTTTTTTTTATTTTCTTTATCCCCCTTCTTGTTCTACGTGTTCTACTTTTTATCTCGCTTTAATTATACTTGTTCTTGCTCTGCTTACCTCCCTTACCTTGTTCTTGGTTTGATTCTTCTTCTTCTTCTTCTTCTTCTTCTCCTCCTCCTCCTCCTTCTTCCTTCTCCTCCTCCTCCTCCTCCTCCTCCTCCTCCTCCTCCTCCTCCTCCTCCTCCTCCTTCTTCTTCTTCTTCTTCTTCTTCTTCTTCTTCTTCTTCTTCTTCTTCTTCTTCTTCTTCTTCTTCTTCTTCTTCTTCTTCTTCTTCTCCTTCTTCTTCTTCTTCTTCTTCTTCTTCTTCTTCTTCTTCTTCTTCTTCTTCTTCTTCTTCTTCTTCTTCTTCTCCTCTCTTTTCTTCATTATTCTAAATTCTTTCGTTTATATAAAAATGCTCGAAGGTAACATTTCCGAGTTGCAATTCAAATTTTCAATTTCTGAGGTCATTTTATTGCTTTCTTCTAAGGTCACTTAAGGTAACTTAAGAATTTGAAAGTAATTTTTATTTGAAATATGAAGACTTCAACGAGATTTTATCAAATAGCACCTAAATCTGTTACAAAAAGCACTTGGCAATGTCTTTCGAGGAAGGACAGGTAGAGCTACGAGAAAGGGAAATATACAGATAGATAGAAAGATAGATTGATAGATAGGTAGATAGATAGATAAATAGACAGATTGATTTATAGATAGATAGACAGATACATAGGTAGATAGATAAAAATAAATCATAGAATTTTAGATATAAGATATGCTTGATAAAGATAAACTTAGGTAGATAGATAAAAATAAATCATAGAATTTTAGATATATGATATGCTTGATAAAGATAAACTTAGGTAGATAGATAAAAATAAATCATAGAATTTTAGATATATGATATGCTTGATAAAGATAAACTTAGGTAGATAGATAAAAATAAATCATAGAATTTTAGATATATGATATGCTTGATAAAGATAAACTTAGGTAGATAGAAAAAAATAAATCATAGAATTTTAGATATATGATATGCTTGATAAAGATAAACTTAGGTAGATAGATAAAAATAAATCATAGAATTTTAGATATATGATATGCTTGATAAAGATAAACTTAGGTAGATAGAAAAAAATAAATCATAGAATTTTAGATATATGATATGATTGATAAAGATAAACTTAGGTAGATAGATAAAAATAAATCATAGAATTTTAGATATATGATATGCTTGATAAAGATAAACTTAGGTAGATAGATAAAAATAAATCATAGAATTTTAGATATATGATATGCTTGATAAAGATAAACTTAGGTAGATAGATAAAAATAAATCATAGAATTTTAGATATATGATATGCTTGATAAAGATAAACTTAGGTAGATAGATAAAAATAAATCATAGAATTTTAGATATATGATATGCTTGATAAAGATAAACTTAGGTAGATAGATAAAAATAAATCATAGAATTTTAGATATATGATATGCTTGATAAAGATAAACTTAGGTAGATAGATAAAAATAAATCATAGAATTTTAGATATATGATATGCTTGATAAAGATAAACTTAGGTAGATAGATAAAAATAACAGAGGCAAGCAAGTAGAATATCCCGAGCTGATAAAATCGGAAACGAGCATCGACTTTCACGTGAGTATACTTTAAGAATTATCAACCAACACCAGATATATAAGAACAAATTGCAGCAGCAGCAGCCTTAACATAATACCATAATATTTAAAGGAGCACGGAAACTTAAAACTGGAATGATCGTTATTACATGTATGCTATTACTCTGTGAAATTTAATGGCATGCGAGCTCTTCAACAGATTGTAGTTGCAACTTGGTTGTAGCTTAATAGAAAGATAGCAGAGTATCGATGTAGATAGATAGATAAATCGAGAGTTTGATCCACAGATAGATAGACAGACAGATAGATAGATAGATAGATAGATAGATAGATAGATAGATAGATAGATGGATTTATAGACAGATAGAAAGATAGATAGATTGATCTACTGATGGATAAATAAAATATGCACGAAATAGATAGGTAGCTAAAAAAGATAAAATGATAAACAGATAGATAGATAGATACATAGATAGATACATAGATAGATAGATAAATAAATAAAAAGATTGATAGACAAACACCTTATAGATTGATAGATGAACTGATAGCAAAGAAGCTAAAAAGACAGACAAATAAGTGCAAAAAACAAGTAAAAGCTTGTCATGCGACACTTGTTTCGAATGGAGGACCAGATTGTTGATCATTGTGTCTGTTCTCGTTGTCAATATTGCTAGACCAGTCAATTACACCATTTTCCTTTCAAGGAGTAATATATTTTTTTCTACAGTTGCATTAATTTTGTGTGTGTTCTTATTGTTGTCTACATTTAGGATCGTTCTGTCATGACTGTTAATCATTTATTTCATGTTACCCATGCACCTGTATCAGAGGGGCTAAAGGCTGTGAGAGAAAGAGGTGAAGGGAGGAAGGAGAAGGAGGAGGAGGAGGGAGACACAGAGAGAGATATATTGTAAAAATTATGGAAAGAACTTGTGACATAATTGGCATTATAAATAAACCTGATGCCATTAAGGAATCAAAAACATGAACAATTTGTACGAGTCTCAACTCAAATTATCAGATTAATATTCTATACCTCTCCCAAATCCTCCATTTTTTTTAACTAAATATAAGGGACGGTATTGTCAGTAAGCAAAAATGGAAACCTGTTTTTATCTGCTTTCTTATATTCCAATGTGAGTTAAAACGGCATACAGAATGGCAAAGAACTGCTGAGATTAGTAGGAAAGAAAACAGTGTCATGTGTGTAGGCTTTGCATCAACCACACGTGGCTCAAACATCTTCTAAAAACGGATGGACCTTTTTGTGACATTATATTGTCAAGGATATATAAAACTAAAGCGCAGAATGATTTTCTTGATACAAACAAAATATTATGATTTATATATATATATATATATATATATATATATATATATATATATGTATATATGTATATATATATATGTAATTATATATATATGTATATATAACTTATATATGTACATATATAATTCATATATGTCTGTGTGTATGGGTGTGAATATTGTTTAAAAGAAGAAATAAAGAACATTTAACCTTAAAGCATTTAATTTAACGGTTCTAATATTGATATAATTTATTCAGTTATATGAAAGATGAAAGTATAGTTTTGTACCATTTTACGCTTAGCCTCTCAGAAGCCACAAAGCCTGGCTGAGTCAGCTAGTCTCCGTGACAAGACTTGATCCAAACTACGTGGTGAGCAGTTTTGCTTACAACGCCCTGTTAGTTAAACATCTAGACTTCATGACCTTCTGTTACAGGTTTCACATTATTATGAGATGATGATTAGACTAAAGTGAATGCAGATGTGGACATAAAGGACTTGGCTTGTGTAAGATTTCGATGGGTCAATCACTCCTATTGCTGTGAGTGATGAAATTTTAAATAACTTTCATATATTAAAAATTGACGTTAAAATCTTTCAAATCAATTACAGATTCTAACTAGAATGGAAGTTCCATGATTGCCTCCTCCACTGTGAATTGTCTTCTGCTGTTGACCAGAGCTAGTGGTGGTCGTTCTTGGTTTCGAGTTTAAGTTCGCCAGCTGGTATGAGAGAAGAGTTATCGATAAGTCAAGTAAAATATCACGAGCATATAATATCTTTCCTTACAGTTTTTTAGATCCCAACTCAAAATGGAGATAGTTTTTCAATGCCACCATGACCTACAGATTAAATTCTGACATCTTCCAAACTTACGTCTTACTGGACTTTCAACCAAAGGCCCAAAAAATTTGCCAGATAACAGTAAGATTTTCGATTCTTTATTTTCTTTGTTCTTGCGAGTGGTGTTTTATAGTCAATGCTTTTGGGTGATTTCTCCGACCTTTCGAGTACATTATAAAAAGCTTTTGATTTTACTTTTCTAGCCATGTATTAAGAAGATTATCATTAGTTTTTTGTGCCCTCTTGGTTATGGATTTAATAAGATTATTTATATTTTTCTTCTATGCCCGTAGAATTAATTTTCTGTATCCTCTCTCATATCAGGAGTGCTTATTCCGGCCCCATAATGTTTTTACTTCACTGTCTTGATTTAACATTCCGTTTTAGTGTGTGTGTTTTTTTGTTTTTCAGTTAAGTGATAGTTAGCAAGTTTAATAGATTTTCGTTGGTCAATAACACAATTTTTACGTGTATTTATGTTGTATCTTGCTTCCAAATGCCAATCTGGCAAGTCTTGTAGGATAAGAACTGTTCACTACTAAGCGAAAGGGTTGGTCATTCATCAATGGAAGATCGGGATTAAAGGTCGTTTTGAGTTTTCAACGGTTTTATCTGTCATTATATTCAGGTTCTATTTTGGTCATATTATTCTGTTGATTCATATTCTAAATACAAATCTACAATACAAACATAACAATTAATTACATAGCAATAGACCTTTACAAAATGATAGTCTAACTTAAACACAAATAAGATCAAGGAGGTTATTAGCTTGTTCAGGGATTTGCAGTTTCTTATATATATATATATATCAACCTACCTGCAGATGTATGACCATATTTGTCAGACCTACCAAAAAGCAATGAGACAAAGGTCACAGGATGTTTCCTAAAGATTTAAGACTTCCTTTTAATAATTAAAATAAATGAAAGGAGTTAAGGGAGATCATTGAAAAACTGTTTATCGTCCGCTCATTGTGCTGAGTGTTGGTTCTTGAGTCATAACTTTAACGAAAGGAAACGTACATGGGAACGTCGGTGTTGTGAAGATAGAGCAGGCGCCTCATGGAAAATTGGGACGACGTTTTCCTGGCTGATTCGGATCAAACACTATTCAGTAATACTTTGCATAGATTCCTTGTCTTTACACACTCGAATTTAATGATAATTTTTATTGTGTGAAGTATTTCATGCATACCTGGACTTAGACCAAAGAGGAAGAATTCTGAATGAAACCAAACACGACTGTCTTAAATTTTAAGTAGGAAGAAAAAACAATTTAAAAGCAATTTAAAAGAAATCTTTAACTTCATTATGTTAAAAAGATTAAAAAAAACTTACACTTTCCCATAAATTTTCTAAAGTCTGCAATTTTCACCCTTCGGATGCTTCGATAGAAATTGTTTACAACAACTACTACTACTACTACTACTACTACTACTACTACTACTACTACTACTACTACTACTACTACTACTACTACTACTACTACTACTACTACTACTACTACTACTACTACTACTACTGCTGCTGCTGCTACTACTACTACTACTACTACTACTACTACTACTACTACTACTACTACTACTACTACTACTACTACTACTACTACTACTACTACTACTACTACTACTACTACTACTATTATTATTATTATTATTTTATTATTATTATTATTATTATTATTATTATTATTATTATTATTATTATTATTATTATTATTATTATTATTATTATTATTATTATTATTATTATTATTATTATTATTATTGTTGTTGTTGTTATTATTATTACTATTACTATTATTATTATTATTATTATTATTATTATTATTATTATTATTATTATTATTATTATTATTATTATTATTATTATTATTATTATTATTATTATTGTTGTTGTTGTTGTTGTTAATATTATTATTTTTATTATTATTATTATTATTATTATTATTATTATTATTATTATTATTATTATTATTATTATTATTATTATTATTACTATTATTATTGTTATTATTATTTTATTAAAATTTGTTTTTATTACTGCCAGGCCTACCCCAGGTACCCGCTAGCAGTGGGCGGGTCGGTAATAAATCACCTGTCAAGCTGAGTGGTGCAAACTTAGGTGACGATAAACTCTGTGGAGCCAACGCAGCGCCGGCAGGCTTGCTTGTGCATCATCTGTGATTCTCGAGATTCACAATTTTCACCAGTTTTAGATTGTAATATCTCGCTATTACTTTCTCAAAACTCGTTGTGCCTAGATTCATTATAAAACCCCAGTTTGGACCAACAAAAGGCAATAACTTTCTCCGTACAGAAATGAGATTATTTTTAATTATATCTAAGCGTTCACATCGCGAATGAAAAATGCTCGAATTTATAATTATGATAATGCGCTTGTTTCAGAATGAATATTTCCTAAACAGAACATTATTTTCACTTCAAACCCATTTTATAGCATAAAACATTTAAATAATTATTGCCGGCGAAACTTTCGGCCGCGAAGAGTTTTCATGTGATTTTATATGATTTTTTGAAAATATATATCTTCGAAAAATGAACATTTCGTGTATTCTTCCGACTTAGGAAACATGATTTTCTAATCGGAAGTTTATATTTTTCGGAAAGTCTACTAGATCTAACGTCGGAAAAACTATAGGCTTTCCTATCCCAACAAAATGAATGTTTCTACATGACATCGAAACAATTTTAAATTGTTGGCCTATCACTGTCATCATATTACTCTAGATATAGATCTAGATCTAGTATTAAACCTTATTCTAAATCGTAATCTAAACTTATTATCAAGTTATAAAACTAAGTCTATTTTCTGTGACCACACAAATTCACCATTTTTCTCTGATAGTTTACAAATTTTGTAAAATTCAGCTCGAGAGAATGATGGTACTAGATCGAGAACCATAAAACGAAGAGCCGTGGTACCACTCAGAATATAGAGAAAAACGGTAAACTTATAAGACAAAGAATAAAGAATTTTAACCGGGTAGGTGTGTAAAAAGGTCGTGCTCGGAAACTCAAATCAAGATAGCTAAAGAACTAAGAACTCTTCGCAGTTGCCGTTTGGTAGGTGCGTTATTAAACATATTGGTGAATCACTGGCGAAGTTTCATCATAAAATATTGTTCCAAAAGCTTCATTTGGCATCCTTAAAACTGTCATCCCTGTAATGAAATGCGGCTACTATAAAATTCCGGAGCGTCAAAACTGCTCTGAATTTCTTTCAGTTCAAGAAAGTTTCCTCAAGTTTCATTGAATTCCATCTAAACAGGTATTGTCCAGGACCCATGTTAGGAAATCATCCGGAAGTCTTATATTGGTGCCGTATGTAAGGAGCGCTAACGTAGTCGACAACATCCCACAGTTGAGGCCATCGGCAGAGCGCTCTCAACGTTTCTCTATGGTACGGAACCCTGAGTGGTGCTTGCATAGCCTAAAAATGCTGTTCTGGTCAGCAGCACAGCTCTTGTAGCGCGTATGTGTGTTGTTCGTCCAAACCCTGTAAAGGAAGTTGGCAAAGCCGGACACTTCCGGTACTGTAAGCTCCTGGTGTGTAGGTCTGAACCTGCCTGTGAATGGCGAAGACTCACAAACCGATGTAGCAGCGATGGGTGTTGGCGAAATATCTTTTTTCCATTATCCTGTCCACTGTTTCTGCTAAGCCGTCTAGATCCGTGTTAGGAGCTTGAGCTATAATTCTGACCGCCCCTCCCCCCCCCCTTTTTGAACAATATTCTGAGATCTCTGTTCATGATCCCTATAAACTAGAGAAGTTCAAACGGACGTCTGTCACCCAAACCGGCGATACCGAGGAGAGCTGTGTCTTTCTGAAACTGTTTTACCCTATACCCCAAGGGAATGTGGGAGAGTGTTCTTAAGGGGCTCATTTAATATGCCGGGAGCTGGAGGATTTTTCAAAACAGCTTGGACCTCGGCGGGAGGTTGAGAAGTCTAAAAGCTGGACTAGGAAGTGAAATCTGGTCGTATCGTTAAATATTGCTGGGGTATGGGTTGCAATAATAGTTTCAAAGAGCAAGAACCAAACATTAGCGTTGGTTGGCCAGAGCTCTGGGGGCTTGAAAGAAACAACAACTGCAGCCACAGAGGCTGGCGGTGCCAATTGTACAGATATGATCGTGTGCTGTCGGATAGTGTCTGCTATCTCTTTGATTTAAGCGCATGAAGTACCCTATTTGAATGAGGTAAAGGTCTAGACTGAGCTACAAAATAGATACATTGTACGTTTGAGAGGCCTACTCCAGCTCTTTTGACCTATATCTCAATGGAGAAGAAGTAGGCCTGACAGATATTTAGATTGTGTATATCTAGATTAATGAGTGTATTTGAAATCAATGTTCAACGTCGGGGTCGCTGATTGAAGACAACGTTTTTTTTAATATTATTATTTTCTTCTAGTTCTTACAGTAAGCATAAGACAACTTGACAAGCATAAAATCATAAGAAATTAAATTCTTCCGGTCAGGTAGTTGTATAACAAACCAAACCGTTGAATTAAACTGGGAAGAAGGACAGATGTAAATAACTAAACATGTAAATATTGTGAATGTGACATTTCATTACAAAACAAAAATGCATCTTAATGTACTATACTACAATATCATCGGTTATTGCGACGTTTGGATTTTTTTTTTGAGATTTTGAAGAATGAAAGCCATGACGGGATTGGCCTAACAACAATAACGCAAAGAAAAACAAAGAAGACGAGACACTTACGATCATATTTAACAATGATATTTTCCACTAATTTCTGTGACTTTCTTAGGTAAAAAAAAAAGAATTGAACATTACTTTCACCACCAGTTTTGAGAATGAAATCCCTTTCAGCACTATGGTTTTAACGTATCCTAAGTCTATTTTTCTGACAAATGTACTTTTTAAGCTAACCGTAACAGTTGATAGTTTGCAGCCTAAAGGCTTTTACAAGGCTCAATAAAGCTTGCCGAAAGCTATGAAATGTGCTTGATATTTTTCTGTTCTAAATAGATAACTTGGCCAAACTTTGCACATACCGACAAACATAATGTTTCTCCTATGTTGTATTCCTGCTTTTATTTTTTCCCGTAAGCTTTTGCTTTCTAAAGATATTCCATCTTTGCACTTTGCTATTGAAACGTGGTCACAAGAAGACTCATAAATTACTTAGGGTAAAGATATTTACTAATCAAGGGTTCAAGACAGCAAGCGGAGGGAAAACAACAACAACAACAACAACAACCGAGTATTACTAAAATATCAATAGAATAGAGAGAGGACGGACCGACTGATCATACTGTATCCTATTCGAACTTGAAGACAACCGTCCGAGGACAGCTTATTATTATTATTATTATTATTATTATTATTATTATTATTATTATTATTATTATTATTATTATTATTATTATTATTATTATTATTATTATTATTATTATTATTATTATTATTATTATTATTATTATTATTATTATTATTATTATTATTATTTCTATTATTATTATTATTATTATTATTATTATTATTATTATTATTATTATTATTATTATTATTATTATTATTATTATTATCATTATTATTGTTATTGTTATTATAAATATTATTATTATTATTATTATTATTATTATTATTATTATTATTATTATTATTATTATTATTATTATTATTATTATTATTATTATTATTATCATTATCATAGTCGATCCTCTTCTTCTTATTATTTTATCACGACTACTACTGCTGCTGCTGCTGCTGCTGCTGCTACTACTACTACTACTACTACTACTACTACTACTACTACTACTACAACTACTACTACTACTAATACTACCTACTACTACTACTACTACTACTACTACTACTACTACTACTACTACTACTACTACTACTACTACTACTACTACTATTACTACTACTACTACTACTACTACTATTACTACTACTACTACTACTACTACTACTACTACTACTACTACTACTACTACTACTACCACTACTATTACTACTACTACTTATGCTGCTACTACTACTATTACTACATTACTTCTGATACATATATATCATATATAAGTAAATATATAAATCTAACATAGAATTTTTCTTAGAACTTTACTATTGTTTTACTTTCATTTTCCTCTGTATTTGTCAGTTCAAGTGATTTCGAGAGATAAGGTTGGTGTGGCATAATACTGTTCACCTTATTTATTATGTTATCACGAATAATAAAAAGATATTTATTTTGTAATTGTAAAGATGCCTGAGTGTACAAAATGGGTTGCAGTCATTTCTTTTTTCAAAAGAGTATGATAGTCTCAGGTTACCGTCATCTTGATAAAGGACGATGCTTGAGGTACAGGTAATTTCAAATATAATTCGATTAATGAAAATTTATTCATATCAATTCAACATGCAGGAAACTTTAAATCTAATTTAATCTAGAGTTAGATCGAAACATATTGGGAAACGCCGTAAAGATAGAACTCCAAGTTTTACCATCAAGATGCGCTAGAGCTTAAATTAAGAAACCGGAGGAGGCCTAGAATTCACCAAGGCTTGGGATTAATTTTTAATCAGATCAATGTCTTCCCAGTGAAAATTGAACTAAAGCATAAATCAAGAATTGGTTCTTACTTTAACCTTAAGATGCATTTTTATGCGCTCTTGAATGTTTTGGCTTTATTTATCTACTTATAAGATTGTCCTGTTATGATTGTTAATCGTTTATTTCATGTTACCCACTCAACTGTAACAGAGAGGCAGATAGGCGCGGCCGAGAGAGAGAGGTGAAGGGAGGAAGGAGGAGGGGAAGGAGGACAGAGATGGATAGATTGCGAAAATTATAAAAAAAATACCTTTAACACAATAAGCATTATTAACACCATGATGAAGTTTTACGGGTCATAAACATAAAACAATTTTACGAGGGTTACCTCAAACTAGCAGATTTATATTTTTCACCCTCTCAAACTCTCTTATGATTTTTTTAATTATGAGAGACGGTATTGTCAGAAAGCTAAAGTGGAAACTATTTTCATCTGCTCTATTATGTTCCAGGAAGTGTAAAAAATGCCATGCAGAATAGCAAAGACCTGCTGTGATCGAATCACATTTCAATTTTTGTTTCGCATTTTTCATGAATACAGCCTCCAGCTCAGTTGAAAAATACAGCTTGTGTCAGCAACACTCTCTATAGTCAAGATATTTGGAAGATGACGCGCTTACTTTCACACCTGCCAGGTCTTCTACTGGCTTTTGGAATTTTAACACTTTGCTCAATGCTTATTTTAGCAGTCTTCCCATCCTGGCATAAAACAAACGAAAATGCCAAAAGACCACCAAAGGGAATTTTTTTACGCATTGAACCTACAATAAAAATGTTGGGATCCGGACCAAAAACTGCCCCAAAACATATAGAATCACTACCGATGTTTCCTGAAAGGAGAAAAGGAGAGTATGTGGGTTCTCCCGGACAGCACAAGTTCTACAAGATGAAACCCCGAGACTGGTTCGTCGATCCCCAGATTATCAAGCGTTATTGCCGAGAGACAAACCTCACCCAGTGCTCGCCACCGCCCAGAAGATCGGAGCTAGAAAAGCAAGCCGACCGAGATGCTCGTGGACGGCCTTTCCGGGTAACTGTGTACCGGGCGTTTATTCCTGACCCTACTGAACCCAACTTTTCAGGTCGGTTCAGTTTTTTGTTACTTCTTAAAAATATGCTTTCTATATACCTCTCATCACCTCTCTCTCTCTCTCTCTCTCTCTCTCTCTCTCTCTCTCTCTCTCTCTCTCTCTCTCTCTCTCTCTCTCTCTCTCTCTCTCTCTCTCTCTCTCTCTCTCTCTCTCTCTCTCTCTCTCTCTCTCTGTTTCTCTTTCTCTCTGTGACATTCATGTGTAAGGTGCATTTCAATAGGCTAATCATGACCTTTGTGACAGCTACATTGATGTTCGAGGTATATTTCTATAGGCTAATCATGACCTTTGTGGCGACTACATTGATGTTCCAGGTATATTTCTATAGGCTAATCATGACCTTTGTGACAGCTACATTGATGTTCGAGGTATATTTCTATAGGCTAATCATGACCTTTGTGACAGCTACATTGATGTTCGAGGTATATTTCTATAGGCTAATCATGACCTTTGTGGCGACTACATTGATGTTCCAGGTATATTTCTATAGGCTAATCATGACCTTTGTGACAGCTACATTGATGTTCGAGGTATATTTCTATAGGCTAATCATGACCTTTGTGGCGACTACATTGATGTTCCAGGTATATTTCTATAGGCTAATCATGACCTTTGTGACAGCTACATTGATGTTCGAGGTATATTTCTATAGGCTAATCATGACCTTTGTGGCGACTACATTGATGTTCGAGGTATATTTCTATAGGCTAACCATGACCTTTGTGACAGCTACATCGATGTTCGAGGTATATTTCTATAGGCTCATTATGACCTTTGTGGCGACTACATTGATGTTCAAGCTGTAATTCAATAGGCCTGGTACGACCTTTTTGACGACTGTATAAATGGTTAAACTGAAACTGAATAGGTCTGTTATGTACTTTGTGCCGATTCTATTGATATTCAAGCTGTAGATTAATAGGCCTAATAATCACCTCTGTGGCGACTTTATGTAATGTAGTATTAGAAAACAAAGAGTTTTACACACAAAAAATGCAGATGTTTACATTTTAATTTCGATATATTATAAAACCGAGAAGATTTTGCTGTCGTTTTCAGCATACACGGCACGAGAACCAATCAAAATCGTCCCTGATCCATGGGTACGGCTCCTCTTCCTGGAATCTCCCCTCACTCAGACCTAGATTTAGTTCAAGGTTTTTGGATCTTATGTGAAATACAAATATTCTTTAAACAGTTGATCTTATCGATGTTGACTCTATCAAAGACTATACAAAATATTTTTATCCAGCTCATTGCGCTGAAAAAGAATCAGATTTAGGTGCATTTTGTTCAAAGTGATTGAGCATTTCGAATGTTCGACAAGCCTTATCTTTCATCAAGGATGCCTAGTCACCATAGTATTCCAACAGGCTGATCAGTAGATAGAATTTCTCTATTTCTTTCGTCTCTCCTACCAGAATGCAACTATAACAACTGTGTGTATGCCGGTAAGGAAGTTACTCCACAGTCAGACGCCGTCTTCGTGTACGCTGTTGGTCTGGACGAGAATTTTCCCCAGCCTCCGGTCCGTCTCCCTCATCAGGTGTTTATCTTTTCAGCCTATGAGCCGGTGACAGTTCTTTACAGCACAGCAATCTCGCGTAAGCTATCTTGGTATTTTCAATCGTTATTTCGCTCAACTTCTCTAATTTTTTTTTCAAAATGGAACAAATTTTTTTGCAAAACTTAACTTATTAGTTCAAACCGCTCGAACTCATTTTTACATTTTGTGTGTTTGCATTTCTATCTTTATATATAACTGAATTTATAATTTCTCACAATTCAAACTGCTAATTAAAAAAAACAAAACGTTCATTTCACAGATTGATCCAAAAGAAAAAAAAACAGTAGTGTGTTTATAGACTAAGTTTCGAAGTTCAAAATCTAAGTCGGATATTTTATGTAAATCTTTATTATTCCTCCCAATTAAATTTTACCTGGATAGTTGCACTTTAAAAAGAATGCAAAGATAGTGAAAACAAATGGAGGAATAGCATACCAAGATGATGAGCTTAATTTTGTTTCAAGTCTCTATTTTAAAAAAAAACATACATAAAAGTGTAGAAACAAATGAAATTCAGGAGTGGCCATACATTTAAAACATATATACATGCGTTTCAATGACGTGTGCAAGAGAACCCTGAAGACTTTCGGAAATCAACCAGCAGAACCGCACTGCATGGCGGGCAAAGGTCAAGGACGGCATGAAATCAGCTGAGGAGAAAAGAGAATTGTAGAGAGAAGAAAGAAGAACCAGCAGACATCATAGGACACAGCCCGTCCCTACTTCTCACACCACCACCACCATCTCCCCCCACCTCCCCCGCCACTCACAACACCTACAGCAAGTGCCAAGATAACTGCGAGTCCAGAATAGAATCATATAGCCACAGCAGACGTTGTGATGAAACTAAGTGCAATGTCAAGTGACCTTTTGAGTATTAAGTGGGTCGGCAGAATGTCATTGTCTCAAGAGAGAGAAGGTTGCCAGCACGATTACAACAAAATTCTTGCTTTAAAAAAAGTATTTTAAGCCCACCTCCCCAGCCACGCGTTGCATGCCGCGAGCATCATAAAGCTAAAAAACAGAAGGTGAAATTGTATTCTAGCAGAATTCAAGATTCTAAGCTGAAATGCAGTGTGTAATTTGATAAAACAACTTTCCCCTAAATTTTTTTTATCCAACAAACATTTGAACCAAGCAATTATCCCGTTTTGTGCACATTATGTTTTGCTGCTAATCATAGTTATTTCAATTTTACGCACCTCGCGCGACAGTTAAGGATTTCACTAGTAGGTAAGTCGCGGTGTACAAAGCATAACAACAAAATGAGTCAATATAAAGAAGGACGCCATGACATTACCGCTCATTGTGGGCTAACATTGTTCGTATTTTCAACAAGTCAATCATTCACATTAGTACGGATGATGATATTTGAAATAATTTTCAGGTACTAAAAAAAGAAGATAAAACCTTAAAATAATTAACTATCAAGTAGACAGTAAACTATGGTGAAGACTTTATATTTTTTCTTTTAAAATTCTCAGATTCCAACTCAAAATGGAGAAAGTTTTTCAATGCCACCATGACCTACAGATTAGATTCCGACATATTGAAAAATTACGGCTTGCTGGACTTTCAGCCAAAGACTCAAAAAGATTTGCCAGATTACAGTAAGTACCTTGATTCTAAAATTCCTTTATCCTTTCGCATGATGATTTATTACTAATGCTTTCTGAGGATTTCTTTCAACTTACGAGTATATTATAAAAAGATTTTGATTTCTCTTTCCTTATGAAAATTATCATTTGCTTATTGTTTGCTCTTGGTTATGGATTTAATGAGGTTTTAGATTTTTCTTCTGTGCCCGTAGATTTATATTTTCTTCATTCTCTATCATATGGATAGGGCCTGATCCGGTGCCACAATGGGGTTTTTTTTTTTTTGAGTCAGTTTTTGATTTGATATTTTTCTCTAGCTTTCATAATTGTAGAGGTTGTTTTTTTTTTTTTCGCTTTGTTTTGTTTTGTTTGTCTGTCAAACATATATTTTTTTCTTATTTTTTTTATAACTAGACAACAGACCTTAATAAGATGATGGTCTAAATTATAAACCAGTAGAAGCAAGAAGTTACGGGATTTACGATTCTATATACATGACCTGCAAATGACAACAGATCTTATTAAAATAATGGTCTAAATTATAAACCAGTAGAAGCAAGAAGTTACGGAATTTATGATTTATGAATTTTTGTTTTTTGTCCACCCAATGCGCCAAGTGTTTGTTTTTGAGTCATAACTTTAACGAAAGGGAACGTACCGGGGACTATCGGTGTTGTGAAGATACAGCAGGCGCCTTATGGAAAATTAGGACGACGTTTTCCTGGCTGACTCGGATCAAATGCTATTCAGTACTACTTTGCATGAAATTTTTGTCTTCACACACTTCGAATTGAAAAACTATTTTTATAGTGTGAATTGATTTTTGCATACTTTGAAAAATGGTACCTAGACCAAGGAAGAACAATTATGAACAAAACCAAACACGTTTTTGTAAAGTTTCAAGTTGGAAGGGAAAAAAATGATTTAAAACAAATTTAAAAGCAATCTTATTTCCCTTTCTTAATACCTTATTTTAAATAAAATAAAAACCTCTAAATATACATCCTAAATTTTCACATCTTTCTGCTATTTTCTTTTCCCGGATACTTAGATAGATGCATTTTTTAATGATCTATAGACTTTCTAGAAGAAAAATCAATGACTAGTTGGAACATGGCAAGAAGGTGTTTATTATTTTATTTTCATGAAGCTTGACAACAGATGGCCTCATAAATACAGCCACGGCAAGCAAAAGTAATCTTAATAGGGAAAAAAGGATTGGGAATGTGTTGCTTTTAAGAAAAGTCATAAACCTAAGTATCCTAAAAAAAATCCACCGTAAAAAATTAACAAGTTCTTTTTTTAGTAATCTTTTAGTGATCGTTTTTACCAATTTTATTCTCGTTTCATTTTGAAAATGGTTTCTTAGAAAGTATGATGACTTTATCATGTTCATTTCCTATTTTTGTAGGAGCAATAGCAAGGAGCAAAAGCAGAACTGCAATTTGGATTGTGAGCCACTGTAAGACACAGTCTAATAGAATGGCATACGTGAAGGAGATGCAGGTAAATTAAAAGATTATGGCATTCGTGAAAACTCCAAAGCCAAACTATAAAAATGGAAAATTTTAAAATACATTTTGATCTGTCTCTCTACAAAATTTTGATAGGAAGAGTTTTGCCACACAATAAAATTTAATTCGATAAGTCGTGTCCATCAGCCAGAAATATGATAAAAATCTACATCGGCAGCAAGTTCTTTTTTTTTCCTTCGTTTCTAACCAGAAATACATAACGATTGATGTGTTCGGCAAATGCGGTGAAAAGTGCGAAGTCAAAGACGAACGGTGCGTTGAAGACTTTAACGTCACCTACAGATTCTACCTGGCATTCGAGAATAGCTTCACTACAGACTTCGTCACGGAAAAATTCTTCAAGCTATTTATAGATGATACGCATATTGTCCCTGTAGTTCGGGGAGATGTCGATTATAACAGGGAATTCCCAGAAAAGTCGCTAGTGAACGCGGCGGACTTCCGAGGTCCTAAGGAACTGGCTTTGTTCTTAAAGCACCTGGAGGAGAACGAAGCTGAGTACAGTAAATATCTGGAGGTCAAGGACAGGTATAGAGCCGTTGAAATAGATCGCTGGTGTAGCCTCTGTCAGTATCTGCACAAGTTGTGGAGTCTTCCAGAGAGCCGTCGCCATCGAGTTGTTGATCTTAGGGAGGACTTGGTCCTGGGACACGTCCGCACGCCTCCACCTTTAATAAACGCCGGTGAATAGAGTTGGTGAGAGAAAGAGAGAGAGAGAGAGAGAGAGAGAGAGAGAGAGAGACAGACAGAGAGAGAGGTAGTGATAGACAGAGAATGAGAGAGCAGGAGAGATAGACAGCCATATTGCCAAAGTACAGTTGGTAAAATAAAGATTAAAAAAGACACTGAAACAATTTTGAACAAATTTAATAGTTCAAAAGCAGGTCTAAAAAGATAATAAAATCTTTTCAAATGGTTAAAAGCTGTTCTTTAGATAAATATAATCAGGCAGAGCATTACTTAAATTTTACCGCTATAGAAATGCTTGATTATACTTTTTCGGAAAATCAAGTCGCCAAAATGCACGTTTAGTATTTCTTGACGTGGACTCATTTCTTAGGTGATCCTCAAAATATGCAATTGGCGGAAGTCGATTTGCAAATTTTATGCAGACGATGTATATGCAGCTGCGTATTGCTTTCTTCCCTCTTTTCTAATATATAAAGTTTCTTTTTATACATAAGAATGGCTTTAGCTTAATTGCTCGACCTGATTTGTAGTAAGTTAAAACTAAAAATGACGTGGTTTAACTTTTTACTCCTACAGTCTTCGTATAAAATTTTGCTATGAAGTTCAGGAAGTTCCAAAACGTTTTCCCGTATGATACTATTGCTATTGCTATGATAATAATAGTTATGATTATAATTATGATTAATTTGATTATTATCAATATCATTATTAATATTACTATATTATTATTATTATTATTATTATTATTATTATTATTATTATTATTATTATTATTATTATTATTATTATTATTATTATTATTATAATTATTATTATTATTATTATTATTATTATTAATATCATTATTATTGTTATAAGTATTACAATTATTATTATTATTATTATTATTATTATTATTATTATTATGATTCTTATTATTATTATTATTATTATTATTATTATTATTATTATTATTATTATTATTATTATTATTATTATTATTATTATTATTATTATTATTATTATTATTATTATTATTATTATTATTATTATTATTATTATTATTATTATTATTATTATTATTATTATTATTATTATTATTATTATTATTATTATTATTATTATTATTATTATTATTATTATTATTATTATTATTATTATTATTATTATTATTATTATTATTATTATTATTATTATTATTATTATTATTATTATTATTATTATTATTATTATTATTATTATTATTATTATTATTATTATTATTATTATTATTATTATTATTATTATTATTATTATTATTATTATTATTATTATTATTATTATTATTATTATTATTATTATTATTATTATTATTATTATTATTATTATTATTATTATTATTATTATTATTATTATTATTATTATTATTATTATTATTATTATTATTATTATTATTATTATTATTATTATTATTATTATTATTATTATTATTATTATTATTATTATTATTATTATTATTATTATTATTATTATTATTATTATTATTATTATTATTATTATTATTATTATTATTATTATTATTATTATTATTATTATTATTATTATTATTATTATTATTATTATTATTATTATTATTATTATTATTATTATTATTATTATTATTATTATTATTATTATTATTATTATTATTATTATTATTATTATTATTATTATTATTATTATTATTATTATTATTATTATTATTATTATTATTATTATTATTATTATTATTATTATTATTATTATTATTATTATTATTATTATTATTATTATTATTATTATTATTATTATTATTATTATTATTATTATTATTATTATTATTATTATTATTATTATTATTATTATTATTATTATTATTATTATTATTATTATTAATATTATTATTATTATTATTATTATTATTATTATTATTATTATTATTATTATTATTATTATTATTATTATTATTATTATTATTATTGTTATTGTTGTTGTTGTTGTTGCTTTAAGTATCCTTATTGTTATTATTTTTATTATCACTACTACTACTACTACTACTACTACTACTACTACTACTACTACTACTACTACTACTACTACTACTACTACTACTACTACTACTACTACTACTACTACTACTACTACTACTACTACTACTACTATTATTACCACTACTACCACTACCACTACACTAGAGGAAAAACGCTAGAGATGTTCGTGCCTTTAAGAAAACTTATCATGAGAGGCTCAAAAAAAGACTTAACATTTTTTGACACATACTTATTTTGGAAAAACGCAAAGCGTTTTGTTCCATATCTACCAAATGTCGGAGAAAAGAAAGTTTTCGTTAAATCATAAGTGGTATTATACACTGGAAAGATGAGAGGTTTGGTATCTTCTCTATTTACACCTATATCGCAGTATTAGTCCATGGTCTTTGCAATACAACTTTCTTTACCCTAACGTAGAGAGACCTTTTGAAGAAGATAAGGAATATTTCATTTAAATCGTATTTTTTTTTTTTTTTTTTTTTTGGGCGAAAATTTTTTATCACTTTGGTTTAGTCAGTTTTTTGGGGAAATTGAAAAATCTTTTATATTCTCATCCTTTTGTGTGCACAGTCTTTCTTTAATATCTGCGATGGATAAACGTCGAAAAAAAAGCAGTTACTACATCATATCTGTTTCGCGGTCGGAAATAAGTAACACCAAAACGTTTCAGGAATGTCTTATTTTTAAGCATCTTTTTTATCTTCTTTAGTATAACTTCCTTTTTTCTGATAGAAAATGGATTTTAGTTAAACAGGTACTTTCTTTTTATATCAAAGATGTGCTGTATGAAGAATAAATTCAATACACTTATCGTGCCTCTTTACCACCGTATTTTTTTGTTGTTAAGTTCAAAATGTATTTTTTCATAGACTATTTTTTTTTTCTTACTCTAAGTCTTAACTGTCTGAACTTTTTTTTACTTGATTCTTTAATTGTTTGATTGTCGGGTGGCGATCTCTTTGGTAGTTGTTTGGTTTAAATTTTTTATCTCTTAGATTCTTCCAGTACTAAGCAATAAATGTAGGTTCTAGACGGAATCCAAAAAATAATGTTTTATCCAATCGAATGACTTCATATTCCATCATAAGGAGTCTTTTTTTCGCTGATTCAAGACGCCAATTTGATAATTAATGCCCGTGATTTCAAAAGCAAAAGTTTTAAACAGCTACAACTGCTTCTTTTTTTCAAAGTGATCTTTTTCTTCTTGTTCTTTATCTTCTTCCCCTTCTTTTACTTCTTCTTGACCTTTTCTTCCCCTTCTTTCAGGTCTTGTTTTATCTTTTACTTTGTTATTCGTTCACCTGCTGTCTATTTTTCTTTTTGTTTTTTATCCTTATTCCTTTTATTTTTTTATTTTCCTTTTTCTTGTTCATATTCTTGTGTTAGTTGTTCTTTTTGTTGTTCTTTTCCTTTTTATTTCTTTATCTGAATTCTTGTTCTAGGTGTTCTAATTGCTTTAATTATACTTGTTCTTGCTCTATTTACATCCTTTACCTTGATCTTGGTTTGGTTCTTATTTTTCTTCTTCTGCTTGTTCTTCTTATTCTTAGTATTTTTTTTGTTTTTGTTTTATTCTTATTTTTCTTCCTCATTTTCATATCAGTTCTTATTCTTCATTTTCTTCTATATCT
>JAWDGP010005738.1:117500-154213 GCA_033675545.1 Elysia crispata
CACACCATTTTCCTTTCAAGGAGTATTATATTTTTTCTACAGTTGCATTAATTTTGTGTGTGTTATTATTGCTGTCTACATTTAGGATCGTTCTGTCATGACTGTTAATCATTTATTTCATGTTACCCATGCACCTGTATCAGAGGGGCTAAAGGCTGTGAGAGAGAAAGAGGTGAAGGGAGGAAGGTGAAGGAGGAGGAGGAGGGAGGCAGAGAGAGATATATTGTAAAAATTATGGAAAGGACCTGTCACATAATTAGCATTATAAATAAACCTGATGTCATTGACGAATCAAAAACATGAACAATTTGTACGAGTCTCAACTCAAATTATCAGATTCATATTCTATTACTCTCCCAAATCCTCCATTATTTTTTAAACTAAATTTAAGGGACGGTATTGCCAGTAAGCAAAAATGGAAACCTGTTTTCATCTCCTTTCTAATATTCCATTGTGAGTTAAAAACGGCTTACAGAATGGCATAGAACTGCTGAGATCGAAACACATTTTGTTTCGCTTTTTCAGCATATTTTCATGAGATATTATTGCATAATTCAGACCGATGCTTGACATTAAAGCCTCCAGTTCAGTTGAACATTTGCGTGGTGTCAGCAACTTTCTCTAGTGTCAATATAGAGGAACGATGAAGCGCTTGCTTTCACGCCTACCAGGTCTGCTGCTGGCTTTTGGAATTTTAACACTTTGCTCTATGCTTGTTTTAGCAGTCTTTGGGATGTTCAATCCTTTTATTTCAAACATTGCGGCTGTGCAAAATTTGAACAAATTACGCGTCAGGCAAGATAAAATCAAGAAAAACGCCAGGGACCCTTCACAGCATAATTTTTCACACGTACGACCTACATTACATATGTTTGGACCCGTACCCAAAACCGCATGGAAACATATGGAATCATTACCGACGCTTCCTAAAAGGAGGAAAGGAATGTATGTCGGTTCTACGGGACAGCACAAGTTCTACAAGATGAAACCCCGAGACTGGCTCGTCGATCCCCAGATTATCAAGCGTTATTGCCGAGAGACAAATCTCACCCAGTGTTCGCCACCGCCCAGAAGATCGGAGCTAGAAAAGCAAGCCGACCGAGTTGCTCGTGGAAGGCCTTTCCGGGTAACTGTGTACCGGGAGTTTTCTCCTGACCCTACTGAACCCAACTTTTCAGGTCAGTTGAATTTTTTGTTGACTCCACAGAGCTCTCTCTCTCTCTCTCTCTCTCTCTCTCTCTCTCTCTCTCTCTCTCTCTCTCTCTCTCTCTCTCTCTCTCTCTCTCTCTCTCTCTCTCTCTCTTTCGATCTCGATCCATCTTTATCTCTCTCTCTGTGACAAGCATTTAATTTTTTTTTCATTTTCTTTTAGTAGTTCTGTGACGACAATATTCTTAACGTAGACAATATTACAAAAAGATTTGTAAGAAATAACTTTCAAGTCTGTGTTGATCTTGACACAGAATACAAGGCGAGAAATCACAGTTTCAGAAGAAATTTAAATTAAGACAAAATTCTAAGATTTGAATCAATGTGTATTAATGGTAGCCTAAAAGGTCAAAATGTATAATTATGTATCTTACATTTATCATATAAATACTGCACACCATGTATTATAAAATTCATAAGTAGCACATATACAAAGGGATGTGCCGTGTAAGTGAATGATCCATGGGTACGGCTTCTCTTTCCTGGAACCTCTCCTCTCAGACCTAGATTAAGTTGTAGGTTTTTGGATCTTATATGAAATACTTATGTTCTTTAAACAGTTGATCTTATCGATGTTGATTCTATCAAAAACTATACAAAATATTTATAACCATCTCATTACGCTGAAAAAGAATCAGATTTAGGTGCATTTTGTTCAAAGATATTTAGCATTTCGAATGTTAGATTATCCTTATCTTTCATCATGGTTGACTAAAAACCAATTATTCAAGCAGGCTGATTAGTGGATAGAATTTCTTTGTTTCTTTCATCTCTCCTACCAGAATGCAACTATAACAACTGTGTGTATGCCGGTAAGGAAGTTACTCCACAGTCAGACGCCGTCTTCGTGTACGCTGTTGGTCTGGACGAGAATTTTCCCCAGCCTCCGGTCCGTCTCCCTCATCAGGTGTTTGTCTTTTCAGCCTATGAGCCGGTGACAGTTCTTTACAGCACAGCAATCTCGCGTAAGCTATCTTGGTATTTTCAATCTGTTATCTCGCTCAACAGATTTTTTTGTTTAAATCTAGCAAATTATTTTTGCAAAACTTATCAGTTTCAGACTGCTCTAACTCATGTTTTTTTTTTCTTTCAACCTTAAATATTGCCAGTTTTCATTTCTACCTTTTCAAATAACTGAATGTATCATTCCTCCCAGTTCAAAATGCTTGTTAAAAACACTCAAATTGTTTTGTTTTGTTTTGTTTTTCGTTTCATATACAATATGGTCCAAAAGAGAAGAAAAAAGCAAAGAGTTTATAGACTATTGCTTTTGCTGAAACTTGACTTGGACAGTTGTAATTTAGAAAGAAGGCAAAGGTAGCTAAAAGAAAAAAATATAAAAGAATTGCAGTCCCATGGGATGAGCCAAATTTTGTTTTAAGTCTCTTTTCTCTGAAACATATAATGGTATTTAAATAGTAGAATAAATTAAAATGAAAGAGGGAAAATACGTTAAAAATATTTTAAAATGCGAAAAAAAATCTATTCTGCATCAGCGCTTTTATTTAATTCAATCTTATGTTATTGTTAAATATCACAATACGTTTTTTCCATGAGCATTACAAAGCTAATAAACAAAAATTGAGATTGCATTCTAGCATAATTTTTCGATTCTAAGTTAATGCAGTAGGTAAATTGACAAAACAACTTTCGCCTTAATTTTTTTTAATCCAACAAAACACTTTGAAACAAGCCATTATCTCGTTTTGTCCACATTTTTGCTGCTAATGACATTTCAGTTTTTCGCATCGCGCGCAACAGGCAAGGCTTACACTCGTAGTTGCGTCATGTTGTACAAAGCATTTTAATTTCACTGGCAGAATGTGTTTTGTCACCCCAAGACTATTAGTTGTAGAGAGAGAAGAATAAAACTGCACTTTTTCTGTGCACGTAGTGAGAGGAAATCTTTCTTTTATTCAGGGACGGAGCTTTGGTTAAAATTTGCTATTTTTCTTCTAAACAAAGTTTGCACACGCTTTTTTCTGGAGTATATGGCTTGACTTTTTTAATGATTTCCCACTTGGATGTTGTGTTCGATATTTTTGTCTTATAAATATATATATAATCTTGGAAGTTCTGAAAAAGAACATTTGAATTCAAAGCATTTCACAATACGGTTTTAGTATTGATTGTTCAAAAATATAAACCGTAAAAACAAATGTTTTGTGTCATTTAAAGCTGAGCCTCTCAGGAGCAACAAGGCCTGACATGGCCAGCTGGTCTTCATGACAAGATTTGATCTAAACTTCTTAGTGAACACTTTCGCTTACAATGTCCCGTTATTCAAACATCTAGATTTCATGATTTCTGTTATTCCTCCCATGTTATAATAAGTTTGAGATTGAAAAATTGATTATGAATTGGATGAAGCAGTCAATATAGAGAATACCGCTCATTGTGGGCTCACATTGTTCGTATTTTCAACAAGTCAATCATTCACATTAGTACGGATGATGATATTTGAAATAATTTTCATATACTAAAAAAAAGAAGATAAAACCTTAAAATAATTAACTATCAAGTAGACAGTAAACTATGGTGAAGACTTTATATCTTTTCTTTAAAAATTCTCAGATTCCAACTCAAAATGGAGAAAGTTTTTCAATGCCACCATGACCTACAGATTAGATTCCGACATCTTCAAAAATTACGGCATTCTGGACTTCCAGCCAAAGGCCCAAAAAGATTTGCCAGATTACAGTAGGTTTCGTGATTCTTTACTTCCTTTGTCCTTTCGCATAATGATGTATAGTAAATACTTTCAGGTGATTTCTTCGATATTCTGTGTACATTATAACAAGCTTTTTATTTCTCTTTCCTCGCCAAGTCTTATGTAGTTTCATTGTTTTTTGTTGCCTTTTTTCTCGGTTATAGATTTAATAAGTTTTCTGGATTTGCTTCTGTAACGTGAATTTTCTTCCTTTTCTCTCATATCGATAACGCCTGATTCTGGTCCACAATGTTTTTACTTCAGATTATGATTTGATAGGTTTTTCTTGCTTTCATAATTGAAGCATTGTTTTTTTTTTTCTTTTTTGTGATTAGTAAGGATTCAATAGTTTTTGTGGTTCTATCCAACATGTTTTCTTTTATCTTTTATTACAAAACAACAAACCTTAATAAAATGGTGGTGTACGTTACAGAACAGTAGTAGCAAGAGATTATGGGAGTAATATGTCAGTCCAAAAGACCACAAGGTGAATACTACAGATTTCAAATTCCCTTTCACCATTAGAAATAAATGAAAGAATAATAGAGGAAAACATTGGTTAAAACTGTCTATCGTCCACCCAATGTGCTAAGTTTTGGTTTTTGAGTCATTACTTTAACGAAATGAAACGCACGTGAGACCACTGGTGTTGTGAAGATAAAGCAGGCGCCTTATGGAAAATTGGGAGAAGTTTCCCTGACAGACTCATATCAAATGCTATTCAGTAATGGTTTGTATGAAATGTTTGTCTTTACACACTTCTCTTTGAATGACTATTTTTAAATCGTGTGAATTATTTCTTGCATACTCGATGTAATATGAAAAATGATACCTAGACCAAAGAAAAACAATTATGAACAAAACCACACGCGACTTTGGAAGGTTTAAGTTGGAAGAAAAGAAAATTATTTAAAAGCAACTTAAAAAGAATCTTATTTCCTTTGTTTAAACCTTATTCTTTTTTTATTACGATTAAAAAACCTTGTTCATATATTAAATTTCGACATCCTTCCGCTATTTTCGTTACTCGGATGCATGAAAAGATGCTTTTTCTTAATGCACTGGAGACTTTGAAAAAGAAAAATATTGACTAGTTTGAACTTAAGGTGATGCTTTTCATTTCATTATTTTCATTAAGCTTAACAACAGCTGGCTTCAGAAATACAGGCTTAGCAAACAAAAGAAAAATAAATACGGCAAAACGGTTTGCGAAAGTGTTGCCTTTGAGAAAAGCATAGACCTGATAAATGTTTTAAAAAAACGTAAATACTTAACAAGTTCCGTTTTAAGTAATCGATTAATGATTAATTATACCAATTTTATTTTCGTTCAATTTTTAAAATGATTTCTTAGAATGTATGATAACTTTATCATGTTCCTTTCCTGTTTTTATAGGAGCAATATCAAGGAGCAAAAGTAGAACTGCAATTTGGATTGTGAGCCACTGTAAGACACAGTCTAATAGAATGGCATACGTGAAGGAGATGCAGGTAAATTAAAAGATAATGGCATGCGGGAAAACTCCAAAGCCAAAGTGAACTATAAAAATGGAAATTTTCAAATATATTTTGATCTGTCTCTCTACAAAATTTTCATAGAAAAGATTTTTGCCACACAATAAAATTCGATAAATCGTGTCCATCAGCCAGAAATATGATAAAAATCTACATTGGCAGCAAGTTCTTTTTTTTTCTTCTTTTCAAACTAGAAATACATAACGATTGATGTGTTCGGCAAATGCGGTGAAAAGTGCGAAGTCAAAGACGAACGGTGCGTTGAAGACTTTAACGTCACCTACAGATTCTACCTGGCATTCGAGAATAGCTTCACTACAGACTACGTCACGGAAAAATTCTTCAAGCTATTTATAGATGATACGCATATTGTCCCTGTAGTTCGGGGAGATGTCGATTACAACAGGGAATTCCCAGAAAAGTCGCTAGTCAACGCGGCGGACTTCCGAGGTCCTAAGGAACTGGCTTTGTTCTTAAAACACCTGGAGGAGAACGAAGCTGAGTATAGTAAATATCTGGAGGTCAAGGACAGGTACAGGGCCTTTAAAACCGATCGCTGGTGTAGCCTCTGTCAGTATCTGCACAAGTTGTGGAGTCTTCCAGAGAGCCGTCGCCATCGAGTTGTTGATCTTAGGGAGGACTTGGTCCTGGGACACGTCCGCATGCCTCCACCTTTACTATAGGCAGGTGAATAGAGTTGGTCTCAGATTGAGAGAGAAGGAGAGACAAACAGCCATATAGCCAGGAGGCAGCAGTTAAAACAGGATTAACATTAAGACAGTGACAGATTTGAACAAATAGCTAAAAATTAGGTCTAAAAAGATATTAAATCTTTTCAAAGGGTTCAAAACTCTTCTTTTTATGAATATATTCAGGCAGAGCATTAAACAAATTTATTCACCATAGAAATGGTGGAACATCCTTTTTTCGGACAACCAAGGTGACCAAATTCCAGATTAAAAAAAAAACAGAAAATATTTTGAATCAACATGCATACAGCAAGCAAGTGAAGCTGATACATAGCATTTATATTTGTTAAATTACAAAGCTGTTAGATATTGTATTTCCTTTAATTTCATGGAACTCAATACGTTTATGTACGAGTACTTTTTAAACTTTTTTTGTCTTTTTAGACAATGCACCAATGAGAAGACGGAGCGAACACCCTTAAAGATTTTAGCATGTCTCTAAGTTGGTATAGTTTATATAAAAAAAGAAATAATAACGATTAGTATACGTGTCCATGCTCCTTCATTTTTTCGTGTGAAAAATCACCATAAAACGTTGGTTTCTTTTTAATGTTACTTGCTTTGAAAAATAACTGTATCCTACTTGATTTACATATTTTTCATTGTTAAAAGTGTGATATACTTAACTTTAACCATTGCGCAAAATAATTTGTTTCATATACAGAGGTTACGTTTTGCCTTTTTTATTTGCAGGTTCGTTTAAGATTATTATTATTATTATTATTATTATTATTATTATTATTATTATTATTATTATTATTATTATTATTATTATTATTATTATTATTATTATTATTATTATTATTATTATTATTATTATTATTTATATTACTACTATTATTATTTTTATTATTATTATTATTATTATTATTATTATTATTATTATTATTATTATTATTATTATTATTATTATTATTATTATTATTATTATTGTTGTTGTTGTTATAATTGTTCTTACTGTTATTATTTTTATTATCACTACTACTACTACTACTACTACTACTACTACTACTACTACTACTACTACTACTACTACTACTACTACTACTACTACTACTACTACTACTACTACTACTACTACTACTACTACTACTACTACTACTACTACTACTACTACTACTTCTTCTACTACTACTACTACTTCTTCTACTACTACTACTACTTCTTCTACTACTACTACTACTTCTACTACTACTTCTAGTACTACCACAATAATAAATAAGTCGACAAGACTTTTTCTTGGCATACAGAGAATCCTATCGTCGGTGAAAAACGCTAGCAACGTTCGTGTCTTTAAGAAAATTTATCACGAGAGGCTCAAATCTCATATCCACAAAGTGCCAATGACAGAAAAAAGCCTTAACATTTTTTGACACATACTTATTTTAGAAAAACGCAAAGCGTCTTGTTCCATATCTATCAAATGTCGGAGAAAAGAAAGTTTTCGTTAAATCATAAGTGGTATTGTACACTGGAAAGAGAGGTTTGGTATCCTCTCTATTTACACCTATATCGCAGTATAAGTCCATGGTCTTTGCAATGCGACTTTCTTTACCCTGCACAAGTTGTGGAGTCTTCCAGAGAGCCGTCGCCATCGAGTTGTTGATCTTAGGGAGGACTTGGTCCTGGGACACGTCCGCACGCCTCCACCTTTAATATAAGCCGGTGAATAGAGTAGGTGAGAGAAAGAGAGAGAGAGAGAGAGAGAGAGGTAGTGATAGACAGTGAATGAGAGAGCAGGAGAGATAGACAGCCATATTGCCAAAGTACAGTTGGTAAAATAAAGATTAAAAAAGACACTGAAACAATTTCGAACAAATTTAATAGTTCAAAAGCAGGTCTAAAAGATAATAAA
This sequence comes from Elysia crispata, assembly GCA_033675545.1. NCBI lineage: Eukaryota > Metazoa > Mollusca > Gastropoda > Plakobranchidae > Elysia > Elysia crispata. Next base: position 125,538 of record JAWDGP010005738.1, read on the forward strand.
ATCTTTTCAAATGGTTAAAAGCTGTTCGTTATATGAATATAATCAGGCAGAGCATTACTTAAATTTTATCCTTATAGAAATGCTTGATTTAACTTTTTCGGAAAAGCAAGTCACCAAAATGCACGTTAAGTATTTTTTGACGTGGACTCATTTCTTAGCTGATCTTCAAAAAATGCAACTGACGGAAGTCGATTTACAAATTTTGGGCAGATGACGTATATGCAGCTGCGTATTGCTTAATTCGCTCTTTTCTAATATAAAGTTTCTTTTTATACATAAGAATGGCTTTAGCTTACTTGCTCGACCTGACTTGTATTAAGTTAAAACTAAAGTTGACATAGTTTTACTTTTTACTCCTAGAGTCTTCGTATAAAATCTTGCTATGAAGTTCAGGAAGTTCCAAAACGTTTTCCCGCATGATACTATTGCTATTGTTATGATATTAATAGTTATGATTATAATTATAATTAATTTTATTATTATCATTATCAAAATTATTATTATTATTATTATTATTATTATTATTATTATTATTATTATTATTATTATTATTATTATTATTATTATTATTATTATTATTATTATTATTATTATTATTATTATTATTATTATTATTATTATCATTATTATTATTATTATTATTATTATTATTATTATTATTATTATTATTATTATTATTATTATTATTATTATTATTATTATTATTATTATTATTATTATATTCCGTATTATTTATATCATTATTGTTATACTTACTACTACTACTACTACTACTACTACTACTACTACTACTACTACTACTACTACTACTACTACTACTACTACTACTACTACTACTACTACTACTAAAACTAAAACTAAAACTAAAACTAAAACTAAAACTAAAACTAAAACTAAAACTAAAACTAAAACTAAAACTAAAACTAAAACTAAAACTAAAACTAAAACTAAAACTAAATTTAAACTCGCATTGAAGCTTCGTGAATAGTTATGAAAAAACCATAAAAAAAAGAGTGCAGCTGCAAAATGATTATTATTATTATTATTATTATTATTATTATTATTATTATTATTATTATTATTATTATTATTATTATTATTATTATTATTATTATTATTATTATTATTATTATTATTATTATTATTATTATTATTATTATTATTATTATTATTATTATTATTATTATTATTATTATTATTATTATTATTATTATTATTATTATTATTATTATTATTATTATTATTATTATTATTATTATTATTATTATTATTATTATTATTATTATTATTATTATTATTATTATTATTATTATTATTATTATTATTATTATTATTATTATTATTATTATTATTATTATTATTATTATTATTATTATTATTACTATTATTATCATTATTATTATTATATTCCGTATTATTATTATCAATATTGTTATAACTACTACTACTACTACAACTACTACTACTACTACTACTGCTACTACTACTACTACAACTAAAACTAAATTTAAACTAGCACTGAAGCTTCATGAATAGTTATGAAAAACCATAAAAAAAATAGAGTGCAGCTACAAAATGTACAAAACAAAGCAAAACACGTCAACTTTTGGCTTTAGGCCTTTGTCAGACACTAAGAATTTAAAATGTATAAATTTGAAATACAAAATATAAAAATAAAATTGAAAATATACAATATATTCATATATATGTATATATGTAGATATTATATATATATACATATATATATATGTATGTGTGTGTGAAAAAGGTTATTTTTTAGAAAGATCTACCCCCTAAAAAAAATGTGTGAAGTATACTCAGAAAACAATGTAACAAATACGCAAAGGAAAGAGTCACAGAAAAGAACTAAAAGAAACAACAAACAAACAATTTATTAAATAGGAGTCTAAAAAATCTAAAAAATATTTTTATTAAAAATCGACTAAACATTAAATGAAACTTTAGAAAGATAAGTACGCTAAATAGATAAGAATGTAGTGAAAAAATACTTTAAAAATCATGACATTTAGAGAACACGAGTATTAGAGAAAGAAAGAGAAAGTTAGATAGAGAAAAAGAGAGAGAGAGAGAGAGAGAGAGAGAGAGAGAGAGAGAGAGAGAGAGAGAGGAGTGAGGAGGGGAAATGGGGGAGGGGGAAATTAAAAACCGAGGCCAATAGCTTATAGGAAATTTCTAGACTAAATTTCCTCGGAAAAAACATGTGTACTTTACTTAAATAATTTAATAACAATAGGTAGGAATATGTAATGCAGAAAGTATTTAATTATGTTTAAAAGACTTATCTTAATCCTTAACAAGGATTGTCTTGTCTTTTTATATCTTTACGTTGCTCATGTTAATTTTAGTGTTTTTTTTTTTTTTTTGCTCTGCCCTTATTATTAGAACTGTAATAAATTCACGACGCTTTTTAATGTCATATCGTGTCCTTTTGTGCGTATTTACCACCGTCTTTTGTTTTTAAGTTCAAAATGTATACTGCCATAGTATATTTCTATCACTCTTTTTTACTCTTAAGTACATATAAAATTTTTGCTTGATTATTTAATTAGTTTGTTTTACAAATAGGTATTTCAAGTTCTTTTTCCTTTCTATCCTAGATGGATACAGTCATTAAAGCAATACAACTGATAATATAATCAATTACAATGCTACTTCAACGTCAGTCTTAAAATAGATCTAACGTCAATTCTAAATGTGGAGCATAACCATAGTCACATTCAGTTCTAAATACTTATTGAGTATTTTATTAAGTCAAAAAAGATAACAATACATTTGGTTTTTCAAATGTAGATGTAGTTTTGAATGAAGAACAACTTTAAGTTTATAAGTCGAAAAGTGTATGTATTAAACAATACTTTAACTTCAGATTAGTTTGAAATACATGAAGTTGCCAACAGAAACGTATGGCTAAATTCGGCTTCCCGTAGAACGATACTGCGGGCTTGTAAGGATAGAAATCCACCAAATATTGCATGCTTAGAGATTAAACCCGGGACCACCTAACTGCCAGCCCCCAAAGGCCTGCCGATTGTTCTTTTTGGCGCCGGCCCTAATAGATAGTAGACCAGACGAAACAGTTGTTTGATTAAAATTTATCTCTTCATAGATTCTGCCAGTACTAAACAATAAAAGTGGATTTTGGATCTAGGTGAATTAAAATTGGTTTATCCAAGATGTTTGTTTAGTACAAAACACTGGAAAAAATCGAACTGACCTACTCATTCATCATTAAGAGTCTTTCATCGCTGATTGAAAACGCCATTTTGATAAAGAATGCCGTCAATTTCAATTTCAAAAGTTTTCAACAGCTTTGTACTATTACAACTGCCCTTCTATTTCTTCTTCCTCCTCCTTTGTCTTCTTCTTCTTCTTCTACTTCTTCTTCTTCTTTATGACCTTGCTCTTCCCCTTTTTCTTGTTCTTGGATTTTTTTTAACTTTGTTATTTGTTCATCTGTTTTCTTTTTTTCTTTTTGCTCTTGATCTTGTTCATTTTGTTTTTCTTTTTCTTGTTCTTGATCTTGATCTTGTTCCTTTTCTTCTCCTCAGTTTTCTTGTTTGTATTTTGGTATTTGTTGTGCTTCTTGTTGTTCTACTCCTTTTTTTATTTTCTTCATCTACTTCTTGTTGCTTTAGTTTTTTCTACTTCTTGATCTTGTTATACTTGTCCATGTTCTTTCTTTCTTTGTCTTTTTACCTTGTTAAAGTTTTAGTCTTGCTATTCTTCTTCTGTTTGTTCTTCTTGGTCTTGTTATTTTTTCTTCTTCTTCTTCTTCTTAAATTGATAATGATAATAATAATAAAAAGGACAGATGCAAAGTTAAAACGTTACAATTAGTAAAAGACAGAGGCAAGCAAATAGGTAGAGAGAGAAAACCGGTAGATGGAATTAGAGAAAAAGAGGGAGAGAATGAGGGAGAGAGATAAATGGATGATCTTTTATCCTATCGAACAGTTTCACCAATCTGTTGCCAGCGGAGGACCCATTTAATCAAGGTAGATATGTTTTGCAAGCCTGACTCACAGTGGCGATGAAGTTAAGCTTTGGATTAGTATTGTCATTTTTTACAGCCAGAATCATGTAAGTCTTAGGCTCACGGATGGGGAATTATCGATTAAAATCACTGAAGTGATTGCACAAACGCAGTTATTTGCAGCTGTTCCTCATGACTGGTACTAGATCTATATCTGTCTTTGGAAAATTAACTTTGTGTGACTTCCAAATTCAAAGCAAGCTTTACCCTCCAGTCATCTTTTAAAGTTTTCAAACGAGTTAGACTCTACTCCTACATAAGATTATCAATGAGTGCAAAATTTTAGTTTGTACAATGTTCTCATAAATTTGTGAATTTAATGGGCAGCGCAACGAATTGTTTTGCATTGTTGACAGTTTGGTTGTTAGGATATGGATAAAGCGACGTGAATTATTTTACAACTTTTTTATGTCGTCCGAGCCTGTAAAATTGGAAATAAGCCTCAATTTTCACGTAAGCCTTACTTCTATAACTATCACATAGCACTAGATAATTAGCACCAACAACGACAGCAGTACCCTTAGCATACTATCATGATAGTTAATGGTGGATTGAAATGAAACAGGAATAATGTTTGTGGATACAAAATATTGCACAGTGAAAGTAATATCATTCGACCTTCTTAACTTATGATGAACATGATTATAGGTTTATTGAAAGAATAATAGATAGAAAGATAAATAGATAGATAGATAGATAGATAGATAGATAAATAGATAGGTGGATAGATAGATAGATCGATATAGATATTGATCTGCAGATCGATAAATGAATTGTGATTAATAATAAAATAAATAGATATAGATAAATGGATAGATAGATAGATAGATAGAAAGACGGATGAATAATTGTATAGATTGATCGATAAATCAGTAGAGATATAAATAAAAACATCAGCGATGTATCAAATACACTCTCTATTGTCAATTTAGAGGAACGATGAAGCCCTTGCCTTTACGCCTGCCAGGTCTTCTACTGGCTTTTGGAATTTACACACTTTGCTGTATGCTTATTTTAGCAGTCTTTCGAATGCCTAATCCTTTTACTTCAAGCATTGAGAAGTTACGATTCTGCCAGGTTAATTCCAAGAAAAGCGCAAGGAGACCATTAATGCATAATTTTTCACGCATGCTATCTACAATAAAAATGTTTGGATCCGGACCAAAAACTGCCCCAAAACATATAGAATCACTACCGACGCTTCCTAAAAGGAGGAAAGGAATGTATGTCGGTTCTACGGGACAGCACAAGTTCTACAAGATGAAACCCCGAGACTGGCTCGTCGATCCCCAGATTATCAAGCGTTATTGCCGAGAGACAAATCTCACCCAGTGTTCGCCACCGCCCAGAAGATCGGAGCTAGAAAAGCAAGCCGACCGAGTTGCTCTTGAACGGCCTTTCCGGGTAACTGTGTACCGGGCGTTTTCTCCTGACCCTACTGAACCCAACTTTTCAGGTCAGTTGAATCTTTTGTTGACTCCACAGAGCTCTCTCTCTCTCTCTCTCTCTCTCTCTCTCTCTCTCTCTCTCTCTCTCTCTCTCTCTCTCTCTCTCTCTCTCTCTCTCTCTCTCTCTCTCTCTCTCTCTCTCTCTCTCTCTCTCTCTCTCTCTCTCTCTCTCTCTCTCTCTCTCTCTCTCTCTCTCTCTCTCTCTCTCTCTCTCTCTCTCTCTCTTAACGTAGACAATATTGCAAAAAGACTTGTAAAAAATAACTTTAAAGTCTGTGTTGATCTTGACACAGAATACAAGGCGAGAAATGACAGTTTCAGAAGAAATTTAACTTAAGACAAAATTCTAAGATTTGAAATCAATGTGTTTTAATGGTAGTCCAAAAGGTCAAAATGTATAATTATGCATCTTACATTTATCACATAAATACTACACACATTGTATTATAAAATTTATAGCAGCACATATACTAAGGGATGTGCCGAGTAAGTGAATGATCCATGGGTACAGCTCCTCTCTCCTGGAATCTTCCACACTCAGACCTGGATTAAGTTGTAGGTTTTTGGATCTTATATGAAATACTAATATTCTTTAAAAAGTTGATCTTATCGACGTTGATTCTATCAAAAACTATGCAAAATGTTTATAACCATCTCATTACGCTGAAAAAGAATCAGATTAAGGTGCATTTTGTTCAAAGACATTTAGCATTTCGAATATTAGACTATCCTTATCTTTCATCATGGATGACTAAAAACCAATTATTCAAGCAGGCTGATTAGTGGATAGAATTTCTTTGTTTCTTTCATCTCTCCTACCAGAATGCAACTATAACAACTGTGTGTATGCCGGTAAGGAAGTTACTCCACAGTCAGACGCCGTCTTCGTGTACGCTGTTGGTCTGGACGAGAATTTTCCCCAGCCTCCGGTCCGTCTCCCTCATCAGGTGTTTGTCTTTTCAGCCTATGAGCCGGTGACAGTTTTTTACAGCACAGCAATCTTGAGTAAGCCATCTTGGTATTTTCAATCTGTTATCTCGCTCAACAGATTTTTTTGTTTAAATCGAGCAAGTTATTTTTCAAAACTTATCAGTTTCAGACTGCTCTAACTCATGTTTTTTTTTTCTTTCAACCTTAAATATTGCCAGTTTGCATTTCTATCTTTGCAATAACTGAATGTATCATTTCTCCCAGTTCAAAATGCTTATTAAAAACACTCAAATTGTTTTGGTTCTTTTTTCGTTTCAAATTCAATATGATCCAAAAGAGAAGAAAAAAGCAAAGAGTTTATAGTCTATTGCTTTTGGTGAAACTTGACTTGGACAGTTGGAACTTAGAAAGAAGGCAAAAGTAGCTAAAAAAATATAAAAGAAATGTAGTCCCATGTGATGAGCCAAATTTTGTTTTAAGTCTCTTTTCTCTTAACATATAATGGTATTTAAATAGTACAATAAAATAAAATGAAAGAGGGAAAATATGTTAAAAATATTTTAAAATGCGAAAAAAAATCTATTCTGCATCCACGCTTTCATTTAATTCAATCTTATGTTATTGTTAAATATATGTAAGAAGGCTGGTATAATTATTTATTTGTGGCGCAGCAATAGGTCTTTAGAATCTTATTGTGTTAATTATCAGCTTGTGGGTGGAGCCACGTGCGCTTCTAGCTTGTTAGTATACTTAGTTTAATGGCGGGAAAGTAGTCTCCGCCCCTCTAGCGGTTTATTTTTATTTCTTTAATAATTCGGAAGATACTTTGTTCTTTCATTCCTGTCCAGCTGGCCAGAGAAGCTTTTCTTCGGTCGGCTTTGGACGTACTTTGATCGGGAGATGCTAAATGTAGTTCGTAGATGTAACGGTGGCTTCCGTTGATTCTATGATCTCGGTCGGGTGATGTTTAGTTGGGGAAACGGGTTGTGCCGTTCGACGGAGTAGATTTTCCTCGGTCGGCATTGGTCCTTGTTCTAGGGACGAACTGGGAAACCAGGGAAGTCTTTGACCGGGGGCCTTGCCGACTGAGCTTGGACTATAAATTGTAGAGCTCGGAAAGACTCGTAGTCAGTATCTTTTTGGAGTATCTGGAGGCCACGTTGGAAGTGCCAGTAGTATCGTTGGAAATTTAGGGAGAAGTTATTGTGGAGATTATTGAACTATTGTGAAACTTGTGTTGGATTATCATTTGTTTTAATTCTACGTGATTATCACCGTGACTCGGGCGTTGGCTGACTATTAGGCATTTTCATTACCGTAGGCATTTTGTTTGGATATTTTCTATTTTGACTACCGGTATAAGGCATTTTCATTAGTCCTTAGTATCTTTTGTTCTGACCATTTTGTTAGTATCTTCTACTTAGTATTCTGGCCATTGTGTTTTAGTATCTGATCTTAGTATAATATGTGCACTTTATCTCGAGTATCTGCTTGGCGCTTATTCTGATCATTTGTTAGTCTTTTATCACGTAATTGCTTGGGGATCATCTTTGTATTTTGTATTTTATCCTTTGAGAATTGCCTTAATTCATTAATAATTGAGTATTCGTGGAATAAACATATTATAGGTGGTAACTTTAACTTCTTCTCTTGTGTGTTCTTCCTTTTCTGGAGTGTAGCTATTCTGTTCTTGTCAAGTCTCGACACCCACTCGTATTAGTTAGGGAACAGTGGCCTTAGTACTCCACTGATACTCAAGGCTCCAAGAGTGTGAACTCTTTAGTATTGCACGGCTGCTAGGCACGCTACCATAACCAGTAAGGGCCTGCAATTACTTAGAGTAGGAAGAAGCACTGAGCTTCTATAGGTAACTAGACCAGTGGGTCCTATTGTAGTAGTGACTAAGTAAGTTTAGGAATCCACCCCCCTAGGTCTGGTTACATTTGGTGGCAGCGGTGGGATATTTTGAGTATATCCCTAGAGTGGTGTCGAAGTTGAGGTCTTTAGTTGTTTTCCTATTCAGTTGTCTTCCTTGTTGGAACACCGATCTCCTCCCTTTTGCTCCTTTTCCCCTAGTCTTGTACAATGCCTAGTGGTCAGCCAGCCCCGAAGAGAAGTATCGCTTGCTAAGTTTTACGGGAATGGAAGAGTTGAGGAGACAACCATATTCCTCGCTCGCGTGGAAAGAGCGTGGGAATTCCTACACCTCGATACAGAGAATGAAAAGATTTCTTTCTTATATGAGAAGATCGGAGAAGAGGTGGAGAGTGAGATAGATTGCCACCTCGAAGGAAAATCTGCCACGTCTCAAGAGGTTTTAGACATTTTAAGAAAATGTTACGGTAAAAAAAGAACCGTTCCTGCCCTACGGAGGGTATTTTACAACATTAAGCAAAGAAAGGACGAGACGGTCCGTGCATTCTCACACAGGCTAAAAGATGCCTTTGATGCGTTGATCAACCGACAACGAGACAGTTGGAGGATCTGTGCAAAATGGACGAGCTGCGTGATACTTTTATTGAAAATTTGAGAGACAGGCAGACAAGGCGGCATCTACGGGAGCATCTCACCTCTTCGCCAAATTCTACTTTCATTGAAATACGCCTCCAAGCAGAAAGGATGGAGGATGACGATAGTGACACTGACAGTGAGGGGGAAGAGGCGAAAGCAGACTTACGTCAGGTCACCGCGTTAAGGTCAGAAGAGAGGAATGACTACAATGAGGCGGTCGAGCTTCTGACCAAGCAAGTGGCTCAACTTACAGGCCTCCTAATCGAGCAGGAACATCACAGGATTAGCCAGTCTCGCTACGGTGAAGATAGGCCGCTGCCCCCCGGTCAACGACATAACCAGAGTACGCTTTCATCTGCGGGGTGGAACCAACGTGTGACAGGCGCTGTCTGCTTCAGATGTGGTAGACAAGGCCATTTTGCCAGAGTTTGCGCCCAAGGGTCGAACTCGGACTTTAGTGTAAGCCCCGCCTCCTGTGGAGGCTATGAGCGACGTGTTACGCAAGGAGTGACACCACGAGGTCAAGCCCATTCTAGGAGTATTTCTACTGACTATGACGAAGGAAGAAGTGACAGGAAAGTAATCGGTTCCAGAGTTACAGGAACGGTAAAGTGGTTCAACGTCAAACGGGGCTTTGGATTTATTACCCATGATGGCACCAGGGAGGACATTTTTGCCCACCATTCGTCCATAGTGAGAAACAATCCCAGGAAATATCTTAGAAGTCTTGGTGATGGAGAGAGGGTAGAGTTTAATGTTGTTAAAGGTAGAAAGGGAGTTATGGCAATTAATGTGACCGGACCACGTGGCGCGAATGTTGTAGGTAGCAGATATGCTGCAAACATAGATGAACTGAATCCCCGTCATCATGCGAGCAGACTTGTTGACAATCGACAGAGACGAAACAAGCGATGTGTTGGTGTCGAGGATTATCAGTCTTCCGTCAGACCTGGTGGTGGCAGTAGGAATCTTTGCAGTGGTCGCAGATTCCCTCAGCGTGATCAAGACTATCAGCCAAGACAACCACGGTCGGGAGTATCTTATGACCAACCAAGGGAGTCCATGCTCCGCCCTGATTGTGGTCGCCGTGGGGACAACCATCGCGAAAGACACGCCACAGATGTTACTCAGAACCAAACATCTGATTCTGGATCAGCTACTACTTCCCGTGTAGCTGGAGGCCCTATAGTCACGAATCATCGCGGCCGCGGTCAGCATCAAAGTAAAGTAACCTTCCGTGAGCTCAGGCCGCTGGTTGGTCCATCTGCGCTGACCCACCAGCGTAAGGATGCCTCATTACCTGTGCTACCGGACGAGCAGCGACTTCCTCGCCGATCAAGGCGGATCTCTCGTAGGCCTGATCGCTTTGGTCTTTACTAGGCTGTGCCCTACCGCCTAGCGCACTATAGACTGAAGGACTACATGTGAGGGAAGACCGGGTGATGCTGTAGTGTTGCCTGTTATGACTGCACTGAGGCGCTGCGCGTGCAGTTGGATAGCCTATAGTGTTACGCTTATGGAATACAAACTATGATTACAAACACAGGGACCTTTTAATTTAATAACAAGAACACTTTGTAACGGTCTTGACTTGGTTGTTTTTTTCTTATGATTTTCTTGCATTTTAATTTTCATTGTTTTTTTACTGTCTTTTTATCCTGCCTACTAACACCGGTAACTGCTCACTTTACGATTTGTATTGAATATGATGGATTATGAATTGATGTGTTACCTAGGACTTTGCGATGTGCGACTATGTTTTTAATTAACAGTTGTACTGATTAACAATGTATTATTTTACATTTTTTAGTTGAGGGATGAGGGAGTAATCGAATGTGATTTATGTTAGTAAGCCTATCTCTATTTCTTATTCTACACCCGTGTGATCCCGGGGCCCGCTAGTCGGAGCGGGGAGCTAAGAATAGGATCACTGGTTTGCCTATTTCACCAGATCGTAAAAGGCGAGTAAAGAATGGTTTTGGGAGAGATTCGAACCCTATCCCATGCAATAGTAGGGTTGATGTAGAAACCGAGTCTGGGACTCGATGAGATTTTTCTTAGGTCCGCTCTGGCAGCTGCATGATTATCACGACGCACTATACTGTATACCTGCTTTATCTCTTGAGGTGTTTCTTTTAAGTACTAAAACTATAATTGTATCCTGATGTTCAGTATAGACTTTAATTATCTACTGTACATGGTGACTGGAGAAAAAGGATTTTTCGTTTAAGTAGATGTGGGAGAAACTCTTGAGAATGATTGTGAATTTAATAAGTATCATAATTCATAATCTGTGTTGCGTGGATCAGATTTACAGGCTACTAGTTCGGTAAGAATATCCTCTCTGGAGGACGATGTCTAGGGAAAGTATTTACTGATCATTTCCATTTCTTTTCCCTTTATTGCTGATCATCTTGTTTTTCTATTGCTTTGAGCACTGATGATTTATAATGTTGAAAGTTTTAATTTGCCTGTGTCGTTCTGGAGCTCCACGTCCTATGTGTTGTGTTTTGTTCTTTCCACAATTTTGTGCATTTTGTCTGCAATGTTTTACCTTTTTTACCAGCTGTTTTTATGCAACGCACTCTTTGAATATCATTTTTAACCATGCATATATATTCTAATGTCAATTTTCTATATTTGCCCTTTTCATGTTCACCGTGTGGCTTATGGGGTATTGTTCAATTTTATGCCTTTTTATACGTCGGGTTGCCAGGTAACTATTCCTCGACTGTGCTAGTTGTATCATGAAATACCATTTATTCTTGCCACGACTTTTGCATGCCTCTAGTGTCACATGTTGTAACATATATAATGCCAATCTGTGTAACCTGCTTCCTATTGATTTATATGGTATAAGATATTCCTATCGAGAGAGGATGCTGCACTTGTTAAGCGTAATTTAGCACTGTACTTTAATCTTGTGCTCAGTTTGTTCTAATTATTCACACTATATAATGATGATATTTTGAATGATCTAAATCTTTTGTATCGGTTTTATTCTGGATAGGCCTAGGTATCTATAGTAAATACGTTTGGGATGACCTCATTTTTTATCATTGACTGGACAGTCGACTGACCCCACTTTACCTTCTACCTCCCGCATTATGTTCCGTACTGCCGCACCGTTCCTTTGAACTTTTCTATTATATCAGTAGTGCCGTCTATCTCGTGGCGTGAGTGTTTCCGTTACGCAATGATGATCGTGTCCCGGTAGGAGAGTTTGCTGTGTTTATTTACTTTGGTGGTACTGTTGACCTTACCTTAGGGTTGAGTATTGACGTTAAGTTCAGTTCGTCGGAGCCGAACAATTTTTTGTGGGGCGAGTGTAGGGAGGCTGATATATTTATTTATTGTGGCGTAGCAGTAGGCCTTTAGAACAGATCTGTAGTATATCAATTATCAGCTTGTGGGTGGAGCCAAGTGCACTTCTAGCTTTTCAATATTAGTAGACTTAGTTTAATGGCGGGAAACTAGTCTCCGCCCCTCTAGAGGTTTATTCCTATTTCTTCAATAATTCGAAAAGTACTTTGTTCTTTTATTCTTGTCCAGCTGGCCAGAGAAGCTTTTCTTCGGTCGGCTTTGGACGTACTTTGATTCGGGGAGCTTGGGGAATCTAGGGAGACTGCTATTAAGGTATGTGATGCTTTGATCGGGGGATACTGCAATCGTACGTAGATGTAACGATGGCTTCCGTAGATTCTATGATCTCGGTCGAGTGATGTTTTAGTTGGGGAAACGGGTTGTTCCGTTCGACGGTGTAGATTTTCCTCGGTCGGCATTGACCCTTGTTCTAGGGACGAACTGGGAAACCAGGGAAGTCTTTGACGGGGGACTTTGCCGACTGAGCTTGTACTATAAATTGTAGAACTCAGAAAGACTCCTTGTCAGTATCTTTTTGGAGTATGTGGAGGCCACGTTGGATAGTACCAGTAGTAATGTTTGGAATTTTAGTGAGAAGTTATTGTGGATATTATTGAACTAATGGGAAAGCTACTTGTGTTGGATTATCATTTGTTTTAATTCTACGTGATTATCACCGTGACTCGGGCGTTGGCTGACTATTAGGTATTTTGACTATTGGGCATTTTTATCAGGTATTTTTATTCTGACCATTTTGACTAGATCTAGAATCTAGTATTAGACATTTTTATTGGGCATTTTGCTTAGTTCTTAGTATCTTCTGTTCTGACCATTTTGTTAGTATCTGCTACTTTGTATTCTGGCCATTTTGTTTTAGTATCTGATCTTAGTATAATATCTGCACTTTATCTCGAGTATCTTCTTGGCGCTTATTTTGACCATTTGTTAGTCTTTTATCACGTAATTGCTTGGGGATCATCTTTGTATTTTGTATTTTATTCTTTGAGAATTGCCTTAATTCATTAATAATTGAGTATTCGTGGAATAAACACATTATAGGTGGTAACTTTAACTTCTTCTCTTTTGCGTTCTTCCTTTTCTGGAGTGTAGCTATTCTGTTCTTGTCAAGTCTCGACACCCACTCATATTAGTTAGGGAACAGTGGCCTTAGTACTCCACTGATACTCAAGGACCCAAGAGTGTGAATTCTTTAGTATTGCACGGGTGCTAGGCATGCTACCATAACCAGTTAAAGCCTGCAATTACTTAGAGTAGGAAGAAGCACTGGGCTTCTGCAAATAACTAGACTAGTGGGTCCTACAGTAGTAACTAAGTAAGTTTAGGAATCCACCCACAGCTAGGTCTTGTTACACATGTAATAAATTTTAAATCAGTGTTAGTAACAGAAAATCGTATTAAAGTTAACCTATAATGTGAAAAAAATACAACAACAACAAAATTAAATTATTAATCTAAAACACAATGACGTGTTTTGAATCAGTAGTTTAAGAAATCACAGTAATACGTTTTAAATAGATACAGTAACAAATTTTAATGACAGATTCCAAACCAGTGATGGCAACTTAAAAACAGCGATCTATAATATTAAATCGGTAGTGGAAAAAATATAGGGATAAACTTTACATAAATAATGAAAATAGATGTAAGGCAGGAAGGTAAGTTGAAATCAACAGTTTGGATTTTTAAGGAAAGGAATTGGGTGGGGATATAGAATGAGAAAGTAATCAAGCTGACAGTTGGTGAAATAAAGGGCGCTGTGGATTAGGTTATTCGTAGCACTGGTTCTCTACCATCTCGCCCCCCGCTATGCTCCGTGAGCTGGCCGTCTCGCAGTTTCTTTCATCTCTGTGTGAGTATGTCTATATAATCAAAAAGTCTAAAACCAACAAGGATAAATGTTTTATGTAAGGAGGAAATCCGAGATCATTACAAATGAGAGAATTTTGCTGTCAAATAAATGTTTCACCAATATTTTAGCTGCTCGCTGTTTTTATCATGGTTTCACTAAGAACCAAAAGATATCGATAGAATTTTGGAGGGTTGAAGCCGAGTCTGAGGGTAAAGTGCTGCGGGATGGGTCCGATACCTTAAATATTTTAACTTTATATTTTTTACATTAAAGTCCAGAAGTTTTCTCGCCGTAGAATTTCTTATTGTGAGCATGAAAAGATTCTTTAAGAAGTAAAATTCAAGGTATGTGTTTACCGAAATTAACGACCAAATCATAACGAGCCTATAATTAACAAAAAGAAAAATTATTTTGCATACATAAAATTATATGTCAAGATCTTTTGGTATGCTTTAGGATAATGTATAGATTACAATAATGTCACTGTCTTGATTCGGTATGTCTGCATTGTTAATATATGCTTTTACATTCCAGACAAAAAAGAGTTGAAATTTATCTATGTTTGATTCCGGAAAGAATTACACGATTGATTTTTTGCTTATTTTTTTAACTCACACTTCTTGCCAGATTTAGAGATAGATCCTTTCGTCTCTTCACATTTTTCAATAGGTAACATTGGCCTTTCTTGACAGCCCAATCAAATTTTTATTTGGTAAAGCCCTGAATCCCTCGCGACGGTAAAGAGTTACTGTACCAACCCAGATACACAGACTTTCAATAGATCCTGGTCTCTGGAGACGCTTGATTTTACTACATTTTGTGTTTTTCAAGATTATCTTATTTTTTTTTATTTTTGTATTTTCATTCTGTATGTTTACTAACACTAATTTTTTTTTGCACAAACAAAATGATAATAATTAAAAGATAAAGAAAACAACACATTTTTCAGAATCATTTTTCCCACAGAGGAAAGTCAGACATAAACAGCAATCAACAATATACATGAACAAGTGAAAAATACAGTACCGGTCTAAAATGATTACGATCATTTGCGGGGACAAAATTAAAAAATATCCTTACAAAAGGAGCTTTCCCATGTTTTGATGCTTTTTCACTTTCTACAGTTCTTTCTACTTTTAATAAATTAATGTACGTTCAGATTTGTTCCAACAAAAAGACAAAAAAAAAACTTTTATAATTCCCCACAACACACTCACACACAGACACAGAAGTAAATTATACACAAAAGTAGCTAAAGTTTTGTAATAAACAATGACTTGTTATTATCAGAATGACAAGGTACACATTTTATGTAGTAAATAGATAAGAATAAAAGGAACAAAAAATAGCAACTTAGTTATAAAATTTGCACATGAAAATACCTTTCTGGAATATTATCAAACTGTGTAATCCACTTTTGTATGATATCATTCAAAGCGATAGGTTGCACTGCTCACAAAAATTCTCTTTTGTTTTCTGCGCTGTTTTCAGCCTTTTCTTTAGCCACTCTCTCTTCGTGGCTTAGCAAACATGATAGGTTCGCCTTTTTCCTTCTAGCCCATTTCTTCCCTTTCATCTTCATCATAGAGATTAGGGAAATATGCAGTTGCCTTCGTAGCCTATCCTTGATCGTAGGGACAGAGGAATATTGTCCTCGTAGCCTAGTCTTGATCTTAGGAAAGAGTGGAATATTGTCCTCGTAGCCTATTCTTGATCTTAGGAACAAAGGAATGTTGTCCTCGTAGCCTATCTTTGAATGTAGGGAACAGGGGAATATTACCCTCATAGCCTATCCTTGATCGTAAGGAAGAGGCGAATGTTGTCCTCGTAGCATATCTTTGAATGTAGGGAACAGGGGAATACTACCCTCGCCGGTGTTGCATATGAATTTCCCTTGACTCACGTGAGGCTGCAACACGTCTTCCACTCTTAAGAAAGAGCCTTGCAGGAAAGTCGCACAAAGTTTTCTTTTCAAAGGACGCTTTAGTACCTTTATTTTCGGTTTTAATATACAGAAGTGAGCTCGAACTGTATACCATTTGACAATATGGAATGCCAAGTTTTTGCACCATTTTACAGTTTTGCGATACACGGTTTGTAGGGAAAAAAACTGACCACCAACATCAAACCCAGACAAATTGTCTGTATAATCAATCACTGCGTCAGGCTTCGAGCTTCTTTTACTTCTCGGAGTTCTCCTCACATGATCACTCATGATATGAGGGTGCTCTCTTGTGAGAGTGTTGAACTCAAGCTTGCCTTTCCATTTCAAGACGAGGTCTTGGTTCCTTCGACTAAACTTCCTCTCACAAGTTTCTATTGATTGGTTCATAGATATTTAGGCAGATCTTGTCTGTTCTTAAGAACAGTTGTAGTTTTATCATAGACACTACATTTAGCAGGATTTCTCATGTGCCGAGCCCTCAGTGTTATATCTACGGGAAAGCTTGCGAGACTCGTGCTCACTGTCCTTCATGTGAGATAAAGGCGGTAAGAGAATCATCAGACAGCGTTTTAATGTAACAGATTAAAAAAAGGAAAACTGAAGGCTCTATTGCTGTGGGAGAACTTTGATCTACATGAGCAAAATCCTCCCTGTGAAACTTCTCGTCAAATAAACTCTCTGGTATTATTTGCTGCTAGAGAATTACACAGGACTGGTGCACAATAGTAAAAACATTGTCTACAAATTTACATCATCCTAACACAAGATAAGAGCTAACGATGGCAGACAGCAGAAGCATTGCTGCGCACAGCAAGCTCTTGTGTGATGATTTCAAGCTGTGCTACACATTAGCTAGTATAGTCTTGCCTTCACACTGCTGATGGAGTTTGATCCCCGCTTCTCTGGCTTGTCACACATGTAGGCTACACCACAAACCAGAGAAGACTCAGACACACCGACTAAACAAATTTGTTTTTAGATCTATAATTTCGTTTCTGTGGTCTCCAACGTCGTTGGCCATAATAAGCTTTGGTCATAACATCGCTTCCTTCCCATGACAACAAGCGTAAAAAACGTACCCTACTAGCAATTTTTCTTATGCATAAAACTTTACAACTTGCGTGGTTAATTTTTCAACTAGAATTTAAGAAAACTCTTTCCCATTTTTTCCAAGGCACAGAGGTTGAGAAACCATGACGGTTTCAACTATATTAAAGCCTGAAATTGACACCTTTCCTTATTTTTTATCATAATTAAAAAACAATCATTCAAACAATATGAGACATCCCCAACTTTTTCTGTAAATGTTTTTAAATACAGCACTACGAAATTAAAATGCACCTGACGTAAATACTTATTTACGTGCAGATCTATATCTAGATCTAATGCGTCGGATTAGTGAAGAAGTGAGTTTTGAGAGGTTTACTATGAACAGCATAATCTAGAGCTAGTAATATTTGCCATTTCTGCTTCAATACCTTTGAGTTTGCCCTGGCTCTTTGAACCAAAAAAGAAGTCTCAAATGGAGAGAAAGAGCAAATTAATTTTATGAATGAATGAAGCCAGTTGTGCTGGATTTAGGCCAAGATGATTTATTTATTAATGTTATTCAGGCAAACCTTTGCAATCTGGAACTCAGGCATATCGCGCCTTGGACAGCGACATGGAATTTTTATAATTTCCTCATAACTTTTTTTTCTTATAGTCCACGCTCCATAACACTCGGTGTAAACAACCTTTGTTAAGCAAATTTAACATGCAGGAGTCAGAACAGACACAAGTTAATACATGTAGCACGACATGTTAAAGTTTTCATATTCGGCGCATAGACTGTGTGCAGATCTTTTATATGCTTGCAGCAAGTGCCAGGGGCTTTTCTTTTAATACCAATATTTTATGTCTAATATCATTAGCTACTTCTTTCTACTTTTTTTTTTTTAATCTATATTATACTAAACGAAGGTGGTTACGCATAAAGAAAACAATTACAGGAATCACCTCGCAGTGACAATGTTGTCGTCAGAGAGAAAAGAACTACGAATCACGCTAGTCTAGTAATGTAACCATTACAACATACTAAAAATTAAATAGACTAAAAAGAAATAAACCGCTCTAAGGGCGGAGAATCACTTTCGCGCCAATAACCAAATGGCCAAATAAAAATGTATAGTAAAATTAATGCAACAACTGAACAAGCAAGCGGTGTGCTTAGCTCCACCCACTCGCTGTCAAGTAGGCCCAACACATACATGTACAAAAGCCAACATCAAATACTAGGTAAAATAAAATGCGCGCCAAAATATAAGACCCTCTCATTAAGCAAACTCAATCAAATCATAGAATTCAATTACATAAAACCGCACAACAGACATCACCTAACTTTCCATACGCTTACATATAGAACGACACAAAGAGAAAGCATAAGAGATCTGTCCCATAATTTAAAACCACTCGAGGTGAACATTTATGGAGATAAAAAGAGGTGAAGGCGGTACACACCATCTCGTGGAAAATTATATACATTAGAAAACCATAATAAAAGCTAAATTGCAATCTTTGCATAACTATAAAGCTGTGGTTTTTTTTTTTTTTACAGAGATTGGCTAAATAATTATTATATCACTTGATTCAATATTCAAAAGATAAAACATGCAGAGTCGAATACAGACCTATAATTGAGAATGCGATGGTGGTGGTAGTATTAGTAGTAGTTAAGATTTGTGAAGGATACAAAGCCAGTAAAAAGATTTACGTTTGTCAATGTAACGGACAAAACAGGTTTTCGATTACAGACAGCAGTAAAAGAAGAGTTGAAACCTCTTAGGTTGAAAGATACATTAACTGCATAAACCTACGATGTTGCAGCTTGTAAAGAAAATGCGGTTAAGGCTTTGCAAAAAACTATCTGCACATCCTGTTTTACTATCGTATCCGTACATCAGGTGTAATTTTGTGCCCACGCATTTTAAGTATTTAAAACCGTGACAATACTTAAACGTTCTTCGGGTGTGACAAAAGCACCCCACAGCTTTTATAAGCTATAAACTCTATTTATCCTACCAGTAAGTCAGGGGTGCCAAAATCACCCCACTTCTGCCGAGAAAAATAAGTCGCTGACCTCAGTTGGAATCGTATTTTAGATACATCGTTAGATGCTTTAACGTCCTTCTCATGGTTTAAAAGAATTTTCTCTCCACACGCACACGCACACTGCATGCATTGCACTTATATAATTTGGGTTTGTGTATGAACGTTCCTATGTTTTCAACTACATCAATGCTGTTTCTCAACCTGCATCCTCTACAGGCCGCTGTTTGGAACTGCTGGATTTCATCAGCATAAAGTGATAATTATATTGTGGGCAAGCCATTTTTGACAAGACTACCACCATGAACCTTGGTGCCGCTAGCATCTCTCGCGGGACCGATCTAGAAAACAAGCATTGCTGGACATTAAATAATGAGCCGTCGATCAATTTCGGGTTTGCTTTACAAATTGCCATACGCATGGGATACATTAGTGATAATAGAACATTCAATGTTGTGATCAAATTAAAAAAAAATTAAAGTTCAGATATGGAATCAGTGTAAGAACATTAATACACGAAACCTTCAGACACAGAATTATTATCATAATATTTTTAACCGCATGAACATCAGGGCAGAACAAATAACGCAACATATTTAGCCAAGAGAAAAGTTTGTACTTCCCCCATCCCTTTTTTAATTGAATTGTGTAATCATATTGTGTTGGCAGGCTTAGCTTGAGCTAGGTCTAGGCTTTTGTTCTTTGAGTTGGAATTTTAAACAAATATTCTCTTGTTTTAATTTTAATTAGTTTTTATTGGTTTCTTTCATAATTATGTGAAAATCGAAATAATCATTATTATGTCAGATTGATTAATTTTACCTTATATATTCTCTCTCTCTCTCTCTCTCTCTCTCTCTCTCTCTCTCTCTCTCTCTCTCTCTCTCTCTCTCTCTCTCTCTCTCTCTCTCTCTCTCTCTCTCTCTCTCTGTCCATATATATGTATATATATATATATAAGTGTGTGGAATTCACAAATTATGAAGAATCATAGATGTCAATATTCCCTTTTGCTTTACAGTAAGTACAAAAACTTAAAAATCATCTCTCTCTAAAATCGAAGAACCCATTTGGTCTCTCAGCTTTTCATAGCCGTAAAACTTAAAATCTAAAGCATATTTTTGTTCTAATTTCTTGAACAAATCTTTCGAAAGTGTCAAATAAAATTGTCGACGGAATTCTTCTTGAGCAGCCTTCAATTTGGTTCTGTTTTGGAGTCCCGAGGTTCTTGCTTCAGCCAGCTGTTTCATGAGATTGTCTCTCACAAATTTCATCTCATCTCGAGCTGGCGCGATATATGCTACTTCCGGGTCAATGTAACCCCGCCACCGGAAGTTGTTCCACAGTCTGTACGCAAGCTCTCTCGTTGATGAACATCGCTTCATGTGGTTGTCATGGGATAGCTTCCGGAAGTTGTAATCCACAATTATATCAAATTCTTCATGTACCTGTAAAAATGGAAAAGCGTTAAGCAGAAAACGATTTCAAAAACCAATGAGGGAACGTTTTCCTAAACGTCCTATAGTAAATACTTGTAGCCTTGTTTTTGGCAATGTTTCTTTGCGGGATACATAATACCATCGCTAGTAGACCTCACATTTCACGTTTAATGATCTAGTTGTTTGTTGTTGTTGTTGTTGTTGTTTTTTTTTTCAAATAAAAATCGTTCAAATATGTTTGAAAAAAGGCCGAGCATTAAAAACAAAATTTTTTAACAATTTCGTGTTGTTTACTCCATCAATAGATTTACAAGGCTTTGATGTAGCATATTTCTCTAGGCTTTTTTTAATTTTTTTTTATATTTTCTTTCTAATCACTAGTCAAGATTTCCTTTGGTTTGGCAACAAATCACAGCCATATGTCAAAGATTCTGAGTTTACTTACCTGGGAGTTTTTATCCTGGTGGTCCAAAAGACCATCTAGTCCGAGACGATCCAGGATGATTCTGGAATCTTGTGTGAAGGTCTCCATGTAGATCAGGTGTGTCACGTTAAACTGGCAGGGGTTGCAAAGCTAGTAACAAAATTACAAATGTGCAAAGTTAACGATGTATGAGCCTTGCAGACGCACTTTTAACATAAAGTAGATATCGGAACAGGCACTTGAGTACAACTGAGTTATAAACTGTGTTCTAAAATAAATATTTTATCTTAATTATTTTCTGAGAAATTTTGATCTCATTTGTCAACATTGAAAGTTCCACAGATGGAGAAGTTCTTTTTTAGATCTGATCAATCTTTGCTCGAAGTCCTGGATTTGACGAGCTGACGCTGATAATTCAGAAGGTAACTGCAGTTTAAACAAACAGGTCATAATTAGACGCCGACTTGTTTCCCCTAGCTGAAAGGGGTAATGCAAGTAACTATGTCAATCCCACACTGCTATCAGTACAACAGTTGGTACACAATGAAATTATCTAACTTTGGCAAATCTCCTTCGGCAGATTATTCGATCGCGATCAATGCTTTAATTTTCACTGGTTTCATTTATGTATTTCAATCGGAAAAATAGGTACAATAGGTACAACAATTTGTAAATGCAAGGCACAATTTAAGGAGCGTTGTATTCGGGGAAAAAAAAAAGGGGGGGGGGGTGGGGTCGGGGGATGTTCAAAAAGCTTTTTTCTGCAGAAAACCAAGAGAGGAAAAAAAAACAAAGTAAACGTATGCAGTAGAAACACGGTTTGAAGAAAAACATTCTGTAATTTTTATGCTTGGCATTAAAACAAAACCCTTAGTTTGATATAACACAGGTTAAGTTATCAAACAGTAGTAAAAGTCACTTTTCTGCATGGGATGGTGAATTTTGTTCAACTTTGAGCATGTATGTAAACTGATTCAACGCCAGAGGAGCTACCTACCTTGGAGACAATGGGCCTGTCTGAAAACCGCTTACAGCAGAGCCAATGGGCTTTTCCGTAAAACTACTTACAAGGAAAGAACTAGGCTTTTCTGAAAACTGCTTACAGGGGAATAAATAGGCCTGCCTGAAATTTTAGAGGAGATAATGGGTCTGTTCAAAAAATTGATACAGAAGAGTGAAGGCTAAATGATAAATGGTTATATCAGCCTATCTGAGAACTGTTTCCAAAGAATAAAACGAGCCTTTTTCAGATGATGATTAAAGCAACATTGAAATATGTTCACCCCATTTCTCTGGTTACAGAGAAGATAAAGAGCCTGTTGGGAGAAATAATTCACCTGACTCTTTTTTTTACACCGCAGACAAAGAGAATGTCGGAAGAAGAAGCCACTTACTATTACAGACAGGACAAAGAGCCTGCTGGAAGAAATAAATCACCTGACTCTTATGGTTACAGAAGTTATAAAAAGACTGATGGAAGAAATCACTCACTAGACTCTTTTGGTTACAGAAGAGATAAAGAGACATGGGAGAAATAACTCACCTCACTCAACGGCATCCAATGGGGCTCGTCCAGTTCCAAGATCCCTGTTACAAACTGTGCGAAAGTTACGTATTTGCCGCAACTCGTCTCAGTTGAAGTGGAGGAAGCAGTGAATTTTGGGTCGTACTGCGCTGCCATCTTGTCATAATGTGACCTTGATAGGGGAGAAAAGAAACACCCAGACCTTTTTTCGTTTCCTTTATTTGAATTTTTTTTATTTCATTTCGGATGCTCTACACTTACGGTAGCTCTTGTATAGTTCACTTCGGGTGATTGAAATTGAGTATTTCTAATGGATTATCATATTTTAAACTGGGTGGCGAGATATGAGAATAAGTTCGTGCAGACACCAGAGAATAAGAAAACTATGTAGAGTGCTTTTAAACCGGACGTATCGTTCTTTCTCATTTAAATTTGTGAAGCAAAGAAAGTTATTTAAAGCTAAAAAAAAAAAGGTTAAGGTTTGCTTGAGCATAAAAGCAAAGTTAAACAGAGAAAGTTGACCAATATAATTGTCCAGTCCAGTGTTGTAAGTATTCGACTTCCCATTGAGTGGCTTTTAGGGCTAAAAACAAGTCCTTCGAGTAAATCATTGATCTTGTTAACACCCATCATGAATGTGAAATGCAATCTATCGGGTTTTCTTTTATTCTCCTTGCTAAGATGATAATAAAGGAGAACTAAATAAAAATGATGTATGTAATCACACTTTATAAAATGATCAGTACACGAATCAAAACAAAATGCAAAACTTGTTTACCTCATGAAGTCTCCCTCGAACGTTTCATTGACCAGTTTCAGACGCTGCACGATGTTCAACATGTTGGACATCCAGAAGTCTGGAAGGTATGCCTTGTCCAGGTAAGTGGACAGCACACGGGAGAACGGGTCTCGCGCGACTGTAAATCGCGTGGGATAATGTCTCCAATCGTCCATTCCCTTCCGGAAAGGCCGGCCATAACCTGCCTGCTCATGAATAGCGACTCGGTCCAGGCTGAAGACACCGGGCTGAGAGGTGTGGCTCTGAGAGAAATTTGCATGGGACTGATAAATGCTGACAAAATTCGCTGCGTCTGAGCTAGGAGTTGTGCTCATTTCAGAATAGATTCTATTTATAGATAAATTACCTTCACATCTATTTATACTTTCTAATGTAAAAACAGAGAAATAATTTAAGTTTTCCACAAACTTGTAATAAAGTAATAGATCTAACCCTCTAATCTAAGTAATCACTAAAATATCGACCAATTGTACATTTATACACTGCCACCAAAATGTTACTGTAATTAAAGAGTGATGTCCCTTGCGAAAACAATAATAAACAGTCTTCCTGTTCAACCACAATGGCTGCCTTGCATTGATAAATCTAGTCTGTTGTCATAATCACAATCCATTACATCTGGCGACGAGACGAACTCACCAGAGCGTTACTTCTGAAAATCAACAACAGCAAGCTACAAAGAGCTATTCCAGAGAAGTATTGCTATCACCATGGCCTTGTATGGATGAATTTAACCAAACAGAAGAAAACATAAATGACTATCTTGACAGACTAGATTTTTACTTAGAAGCAAACAACGTGAGTGCACCCGAGAAGAAAAGAGCTATATTGCTATCTGTAGTTGGGCCGCAGCAGTTCAGATTGCTGAAAGATCTGGCTGCACCCAGTAAACCTGCAGAAAAATCATTTCAGGAGCTTTGTAAGCTGTTAAAAGACCATCATGCACCCTTACCGCCCAAGTTTCTGAGTAGAGCAAAATTTGACGCAAGAACGCGCCAACCAGGTGAATCAATAGCTAATTTTGTGGTAGCACTAAGACACCTGAGTGAACACTGTGAGTTTGGTGAAACCCTCAATGATAGACTCTGTGAAAAATTTGTGACTGGTCTAAATAACAGTGATATCCAGAGGAAACTTATCCTGGAGCAAGACCTTACTATAGACAAAGCCATACACCTAGCAGCTTCAATGGAGAGATCGCATGAGGCTGCAAAAGCTATGGGTCCACATGCTCTTAATGCAGTAGACCACAAAAGTAGACATAACCAGAGCAACTACAAGAACCAAACACAGACCAAGACTAATGCTCACGGCAACAATAACAAGTGTCATCGGTGTAACGGCCCGCTTGCACAACACCAGTGCAAATTCAAGACTGCGTCCTGCTCCAAATGTGGCAAACAGGGCCATATCGCTAAAGCCTGTCTGTCGAAAACGTCAGCTCCCAGTTCCAGTCCACAACGAGGGAGTAGCCGCAGGCAGAATCAGTCCCACCATCAGCGCCAACACTTCATTGATACTCCAGTCCAGGCCTCGAGTAGTGATGCGCTACCGGAGTTCAACCTCTTCTCCATTTCTTCGTCAAATCCGACACCAATCAACGTCCAGATGACTGTCAACGGCAAGAACATCGAGTTTCAGCTTGACACGGGGGCTGCGCTCACCGTCATGACTGAGAAAGATTTCCATGCAGCTACAGACGGTACTGTGCCCTTGCAACCGTGCCAGAAGCAGCTTCAAACCTACACCGGAGAGAGCGTCCCAGTCGCTGGGGAGTGCGACATCAGCGTTGGCTACAGAGGTCAGCAAAGACAACTTCCTTTGATTGTTGTAAAGGGTGGGGGGCCTCCTTTGTTAGGAAGAAATTGGTTGGAGCATATTAAACTAGATTGGCAGGACATTTTCACAATTCATGGAAAATCTAACCCTGAACAGACAAAGGTAGAACTAAGAAGTCTACTTGAAGACAATAGTTCTGAGTTTGGGAACAATGGGTTTCTTAATGATAGAACAGTAAAGATTAGTGTTAAGGATACTAACCCAAAATACTGTAAGGCAAGAGTTCCACCCTATGCCATGAGGGAAAAGATAGAAAATGAGCTGGGCAGGCTAGAGTCAAATGACCCTTATCAAGAAGGTAGAACACTCAGATTGGGCTACACCCATTGTACCAGTACTAAAGAAAGATGGTTCTGTAAGAATCTGTGGGGATTATAAGATCACTGTTAATAAGGAAATTGATCAGAACAGGTACCCAATCCCCAACATTGAAGACATTTCATTAAAACTAGCTGGGGGAGAGAAGTTTACAGAACTAGATTTCTCACATGCATACACACAATTGGGACTTCACCCTGATTCCAAAAATATACAACTATCAACACCCACAAGGGTTTGTATCAGTATGAGAGATTGTGTTTTGGAATATCATCCAGATCCAGGAATGTTTCCAAGCTGTAATGGACAGCATTTTTTTCTGACATCTCAAATGTGTGTGTTTACTTTGACAATTTGTACATCACTGGGAAAGATGACACTGAGCATCTTCAAACACTTCAACGAGTGTTGAAGGTGATCGGTGATAAGTCTGAAAGTGAATAACAGACAAATGTCAGTTTATGCTTGAAGAGATAAACTTTCTGGGTTATAAGTGCTGAACAAACAGGGCATCAGACCACAGGATAAAAAAACAAAGGCAATCAAAGACGCTCCCAGTCCTGAGAATCCTCAGCAATTGAAAGCATTTTTGTTTATGATTAATTATTACTCAAAATTCATGGGAAATGGTTTGTCAAGCATACTTTCCCCATTGTACAAACTGCTGCAAAAGGATGTTCCTTGGCAGTGGGACAGATTGAATCAAAGAATCTGCGTTCAGTGCAGCAAAAAGGGCTTTGTCATCCGATACCTTGCTTGTCCACTTTGATCCAGGTAAAAAACACGTATTGACATGTGATGCTTCGCCTGATGGCGTTGGAGCAGTTTTGTCACAAATTGATGTGAATGTGGAGAGCGCCCCTGTAGCATTTGCCAGTAGGTCATTAAACAGGGAGCTGAAAGAAACTATTCCCAGATAGACAGGAAGTGGTTAGGCATCAATATTTGGTGTTAAAGAAATTCCATAAGTTCATCTTTGGCAAGAAAGTTACCATGAATTACTGACCACAAACCCCTCCTTGGGTTATTTGGGGAACACAACAGCTATCCCAGAGACATTGTTCACCAAGAGTCCAGGAGATGGGCTATCACTCTAGCTGCCTATGACTATGAGCTAAAACACAAGGCGGGTGTTGAAAATAGTGCAGACGGTCTAAGCTGCTGTCTACCGCTCCAAACTGAGATCTCTAGCTAAGTATACGAGAAGATATTGAAATGATCTTTAATGTGATGGAAAACTCATTTGTCAATGTGAATGATGTTAAAAGAGAAACTTTGACAGATGAATGCTTAATGAAGGTTTATGAGGTTCTGTCTGAATGGATGGCCTGGATGAGTGTGTGCAAGAGGCACTGGGGAGACCATTTAAGAATGTAAGAAATTAGAGCTAAGCTTGGAAGATATAGGTTGTATCCTATGGGGAACAAGAGTTGTAATTTCAAAGACCCTCCAAAACAAGGTTCTTAGCATGTTGCATGACACGCACATTGTTGCCTCTAAAATGAAGAGTCTTGCTCGATGGTTGTACCGGTGGCCCAATATGGATGCAGACATTGAGAAATTTGTTAAGCTGTGTTCAACATGCGCCCAGCATGCAAAACAACCTGCAAAATCACCCTTGCAAAACTGGGATTGGCCACTTGAGCCATGGAAACGCATCCATATTGACTTTGCCGGACCATTTTTGAACAAGATGTTCTTGATTGTGATTGACGCACATTCTAAATGGATAAATGTTAAAACAATGACCACAATCACAGCTTCAGATACAATTATTGAACTTAAAGAAATCTTTAGCACACATGGGCTACCTGACCGAATAGTATCGGACAATGGTCCAACCTTCACATCTCTAGAGTTCAAAACATTTTGTTTTGCAAATGGAATAGAACATATTACCACTTCGCCGTACCACCCAGCTGGGAACGGTCTAGCAGAGAGGGCAGTTGGTATTTTTAAAACTGCAATGATCAAACTAGGTTCAAAATGTTCACTCCGTGAGAGAGTCAACAGGTTCCTAGAAAGATATCGTAGCACACCACATGTTACCACTGGTGTAGCACCTTGTGAACTGTTATGTGGTAGAAAGATTAAAACACACCTTGATCTTGTCCATCCAACTGTTCAGAGTTCTGTATCCCAGCATCAATGTAAACAAAAGCTAAACTATGATAGAACCTCAAGTGAGCGAGAGTTTGGCATTCATGATAGTGTGTTTGTAAGGAATTATGGGAAGGGTGAAAGTTATTTTGATACCAGGTCAAATTGTTGAAAAGTATTATGGACCAGTGTCCTACAAAGTAAGAGCAAATGATGGGCTATTTTATGCGTAGACACGTTTGACCAGATTAGGCTTTGTGCACAAGAGTATGAATCAGACACACCTTTAAGTTCTGACACTAGTGACATACCACTATCGGACTCTAAATCAGTGGTTGTCAGATTTGGGCAAGCCTTGAAAAGCCCCATGCCAGGGACCTCAACTTCCGACAAATCAATGTGAAAGTCAGCCAAACCAAGGCTCAGGCTCACCAAACCCACGGCCACTGAGAAGGTCAAATAAGATAACCAAGGCTCCAGGTAGATTAGTTCTTTACAGTTGAATTTCCAGATTTCATTCTGTTATATATTGTGTATTTGTCGCAGATCTTTAAGGTTAATTGAGATTTCATCAAGTTATGTTATTGTGTATTTTCACAGCCACATGGCCCC
Organism: Elysia crispata; assembly: GCA_033675545.1. Taxonomy (NCBI): domain Eukaryota; kingdom Metazoa; phylum Mollusca; class Gastropoda; family Plakobranchidae; genus Elysia; species Elysia crispata. Next base: position 153,802 of record JAWDGP010005738.1, read on the forward strand.
TAAAGAAATTAATAAATGCATGCAGCATCAAACTCTATATAAGTCACGTAATAATATCACAAACTTTAACTGAGTCCATAACAGATTGTCAATCATGTGGACTATTCATTGATTAATGCAGATAATTTGCATGTGCAGTGTACGAATTGATCATGATTATTGATTCATTTGGCCATGCTGTATTATTTGCTGTAATTGCATATTGTCAATGTCATTAACTAAGGGTGAAGGGATGCATAAAGTAATAGATCTAACCCTTGGTAAAGTAATCACTAAAATATCGACCAACTGTACATTTATACACTGCCACCAAAATGTTACTGTAATTAAAGAGTGATGTCCCTTGTGAAAACAATAATAAACAGTCTTCCCGTTCAACCACAATAGCTGCCTTGTATTGATAAATCTAGTC
>JAWDGP010005741.1:0-120000 GCA_033675545.1 Elysia crispata
CCGCAGCGTTAAGGTACTGTAAAAAATATTAATCAAACTTGCCCCTTTTAACTTAATGAAGATCTAATCTCTTTCCAACGAATATTATTATTTTACCGTGTCTTTTTCATCCCAGATTTTAGACACTGTAAAAAAATCATCAAAGTTACCATCGAACGATCTCTGATTTAGTCTCTTGGAACTCATCTTTTTTTTCTTTTTTTTTGCAAGATTATTGTGAAAATTACGAAAAAACCAGACGACGTATCTGGCATGATTAATTTTGTTCCTTTTATTAGTCTCCATTTTATTTTTAAGCCAAAGAAAATCGCAGAACTATAACGGAAAGTTAAAGTAAACAGTATTTTGCGCCTCCAGGAGAAATAGAGAAGGTATCATAATACTCTAAGTGGATAAGTTTGGTCGACTTTTAGTCACTCAGTATCTTTCGCAGTGTCCAATCATAAGATGTAAACTTTCACCCATTCAAAATGGAAGATTCTTGCTCAAAAGATCGATGGGAAGTTAGGACCTTCATAACTCATACGACTGAATTGATTGGAATCTTACTATCTGACTCAGTATACTATTTATAATCGGAGTAAGTCACTTTAAGAAAAAAGCGTAAATTACCCTTTTGTTTTATCCATCTACATGGCTCTACACAGATAATGCAAAAGTTAATGATATTCAAATAGTTATCGAACCGTCGATATTAGCAAATATGCTTTGAATAACAATTAGCTGCTTTATAGAATTATATCGTTGTAATAATAAGTTTCACGATGTTCGTTCTGCGGAACCAAAATACTATGATTTAAAACAAATACAAACGTTTAACCAATGCAAGTCTATTCTCTTTCATTCTTTCTTTCTCTAACTCCCCTCTCTTGTCCTCTTTTGTATCTCAATGCTAACCCTTCTCATTCTTTATCTCTCTCTCTTTGTCTTTCTCGCTTCTCATTGCTTTTACTCTCAAATCATGTGCTGTTTTCAATACATTTTAATCTTCTGTTCCTCTGACTTTAATGTAATACTAATATTGTGTCAAGGTAATCCTACATTATCCCCCCCCCCCTCCCAAATCTATCTTTACTGAGTTATAAGGATTCTACTAATACTTTGTGTCAAGGTAATCTACATTATCCCCCCTCCCAAATCTATCTTTAAGGTTATAAGGTTATGTAATCCTACATTATCCCCCCCCCCTCCCAAATCTATCTTTAAGGTTATAAGGTTATACTAATATTGTGTCAAGGTAATCCTACATTATCGCCCCCCCTCCCAAATCTATCTTTAAGGTTATAAGGTTATACTAATACTGTGTCAATGTAATCCTACATTATCCCCCCCCCCCTCCCAAATCTATCTTTAAGGTTGTAAGGTTATACTAATACTGTGTCAAGGTAATCCTCCATTATTCCCCCTCCCAAATCTATCTTTAAGGTTATAAGGTTATACTAATACTGTGTCAAGGTAATCCTCCATTATTCCCCCTCCCAAATCTATCTTTAAGGTTGTAAGGTTATACTAATACTGTGTCAAGGTAATCCTCCATTATTCCCCCTCCCAAATCTATCTTTAAGGTTATAAGGTTATACTAATACTGTATCAAGGTAATCCTCCATTATTTATAAATTTTTAAACGGATATTACTACTTCACCACCCCCACCACCCCTAATCTATCTTAGTAATACTGTAATTTTGTGTCAAGGTTTATCTAAAGATTTTTTGGACTTTGATGTTGAATAATTTTAAAGCCAAGCCTTGAGAATTTTACCTTACTTTAAAGGTTAAGTAGAGAATTTTCACACAACTTGGAAAACTGGAGTAGGAAATAAAGAAGGAAATGATCTAGAGTTAATCATGTAGCACGTTAATACAGTCACGCCATATGTCCTCTCAGATCCTTGAAAACTTGAGCTAGACTTTTAGGGTCGCACTATTGGTTTTCAAATTGGATATTTCTAATGAAAAATAGTCTAAATTGGCAATGCCGCAATGGTTCTCAATTGCTTTAATGTCCGTTACTGTTCAGAATTTCATTTTTGTGAAGCAAAGGTAACTATTAACAAGTTTTATACAATTAACATTTCTGTTCTACGTTTGAATTTTTTTCCCCACACGTTTCCCGCAGAATCTTACATGAAGTTGTTTGCTTTGCGTCGAGCTAAGGTAAGAATGACTACAAAGACCCTTCTCCAGCACCAGTTGGCTCAGTTCAAAATAGAATAGAATTATTTCTGACCTTTTACGTCAGTCCATCGCCTGGTTGTACTAGCCGGTGCTGCATGGAAAAGGTGGCAAATTGGCCGACGGGTTAACATAATTATTATATGATTGTGTTCCCCAAACAAATGGCTCTAATGATACAGATTCCAAGCTTTCCTACTATTAGAAGTTACCAACAAATTACCGAGAAAACTTAGAGAAACAGTTTGAAATGTCCACCAAGAAAATTTCTCTTGTCTTCTTCTACACGATATAATTTTTGGATAGTAAATTGAGCAAACTCACAATAAGTGCAATAATTTGCTCCTGGCCCCTCCTTCTGTCCAGAGGAACACTACCGTAAAGCTGGAGGTTGGATTATTGTATTTAAGACTGTTTATGAAGTAGTAGAAAGTCAATGAATTACTTTTATTTTAAAACTAATAACAAAGAAAGGAGGAAAAACACGTATCAAACATTTTGCTCTTTACCAAAAATTCTTTGTACGGTAGGTTTGTAGGAAACAGACATTAGCAACGGAATGTAAACAAATGGTTTTTTCCGGTAAAATTTTGTTCAAATATTGTCATTATTTCTTGGTAAGAATTATTTAGATGAACTGCAAACAGCCCCATTGCATTGTTAAAACCGCTAAATCAGAAAAATTAGACTTGTGCTGGTATCATAGTTTTGTAATGAAATTGCTCCGAAGCTTATTTTTCTCCTCCCATAATTGTCAAGTAAATATTTTTGGGTTTATGCAAATAGCAAGTATTTGTTTCAGTTATTGCATTGGGCTATTATCTAGTTAATTTTCTAATCTCATGACAAACAATCAAAGATCATGTTTACAAAGTCCGCACGTGTCTTGAACAGGATTCAAGATGTTGTGTGGTTCATGTCGTGAAATATCTTTTTGATAGGTTTCTTTTTCTTCTCCAATCTTTTTTTTTTCCTTTGACAAAATCATGACAGAAAATGAGCTGAATTTATCAGCGAAAGGAAAAACAAAGCAAACCCGCTGCCTTACTCTTTTGTAAAATAATGGCGTTCAAATTCATAATCTAGACCAGTACAACTGTTGTGTTGGAAGAAAACCAAAACTGTAGGATGAATCGAGCGGCAAACACAATTTCTATGGTTTGAGAACCGCTTCTAACAACATTAAAAGTTATAAGCTTGATTTCGTACAATTTTCGCACTTTTTGGGTACCAACCAATTCTGTCTGAATATTTAACTTCTTTTCAGACATCGGGTGGCAAAGTCGTCCGCCAAGATCAGCTGTAACAACCCATATAAAGAATTAAAATACAAATAAATTGAAAAAAAAAACACTAATGGAAAAAAAAGAAAATTTAAACGAGCTATTGGAAAATTCTTGTTTCCACTGGTTTTCCTCAATAAGATCTCTGTTTTTTGGTTTTTATTTTTTATTTCCATCCTCATTGAATCTGAAATTGATACCGTAATTCCTCCCCCCTCCCCCACACACACACACACTCAGACACGCACACATGGTAACCCCCAGACGCTCCAGCGCCGCCAGTTCTTGCCAGGGATCAACTCGCAGTGAATTCCCCGGCCCCTCGGTGCGCCCAATTTGTCTGTGCAGGGACCTGTTTCCGGTTCGCGTGCCAGATCTCAGCCCTAGTCCACGGCGACCGTACGGTCACAGAGTGGCGGATGACCTGTTCAGTGTGCTGAGATTCTGAGGTCTGAACTTTAACGGCGGCCGAACCCGTCGACCAGTCGGTCCTGGGTTTTGGGGAAGACATTGTGTACTTTTAACTTACGGTCCAATCACCAACACCATGAGGGTAAGCTGAATCTTTGGAGCGAGTGAGAGATGCTTCTATCTGAAAAGAAGGAGAGACAAAAGATAGATTTAGAGGAGATCAATCAGTAGCAAAACCAAAATGAATTAAGAAATAGAGGTAGAGAAAGAAGGATGAATAGTGGCAGAGAGAACTAAAGACTACGAGAAACGGAGAGAGAGAGAGAGAGAGAGAGAGAGAGAGAGAGAGAGAGAGAGAGAGACAGAGAGAAAGAGAGGAGGTACTCGTGAGAAAGAGAGGAAGAGCAACACTAAATAATTACAGAGAAAGATAGAAACAACTGCCGCATTATTTTAGCACTACCATGATCATCTTCATCACCATCATCATCACCGACATCATCGTCATCATCATCATTATCAGCGTAACTTCTGTAAACATCATAACATTCATGATCACTTTTTGTCATTTTCTTTATCAACGCCATTATATAGTTTTATTTCTTTGCTCTCATTTTAAGACGCACTGAAACTTTTCTATCAATCATCATCTCCTAAGATTTCTTTTCAATCATAATGACCCCCTGTAACCAACTTTTGTCTTCATTGTCCCATCACTCTCTACTGTCGGTAAAGATCTAATTGACAAGATCATAACAGTATTATCAAATACCGGTATTGTGACATGTTCAGAAGAAAAATAAGTAGTGACAAAAAATTCACACAGTATAACACTTATCGAATGATGGATATCATTTTCCTCTCAAGTGCATCATTGTTTATCGAGGAATTAATCATAGGGTGTAACATCTAACCAGCCTTTGGTTGATTACCCACATTCAAAACGATCAATCCTAGTTCCTGGTCATAGAATAAGTTCCGCTAACGAGACACAGATGTCTTAGAAAATAGACGCTTTGAATATTTTCACAAACAAGTTCGCGTCATTAGGCGGGGGCTGCTGCTGCTGCTGATCGAAAATAATGATAGTAAAGCGAGGATGTTTTATCGTCCGAGATAGGCTACCTTGTTTTTTTGTTAATTTTTTAATTTTTTTTTTTTTATTTTTTTTTTGAATTTTCTATCTTTTTTACTTTCTGATCTGAACATTCTGGGTTTTTTTTTAATTGGGTTTCTTTATATTATGCAAATATAATTTTCTTTACATGTAAGTAAACCGTTTGGAATTTACTCATTTATATATTCGCTGCAACATTAGTAGGCTGCTTCTCTCGTATTGCGTGATATTTATCTTTAGCTACATCATCTTTTCGACTAATCATTTAGTCGCACTGTAATTGGTAGATCGAAGAAAACCCAAAGGCCAATATATATATATATATATATATATATATATATATATATATATATATATATATGTAAGAAGTTTATAAGAAGATTTTGAAATAAAGCTTCATCCACATTTCTATCATTTTACTGGTTCATGCATTATCCGCAGCTGGATTAACACTTAACCGAGAGAAACAGTTCACGAATTAAAAAAAAAATGTAGAACAGTTTTCATGTGTTTATGTGTGTGATGGTTGTCCAGAATAATGTCAAGGTACATGTATTATCATATTTTATTATTAATTATGCTTTGTATTTGGGGATTAGAAAATTTACACTACACGAATATATATATGTGTATTGTGCGTGTTTCTACATTTTTTAAAACTTTCCCAGATTTTCAGTCGTCAAACTCGCTTTATTGTACCTTTGAGGCACTTTTGAAACTTATGACGATGATGCGATATATGAACTTGTTATGCAAGAAATTGTTGACATACTAATTTCTGGGCAGTTTGATTCTTTTTACATCATTACACGGACAGTATGCTTACAAGAGAAAAACCAAGGTGAATGATACAGTTTACAGAAAGAAAGGAATGATGCAGGGTATTGATAACACTTATGTAATCAACGACAAATGCTTAATGAAATTTAAACTGTATGCACTTCTCATATGAATAATCAGTATGTTTGTATTAACATCGTAATGACATGTCTGAACATTCCCCCTCCTCCCCCTTTTATTATTTTTAAGACATTTTACTTTTCCTTTGTGATTGCTCACATTGATTCTGCTGACCAGTGTGACGTCAGCTCGGTCAGGGTTTTTCATTTTATCTAAACCAAATGCATTACACTGGAACCTGTTTGATCTGTGGTGATTGTAGCAGCGGTCAAGGTTTTTATTTTATCTAAACCAAATGCATTACACTGGAACCTGTTTGATCTGTGGTGATTGTAGCAGCGGTCAGGGTTTTTATTTTATCTAAACTAAGTGCATTACTCGGGAACCTGTTTGATCTGTGGTGATTGTAGCAGCGGTCAGGGTTTTTATTTTATCTAAACTAAGTGCATTACTCGGGAACCTGTTTGATCTGTGGTGATTGTAGCAGCGGTCAGGGTTTTTATTTATCTAAACTAAGTGCATCACTCGGGAACCTGTTTGATCTGTGGTGATTGTAGCAGCGGTCAGGGTTTTTATTTATCTAAACTAAGTGCATTACTCGGGAACCTGTTTGATCTGTGGTGATTGTAGCAGCGGTCAGGGTTTTTATTTATCTAAACTAAGTGCATCACTCGGGAACCTGTTTGATCTGTGGTGATTGTAGCAGCGGTCAGGGTTTTTATTTATCTAAACTAAGTACATCACTCGGGAACCTGTTTGATCTGTGGTGATTGTAGCAGCGGTCAGGGTTTTTATTTTATCTAAACTAAGTGCATCACTCGGGAACCTGTTTGATCTGTGGTGATTGTAGCAGCGGTCAGGGTTTTTATTTATGTAAACTAAGTGCATTACTCGGGAACCTGTTTGATCTGTGGTGATTGTAGCAGCGGTCAGGGTTTTTATTTTATCTAAACTAAGTGCATTACTCGGGAACCTGTTTGATCTGTGGTGATTGTAGCAGCGGTCAGGGTTTTTATTTTATCTAAACTAAGTGCTTTACTCGGGAACCTGTTTGATCTGTGGTGATTGATGCTGCGACCCACAACTCCTGGAACTGGAACTCCCCGTCCGGCCTGAGCATCGGAACTGGGTTTATACTGTTAACTAGAATAAAGGGCCGTCTGTGACGTGTGCTGCACCGATTGTGTTAGATTTGCCGCTATGTTTTAAAGATTCACATACCGAGGATCCCGCTTATGACCTTTAAATAGTGAATAGTAGTAAAAAAAATAAAATAAAAAAAAAGTCTTCGACTATAGCCTTTGTATGTAGTTAAAATGAAGACATATCGAAGTTTGTGTGCTACAATCTTGAAGTAGTGAATACTTATTCGGATTTTTTTCCGATGATCCAGCTTACCTTTTACCCATTTATACATATAATTATCTTTCAAAATCTGAGAAAAAAAAAATAACATCGGTTTATTCAAAGACCATAAAAAGTTTTCTTTCTTTTTTTATACAGATTGAGCCTGTGTTAATCTAAAGTCAGGACAAGCCACACTGAGTATTGAACAGACGAGAAACCCCCACATCTTTCTGGAGTGTGGCCTTCTAAAGACCTCGCACCCCGACGCCTTTAGAGGACATTTCATTAGAAACCAAAGTGTTTATTCTGCCACCGTGTGAGTCAGTATTCAAGATTGGACGTTTTTAACGCCGGGAAGTTTCTCCATTGACTGGGCAGCGCCTTATGGGATTACACCCGTTCTAGATGTTTGAGCGGCACACACTAAGAGGACTGGTCTGCTTTCTGGGAATTGTTCTGATGATGCGCTAAGGTCTGAATCCTGGTGACATCTCACTCTCGGTGAGTAGTTAGTAGGTCTCTGGTGGCAGGGCAGAAACGGGTTGGGTTCAATAGATGGTAATGTGTTCTACTCTATGTGTTTAAATATGAACATCTGTTTCTATTATTTCTGGTTGTCCGTGGCCTGATCTCTCTGTTTGGTCTGTTTGTCTGTCTGTCTGCCTGTCTCGCGCCCTATTTCTCTCTATCTTTCCTCTTCCTCTCTCTGAGCCAAAGTTTTCAGTAGTTTTATTTACGAAAACGTCCTGTCATATCTCTCTCTAATTCCTGTGCTGCTGAGGAAGACACCAGCTGCCCATGTGGACATTACGAAGATTCCCCTATTGTCAGTCTCCTACTAGATTCATCGAATAAAACGCTCATCACAGGATTTTGCCGCCTCAAGAGTTCATCAACTAATATCATTGTCTGACTTTTTTTTTATACAAAGACATAGAAAACGTGCGCGGGATTTACCGATAGATTATGAGAAAAAAATTTCGGCGCTTTTTTTAAAGTTTTATATGATCTTTGTAATAAGGGACAAAATTATACAGGCAAGCTTGAAACTTGAAGATTCTGCGCAGCAGCTTTAAAAGTTAAATGAGAAAGAAAAAATATGATCAGTCTAATATAGTTTACTTTTGAATAAGAATTAGTTACACAAGTACATAACACAAAAGAGAATGGAGCCCTCCGGTTTAGCTCCTCCTTGAAACGAGAAAATTTTTTACCTTTCATACACAAGACGTGCGATTGACAATTTAGTCAAAGTATATGCGGAAAAAATTCCCATTTATGTCTTCATCATTAGTAAAATAAGTGCATCTTTAATTCTACCAAATGGTAACTGTTCTTTTAGAAAAAAAAAATCATCTGTTATTTTAGAGCAAATAATTTCAGTAAAATAGGCTTTTTACTACTTCTATAAACGCGCTTTGATAATATGAAATAACCTTAAAGTATTACACATGGTGATAATTTCTATAGAATAAGCTAATGAAATAATTATTGTTTGCAAAGTATCTTTGCTAATTTTTAGACCCTAGAAACCTTGTAAAAAAATCTATATGTAGTATACGAACGGCACTTTTTAGGGTTGTGCTCACCTGTATTCTTATTGATAAGTCTCTCTTTAACGAGTTTAGGAATTCTGGAACTATTAATGCAGAGTATTAAGAAGTTCGTGAGAAGAATTTCCATCCTCCATTCTTCGAGTATTTTTAAACCATAGGTCGGACTCTGAATCGCTCATCCAGTGAGAAGTAAAGTTTCAGCAGAAAAGTAATACAAATGAAAGGTGCATGGTGTTTGCGCTTATTATCTAACTGTTTTTTTTAAAGGTGTTCCAATTAATAGGAGACAAAAAAATATATTTGAAATTTTTATTGTTTGGAACCATCGAATCTTGGCTGAAAAGAAGCGCGCTTGGAATTTAAATATGCTCAGAAAATAACGTTTAGGTCATGATATGCATCATCTACTGTGAACATAATTATTGTATTCTACAGACCATTTATAACTTCTTCAGAGTGTAATGCTTTACAAATTCTTGGAATATAACACAGCCTCAAATTAAAAAAACAAAACAAAACAAACAAACTCGACTGCTAATCTCGATCTTGACAGTTAACAGGCAACCCACGTGAATTGGTGAGGCTTAGTTCTTTGCAAAGACAAAACCAATTCTAATAACTACATCGAAAGAGCAAGCAAACTCTCTCGCGTCAGATTTGAAACCTGGTAGTGAGCGGTTACTGGAAATTAGCAACAGAGGAAAAAGACCCGGTATTTGTGGTAAACATGAGCCTCTCTTTGTAGCGGGCAGGTTATATCAGCACCGGGTGAGGTAGTCGAGCTGTAGCAACGACACGACAGAAACAATTGTTTTGTTTTTGAACTTAGTCACTTATCAGTTGAGAATCTAGAATGCCTGTTTGAGGTAACAGATGCTTGAAGGGGAGGTTATTTCCTTTTGGAATATTTTGTTCTGGGATTAATGTGGTTTCCAAAGGGCTATGCTGCGAAAGTTAGTAACATTTCTTGATGATGATAATATTTTTTATGTAAACACATGTACAGCCATATACCCGTGCGTTGACTGTGCTCTTCTAACTCCATATTTCTGACAAAGTTTCCTCGATGGAATAATAAATATTTATTTTTACCAATGAAAAAAAAACATATTGCACTTAAAATGCTTATGTCCAGTTTAAAGCGCAACTCAGTGGTCCTTTTACAGGATTCAATTTAATGATGTTATTATGCGGACTAATTTATTCAGACAATTTTTTTGTTGTTGTTTTTTTTTTTTTTTAGTGTTTTTAAAAAATATTTGAAATCGGACGGTGATGAAGTAAATTGTTTTCTCGCTGTCAGTCTCAAGACGCAGGTGAAAGAGAAAAAAAAATCTTCTTCATCATTGATCTGCAAAGTTGAACTGGCGGACAAGAATTGAAACACCTGCAGGCTCGATGGGTTAGATTTTGAAATATTTTACTGAGGTACTCTGATAGTGGGTAAGTTAGTTACTGTCCTTTGGTAAAGAACAATTTTGATCTGCTAGGCCAGGTTTGACATCCTGAAACAATGTGGGTGGGTTGATAATTTCCGCTAACCAGTTCCGAGGAGAACTATTTCCCGGCAATCATTGACTATGGTTTCCGCTTACTAGGATCTGGTTTATTGTGTGTGGTGATTGATATCACATAACGATCTTAGGGGGGAGAGGAAGTGGGGGGGGTGGAGAAAGAAACAGTGAGAGAGAGAGCGAGAGAGATTGAGGACTTAAGAAATTAGGAGAGAAAAGTAAAGAGTGAAAAGGAGGGAAAAGAACAAAAAAAGCGAAAACAATAGAGATATTTACAAGATTTCACGAGAGATAAACATGTAGACATGGAGAGAAAAAGATGCAAACACACCGCTAGACATCCTATATCAGGAACGGTTTAGGGGTATCAGGGGTCTGCTTTCCATTTCCTTCTTATTGTCGGTGCTGGCAGATTTGAATTTTCAAAATAGTGAGAGCCTGAGCCAATCAGAGCGAGCCGTTTTAATCAATCATTATGGTACATCAATATCTGTGCGAAAACTTCGTTCTGCAGCGGTTACGAAAAATTACTATAATCTGAATGCCTTTAGCGCCAGCGCAAGGAATAAATAAAGGTAGTTTGAGTTTCTTTTACAATATCTGTCCCATAATTATGTTTTAATTAGTTTTATTCAAGACACTATGCAAAGTCCAATTATGATGCAATATGAAGGCATGATCTTCATTAACTAGAAAGTTTACATAATAACTAATATTTCGCTCGTCAAGCCAACAATCCGGTATTCTAGTGAAGATGGTGTGCACCAGCTTGTCAAATCGTCTCCGGGTTAGATCCTGTTCATTTCTTGATCGCCTTGTCTCGGTCGCGAGGTTGGAGCCACTGTAGCTCACTCTCAGCTCGAGTTAGAATCTTCTCTTGACACACTGCTAGAGAAAGTAATACAGTGATGAGCTAAAGGGAAAAAATTATAATCAGAAAAACTTGACAGGCGCTAATTTGGTTTGTAGCTTAATTTTCACCTCATGCAACCGCCGGATTTTTCCAAACGTCTTGGCTGCGAGACAGGTTCCCCGAGGGCCAATCACGAGAGATTATGTTGGGATGAAAAAATTGTCACTCGCAAAACTCCACTGTATAAAGGTGTTGTCTTCATCTTTACTTGCGTTGGAAAAGTTTCGTGAACCATACAGCGCCTCACACACACTTAGATATTTTGAAATGTATGTAACTTATGATTGAGGACAGCAAATGTGGATCTTTCATTAACTATCCGCATTTTTATGGAAGATAAAAAAAAATTATCCAGGATTATTAATTTCAGGAAATGATATTTAAAACAAAAATATCCTTGCTGCGTCACATTTAATTAAAAATGTTACACTTCACCCAAAAAAAAAGGCTTTAGCGTATAACTTCCACATTTCATCGAAAAAAAAATACTTTAGAGTTACAAAGATTAGGAGTCCTTTCTCAAAAAAATTGGGAATCGTTTTTTTGATATTTTTTTTGTTTACTAACTTTTTATATGTTTGTTTTGTTTTACTTGTTTATATCATCAATCGATTCTAATCAATAAATCAGTTTTTCATTCATCTTTATCAATTGATACACGCCTTATCAAACAAACTGACTGCTTTCAATCAGGGATGCTATATGAACACAAAAAATACTTTTCCCACTTGGGAGGAATTAGTTAACCAAGTTTCGGCGCTGAAAAAAAAATATTATGAATTAAAAAAAAAAATGAGCATTCCAGGAGTGTTATGTCCCTTTGATTTGAGATGCCCGTCTTTGCATACCAATGTAGCATCTTCACGACCACAGGCAAACATTGTGTCCAGGCATCAATCATGCTAACACTGGATGCGAGACGACTGGAATTATAAACAGATTCCCGAAAGGTGTTCTAAAGAGGAGTTTAGGAAGGACTGAATGCAAAAACTTAGGACGAATTGGTGCATTCATACTGTCTCTTTTATTCTCTCTTTTTATACTTTTGTTTGAGAAAACATTATTGTATCCGTTCGATATAAGAATTTCGGTAAAAATATAACAGTGAAAATGATTAAGTTTATTCTAACCTCAATCCTAAGGGTTGTGGAGTTTGACCAAATTAAACCTCTAGGGATTCTTTTAAGAAATCGATGTGGCAATTTGGTGTTTGTTCTGGTAATATTTTGATTAGACTAAATCGTTGATGTAAACCTTGGGGCGAAGGTATAGAAACACTCATGGAGTAGTTATACAACTCAATTATTTTGTCAAACCTTATGGGTTTTTTTTTTTCAACTTAGAAAGTAAACCAGCGCCGAATAACCTCAAGGAAGTTTGAGTCTTATATGTGGTCATAAAATCAATATTAATCTTTCATTTTCTTGAAAATTAGGTGGAGAAAGAAGCCGCGTGCGTAATAGGGTGAAAGTGTTTCCAAACATTAAACAACATTTATTAAGATTGAAACTTTCCTTATACCTGTGCCGATATCGTGTACGATATAATCCCCATATTGTTTAACAAATCGAGTAAAGATGCAATTATTTACAAATAAGAAAAAGAGAAGTTATAAATGTTGGATAAGAAAGAAAATATACATTTTTTGTAAAGAGGAAATATCATTTTCCTCCATGCAAGAGTTAACTTTCTCGCCTATGTGATAAGAAAGGGATTAGAACCGGTGAGGTTTCAGAATACTGGTGGGGGATAATGAACGAGAAGGTTCGATCCTTAGTGAAAATAGTTCGCGTGTATAGCTGTAAAGGTCAGGAAAATCGAGAGGATCGTAAAGTTTGTTGAAGATCTAACTTAATGTTTCGTTAAATTTAGCCCCTAGGCCTAAAATGTCATGATTGATCGAAGTAGATTCAGCGAGGTACATGTGTAGTTAAGCTCAGCTTTTAAAATGTTTGTCTGAAGAAAAGAACTTCATCGTCGCTCTTGTTTCTAAGTGGATGTATAAAACCCTTCCTCCAATTCTCCCACTGCTTCACTTCTTCTATCTGTCTTTTTCGTTCTCTGTCTGTTTGTCTGTTTGTCTGCCTGTCTGCCTATCTGTCCCTCTCTCTCTCTCTCTCTCTCTCTCTCTCTCTCTCTCTCTCTCTCTCTCTCTCTCTCTCTCTCTCTCTCTCTCTCTCTCTCTCTCTCTCTCTCTCCCTCTCTCTCTCTCTCTCTCTCTCTCTCTCTCTCTCTCTCTCTCTGTCTCCATCTCATCCGCTAGTTATGTAATGTGCGTATTATCATATCTGCTGGGTACAGATGTCATGTAGCCAGATTCTATGACATTTATTGGTCACGTATAACACTATCAGCAGATACCCCTGATGATATAGCATTCATGGTTAAATTGTTTGAACTTAACTTAAACCCTTGTTTGCCAAAATTTCATCATTTTACTCCCCCCACCCCCCTCCCTTCTCCCTGTTTCTCTTAAAAAAACTGAATACAAACAAGTTCTTTCAAGCACAAAATATAAAAAAGCATAGAATCAAACCAACATTCTAGTTCTAATGTTATAAATGATATACAACATTTCGTATTTGTACAAAATATCAAGTCTCTTGCTTTTGTATATTTCCAAAAGTTATGTTTTCCTTCTTTCAATGTTATATCAGTTATACCGACAATAAAACGACATAACAAAAGTATTGATCCCTGATGCATGCCGAGATCTAGGAAAAACTTGTTTGCTTCTATGCATACTAATGCTCCTTAAGAAATAGTTTCTATTTATTTCTTGATTAAACTGAACGTTCAAATTTAAGTAAAACCGCGGTTTTCTTGAAATGCTCACGCGCCTGTTTGATGTGAAAGGCATGGCGTGGAGCGCTGCTCTTGGCTATTCTCCCAGGGACACTAAGTCTAGCGAGAGGTTTCGCACGTCCCACTTCTCCCGTAAAAATCGCACGTCCGTGCAGACAGAAACACATTTGCAACTGTCTGAATAAGAGAAATGGCAAACAAATACTTAGAACATTGTATTTATGATATCCATGGTAGGTCTGAATGCATCTGGTTTTAATAAACAAAATTAAAGGAAAAAAAACAACCTGTAGTTTGTTATAGTTTATTAATATATAAAAAAAATGTTGATCCTAACAACAATAAGTTGGAACAATTGGATGTCAATATTACAGGAAACTTTTTTCTTTCAAACAGATAATTAAGGTCTATGTACACTTGGATATTGGAGATAAAGACAAGACAATGATTATAATTTATATTATGAAGGTCTATGTACACTTGGATATTGGAGATAAAGACAAGACAATGATTATAATTTATATTATGAAGGTCTATGTACACTTGGATGCTGGAAATAAAGAGAAGACAATGATTTTGATTGAAATTATGAAGGTCTATGTACACTTTGGTATTGGAGATAAAAAGAAGACAATGATTATGATTTAAATTATGAAGGTGTATGTACACTTGGATATTGGAGGTAAAATGAAGACAATGATAATGATCTTAATTATGAAGGTGTATGTACACTTGGATACTGGAGGTAAAATGAAGACAATGATAATGATCTTAATTATGAAGGTGTATGTACACTTGGATATTGGAGGTAAAATGAAGACAATGATAATGATCTTAATTATGAAGGTGTATGTACACTTGGATACTGGAGGTAAAATGAAGACAATGATAATGATCTTAATTACGAAGGTGTATGTACACTTGGATATTGGAGGTAAAATGAAGACAATGATAATGATCTTAATTATGAAGGTGTATGTACACTTGGATATTAGAGGTAAAATGAAGACAATGATAATGATCTTAATTATGAAGGTGTATGTACACTTGGATATTGGAGGTAAAATGAAGACAATGATAATGATCTTAATTATGAAGGTGTATGTACACTTGGATATTGGAGGAAAATGAAGACAATGATTATTATTTAAATTATGAAAGTCTATGTACACTTGGGTAAAATTCTTGAAACTTTTATTAACAAAGATAGTTTTATATTCTACAAAATTAAAACGAAATTTGAAATATAAATTTCTTCCCATAGTAGTGTGTACACGGCTTATATTTGTTTCAGACTTTATTAGTATACAGCAGAGTTGAACATATTTCAAGAAACACAATCTTATATAGTAGGCTTCCCCAAAGCTTCTCAACACGGATAATGGTTATAGATTTCTTCTTGCTCCTTAACAATCAGACCCTTGGCACGGCGGGTTGACTGTACACTAAGACGGTAATGTCGTGAGAAAAACATAGAATGTTTATGAGGAGAAGGAGAAAATATCCGTTTATTATTATTATTATTATTATTATTATTATTATTATTATTATTATTATTATTATTATTATGATTATTATTATTATTATTATTATTATTATTATTATTATTATTATTATTATTATTATTATTATTATTATTATTATTATTATTATTATTATTATTGTTATTATTATTATTATTATTATTATTATTATTATTATTATTATTATTATTATTATTATTATTATTGTTATTAATATTATTATTATTATTATTATTATTAATATTATTATTATTATTGTTATTATTTGTTCTTCTTGTTCTCCTTCTTGTTCTTCTTCGTGTTCTCCTCCTCCCTCCTCCTCCTTCTTCTTCTTCTTCTTCTTCTTCTTCTTCTTCTTCTTCTTCTTCTTCTTCTTCTTCTTCTTCTTCTTCTTCTTCTTCTTCTTCTTCTTCTTCTTCTTCTTCTTCTTCTTATTATTATTATTATTATTATTATTATTATTATTATTATTATTACTACTACTACTACTACTACTACTACTACTACTACTACTACTACTACTACTACTACTACTACTACTACTACTACTACTACTACTATTATTATTATTATTATTATTATTATTATTATTATTATTATGATTATCATTATATTTTGTTCTTATTACCTAATCATGTTTCGTAACAAGTTCGGGATTAAAATTCTGAAATGGAAAAAAGAAAAGAAAAAGAAAGAGGAATGTAATCGATTCCTCCCCTCTGTCCGGAGTCCTATCATCTTTGAGAATTATCAAAATAATGCGATAAACGATTGCGACTCATTTGTGCAGAAAAATTCCTCTTCCGCAGAGCATCACGTGATACCATGCTATTCTACTCACGCTTCGTTAAATCAAATGGATCGACTAATGAGATTAAAGTGCGCGCGGCGAAAAAGCTATTTTTTCTCACATCTTATGTTATTTTGATCTGTGAGTCCAGTGAGGAATCTAGGTGTGGCAAGCTCTCCTCTCTAGAGGGTAAATATAGCACACGTGTACGATAAACGCTCAAAGGGTAGAAACAATATTTTTACACTGGAAGGTTTAAACAATTTACTTATCTATCTATCTATCTATCTATCTATCTATCTATCTATCTTTATTTATATCAATCAATCAATCTATCTATCTATCTATATATCTATCTATCTATTTATTTATCTATCTATCTTTCTATCTATCTATATATCTATCAATCTTTCTATCTGTCTATCTATCTATCTATCTATCTAGCCATCTATCTATTTATCTAGCTATCTGTCTGTCTGAATTACTTGGATGAATGTATGTAGGTATGTATGTATGAATGTAGGATGTATGTATGTTTGTATGTATGTATGTTTGTATGTATGTATATAAGTATGTATGTATGTATGTATGTATGTATGTATGTATGTATGTATGTATGTATGTATGTATGTATGTATCTATCTATCTATCTGTCTGTCTGTCTGTCTGCCTATTTGATTATAAAATATTGTTTACGTTTAATTTTTGATCCAACTTGTGCTTCTTATAAATAGATAACAAGATACTGTTTATGCACTTCAAAGGTACATACATTAATGTATACACTTATTTGATGGCAATTATGATGACACAACGTGAAGAGTATTCAAGGATTATGCAGGATAATTTGTGTTGATAAGGATAAATACTTGAAATAGGTAAGAGACAACGCAGCAATTCTTCAGAGATTGGCCTTTGATTTTTTATTTATATATTTGTTTATCTTTAATAAATTTCTTTCTTTATTTGTGTATATACTTATCCACCCATCTATCAATTTATCTGCCTGTTTTATCTCAACTTAATTCAAATCTATTTTTTTCCATACCTGTTATAATTTATTTGCTAATCTATCAACCTCTGATTGCCTGGTCACATGTTTATAGCAAGCCTCACTTAGCTAGTGATGACTATAGGCTTATTAACGATCAATTTGTCTCGTTCCGTAAAGAAAAAAAAAAGTTCTTCCTTGAGTTTATACCGGTTTCTCGTTTATGCGTCCTAAATAGGAAATAAAATGTTGTCCTGACATGCATGATCTTAAAGAATTCACAACACTGAAGTTTGCTTGATATAAATAAATAAATGGTGGACCTTAAAGAACTCTGATCTTCAATGTAATTAGCAGTTTATTACGCAGATGCTGAAATGCACTTAGATAATTGATACTGATGTTTCTTATTTCTTGAATCGGGTATCATTTCCAACAACCTCATAGGAAATGATTCGAGTAATTTTATTAAAGACTTTTTTGTGTCATGTCTTTCATAAAGGAAAAAAAAAACACTTTTGATGAAATTTTATGGGAAAGATCAGTGGTTTCAAAAGAAGGAATGCAACAAAGAAATATGATTGATTCTTGATATAACTGATTTATATCCCTCCTAACAGAAATCCTATTCAGTATTTCTATGTTACATGTAACGATTATAAAAATAAAACGAGAGTCCAGTTTACAGCCTTAAAGCTGTGAAAGTTTAGAAGAATCAAAGACCACAAATAAATTGTTCTTAGTTTCAAAGTTCGCAAGGCTTGAAGCTTCCAGTAAGCACAGATTGCCTGAAAGGTTGGGGTATCACACTCCCCACCTTTTTTTTTAATTTTCCTTTTCTATGATTTTGAGTAAAGAAGAAAAGTTGTCTCGATGGAAAATAGTTGCGTGTTCGTACCGTCCATAATGGTTTGGTGAATATTGTTTCTTTATGGTTTCTTACTGTTTGTTGTAACAATAAAATAGGCTTAATGTAGAAACAGCTTGTACAAAATAGCAAATTTTGAGAAGCGCTCAAAGTGATACATGGAGATCTGTTTTTAAGGATTTACACTAACCATTTCGATACATCTTTATATACGTGCTGATGTTGAAGTAGTGATCTTGTACACTGTAGAAACGTCGTAACTCTTGTCGTGAACTACATTGTAGAAACATCGTAACTCTTGTGGTGAACTACATTGTAGAAACATCGTAACTCTTGTCGTGAACTACATTGTAGCAACATCGTAACTCTTGTCGTGAACTACATTGTAGAAACATCGTAACTCTTGTCGTGAACTACATTGTAGAAACATCGTAACTCTTGTCGTGAACTACATTGTAGAAACATCGTAACTCTTGTCGTGAACTACATTGTAGCAACATCGTAACTCTTGTCGTGAACTACATTGTAGAAACATCGTAACTCTCGTCGTGAACTACATTGTAGCAACGTCGTAACTCTTGTCGTGAACTACATTGTAGAAACATCGAAACTTTTGTCGTGAACTACATTGTAGAAACACCGAATTTCGAGGGAAAGCTGCATACTGTTCTTCCTTTTTTGTTCTCTATTTTTCTTTTCAGCCTCTTTTGATATTATTAACTTACTTTACTTTGTTTTGTCTTCTTTCCTCCTTTGACGGATCTCTTTATCTTATTTTTTTTTCTTTAAGCCTTGCAGCGAGCAGTGTTTATGTTTTGTTTGTTATAAAGCTTCCTCCTTCCTCACCCTCTCCTCACGTATCTCAATGGTGAATTCCGAGACCCTGTTGGCTCATCGTTGTTGTCTTAAGACAAAAGTTGCGTGTAACAAGCTTTCTCACAGATGTAACATCTCAAACGCTTTAGTGAAAAGAATATCAGAGTTTGTAGACGGACATTCTAAAACAACTAATTAGTTGGCTCCTTGATATATCTGGAACATCCGAAAAATCTTCTTACAGCATTTCGTCCGTTTCTACTGAAGCAAAAGCTTCTCAAATGTTTCAAGGTCCAGGTTGGTTGTAAAAATGGGTAACACAGAGATACTCCCTACATCCCATAAAGACGTTATATAACATTGAGTAAGAAATAATCAAGAGCTAATTTTTTAGAATCGCACTTTTATAGAACAGAGACAACTTGATCTTTCAGATCTGCAAATTTCTATGGCGATGGGTTATCATTCTTATTATTATTATTATTATTATTATTATTATTATTATTATTATTATTATTATTATTATTATTATTATTATTGTTATTATTATTATTGTTAACTAATTTTGTAAAATCCAAATCTTTAAATCGATTCTTCAAGAATTTCAAAAAATGCGCAAGCATAAAATCCTACAAGGCATTGCAACTTACGAATCATTTAGTGGGTATTCGTAACCTTCTAAAAGTTTTCAAGCGATAGTTCAATAGATTATTATTATATAGAATGAGCTGATTTCCCACTTTATAATGGGCTCCAAGCATTGCTAAACAAACGTTTTTCCTGCTACCACGCCTTTTGAAATAAGAGGAAAAGTTTCTTTGTCGGGATACTGGTGAAGTTCAAACATTCAGGGGAATGAAAATAATGTTTATTGGCAGTGGGTAATTTCAAACTATTGCGTTGGAAAGTTTGCACAAACTAGGACGTAGCTTCAAGCGCTTGAAGAAAGTTCAGCTTAGTGCTTGGCGAAGAGAGGCTTCCGAATAAGGTGAATGGTGGTACTCATGTAGAGAGTAAAGATTTCCTGACCCAGGACCTCTCTATCTCACCTATAAGCTCTGTTTGAATGGTGGTACTCATGTAAAGAGTAAAGATTTCCTGAACCAGGACCTCTCTATCTCACCTATAAGCTATGTCTCTTTCCAGGTTTGATAAGCTAATCCGAGGCTTTATCCCCGACCAATAAACACGGACATAGTGCTCGGTGTTTTCTTCATAATTATCACACGATGAAGATGCACGTTTCTCCGTTTGGAAATTCTGAACAGAAATGACCAAAAAATAGTAATAAAAACCAAAAGTTGTTGATGCATCAACAGCGGTAGTGTAATAATTTTTAAACCATGACAACAATGTCATAAAATCAATAAGAACCAACCAAGTAGACTCAACGATCTCCATGCTGGATTCTGGTGTTGACCTCTTATACAGCTATAGATGAGCGCGTCTTGCACATCTTTCAGTCATCATGACACACACAAAAACATCGTATCTCTTGTCGTGAACTAAATTGTAGAAAAATCGTAACTCTTGTCGTGAACTACATTGTAGCAACATCGTAACTCTTGTCGTGAACTACATTGTAGAAACATCGTATCTCTTGTCGTGAACTACATTGTAGAAACATCGTAATTCTTGTAGTGAACTACATTGTAGAAACATCGTCACTCTGGTCGTGAACTACATTGTAGAAACATCGTAACTCTGGTCGTGAACTACATTGCAGAAGCATCGTAACTCTTGTGGTGAACTACATTGTAGAAACATCGCAACTCTTGTCGTGAACTACATTGTAGAAACATCGTCACTCTGGTCGTGAACTAAATTGTAGAAACATCGTAACTTTTGTCGCGAACTACATTGTAGAAACATCGTAACTCTTGTCGTGAACTACATTGTAGCAACATCGTAACTGTTTTCATGAACTAAATTGTAGCAACGTCGTAACTCTAGTCGTGAACTACATTGTAGAAACATCATAACTCTTGTCGTGAACTACATTGTAGCAACATCGTAACTCTTGTCATGAACTACATTGTAGAAACATCTAAACTTTTGTCGCGAACTACATTGTAGAAACATCGTAACTTTTGTCGCGAACTACATTGTAGAAACATCGTAACTCTTGTCGTGAACTACATTGTAGCAACATCGTAACTCTTGTCATGAACTACATTGTAGAAACATCGTAACTCTTGTCGTGAACTACATTGTAGAAACATCGTAACTCTCGTCGTGAACTACATTGTAGCAACGTCGTAACTCTTGTCGTGAACTACATTGTAGAAACATCGAAACTTTTGTCGTGAACTACATTGTAGAAACACCGAATTTCGAGGGAAAGCTGCATACTGTTCTTCCTTTTTTGTTCTCTATTTTTCTTTTCAGCCTCTTTTGATATTATTAACTTACTTTACTTTGTTTTGTCTTCTTTCCTCCTTTGACGGATCTCTTTATCTTATTTTTTTTTCTTTAAGCCTTGCAGCGAGCAGTGTTTATGTTTTGTTTGTTATAAAGCTTCCTCCTTCCTCACCCTCTCCTCACGTATCTCAATGGTGAATTCCGAGACCCTGTTGGCTCATCGTTGTTGTCTTAAGACAAAAGTTGCGTGTAACAAGCTTTCTCACAGATGTAACATCTCAAACGCTTTAGTGAAAAGAATATCAGAGTTTGTAGACGGACATTCTAAAACAACTAATTAGTTGGCTCCTTGATACATCTGGAACATCCGTAAAAATCTTCTTCAGTCTTACAGCATTTCGTCCGTCTCTACTGAAGCAAAAGCTTCTCAAATATTTTATGGTACAAGTTGGTTGTATAATGGGAAACACAGAGATACTTCTACATCCCATAAAGACGTTATATAACATTGAGTAAGAAATAATCAAGAGCTAATTTTCTACAATCGCACATTTATAGAGCAGAGACACCTTGATCTTTCTAGATCTGCCAATGTCTATGGCGATGGGTTATGCTAGATAGATAGAAGTAATAAACTCGGAACAAAAATCCGGACCGTTACAAAGAGGACCGCTCTAGCATTTGTTTGACACTATATTCCACTTGCTGTTTTTATATAACCTGTTTGTCCTGTCATGATTTCACTCAGTTTCGAGCATTGTAAATATCGGCAAAGCTGTGGAAATGATCGGGAAAATGTATGCACTTGGTGGGATTTGAAACCTCCACTTTTAATTGTGGTAGCACCCGTCCCCTTGTCACTCAGTCAAAGAGAGAGAAAGCGAGAGATAGAGAGAGAGAGAGAGAGAGAGAGAGAGAGAGAGAGAGAGAGAGAGAGAGAGAGAGAGAGAGAGAGAGAGAGAGAGAGAGAGAGAGAGAGAGAGAGAGAGAGAGAGAGAGAGAGAGAGAGAGCATGGCTTATACCAAGCCACCAATTCCCAGTCGAAAAAGACGACAAAGCAGAGGTATTTACTAACCCCCCTTCCCCCCTTAGAAACAAATTTTGCAAATTTTGTTCGATTGTTTTTCACTGAAAGTCCAAGAATGCGTAAAGACCACAAGCTAATAAAGAACTTGAGATGTAAGAAGAAAAAGAAAATTGACTTTTAGTACTAATAGTAAAAGATATTGTTTCTCAGTAATGGGTGCTAACGTCGCTAAGGTTCAAGATGTTTAAACTCGTACATGACGGAATATACACAGAATTATTCCATCTATTTGCGTTCTTTTTTACTTAACTGGTTAACTCGTGTTCTTGGCCTTTTCCATATTTCTTATAACTTTTTGCCCGTTTCCTTTTCTATTTGAGAGATCTAATGTATGGAGATAGGTTTGTTCTTTACTCAAAGAAGGAACAGACAATAATGCAAAGGGAAAAAAATATTAAGATAATCAACATTAACTGGTTACATTAGCCTTACAGTTCAATTACAAGCAACGACAAGTGAAACGCTATTCTATGTGACACATTTTTAGGAAAGGGGACGAAAAGTCCTTAAGAAATATGGAGATCAGCATATAAATGAACTTTAAACTTTTTTTTTCTTTCTCAGCACATTATTCTTTTATGTTTCGTTCTTTCAGTATTACACAGCTTGTAATGCAAAAATAAAAATAAAAAGTCAACAAAAAAACAAACAAGAAAGGTGCTTGGAACCGAACCAAATATCTTTATCTACGCGTTTAATAGGCATTGGACATTTAAACGTCTTATTTTATTTTTTTATTTTCGCTATATTTGTTGTTGTTATTGTTTTGTTTGTTTATTTTTATTAGAGAAAGAAAAAGAAAACGTTTTCTTTAATTGTAATAATAGAAATCTCTATCATTAAGTAGAGAGCCACTCTTTGAAAATTGTGTTAAACCTTTTTCTTGAAACTTTCGAAAAATCATCAAAAATGTTTTTGCGCAACCATAGTTAATACCAATATTGACAGCCGCGCCCTCTTGTAATAAAATTGTAGGAAGTAAACGCGTCAGTTTCCTCCCACAATTCCCCGGATGTAACCGGAAATTCGACGTTGCCTCCGGAAGGGGTGGGTCTAAAGAGCAGTAAGAAACATTTTGCCAGAGAGACTCTGCTATTTAAACATGGACAACAAGAAGGATTTCTCCACGTTTGTCTGTATATCTGCTCCCCCCTCTCCTGTCGCCATAATTATATCCCTTCAGCTGCCAGGCACTTTGATTGGCTACCAGCCCTTCTCTTGCCCGGTTGTCTTGCGACAGGGTCATTCGACTTGAACCTTTTTTTACTGTCCGAGACTCAGAAAGGACACTCAAGGTCCGACACACAAGATTGGGGTTTTTCCTACTTATTCATTTGTTAACATTAGATAACCATTTTTCCACAGTAAATGTTTATTTATACAACATTTTTCCTGCAAAAATGTAGGGACTTTCTACAAAATGTACAGTAAATCAGATATTTCAAAATTTCTCCGCCTCTTTATGCTTGGTGCTGTTTTTTTTTTTTTTAGTATTCTTTACCCCAACAACTTCAACAAATAGTTTTGTAGATTTGTGCTACTGTCTTTAACTCAGTTTTAGTAAATGATAGAATAACATTCTTTAAATCACGTGCCGTTGTTTCGTTTATTTAAGTGTCCTTTGTTTGTTAATTTATTTTTACAAGTTGAAACTAAATCCACCACTCTGAGTTATTTTGATAACTTTTTTTGCGGTTATTTTTTTTTCAGTAAGAGACGGAAATAGTTGACTTTCTGTTTTGCGTCGCCTTAAAAATCCCATTCATCGAAAAGCAACTTTAAACGCAAGTTTTCTCTCTGCGTGGCGCTGAGAATGCCTAGTTTTGTAAAGCTCAAGTTTTGCAATATTCTGGCCTTTTAAAACAGAATGTAATGCCATCACAAGGAGTTTCCTAACGCATCAAGTGTGACATAACAGATGACACCCAGGCCAACTTGGCACAGCGCCGAAATCCTAATCGGGCGGCAGCTCTCCCATCCAAACTGGCAGAGAGGTGAAACCAGTTTGCCTTACGTCACACAGAGTGGTCTTACTGCCAGTTAGTCTTGTCAGGTCGACAAAGAAGTCCAACTTGAACTAGCCAGGCTAAACTAGGACGTTACTATTTTCATCTCCATTTTGTTCTTTGATCTTTGAATTGTCATTCTTATGCTATCTGTTTCACATTTGTTTTAGACTGTTGTCCTTCGACAATATAATTGCTGGTTTCATTCACATAGCACAGAAAATAAATTCTAGAATTTGAGCATAGATTTTGGATAAATGGGTTTCAATTTTTTTTCCATCGTTTATATTGATATAGTGCTTTACAATTTGTATAAGACGAATCATAGAGCTAGCACCGATGAATTTCAATCTGGTTTAAAATCGTACGGCGAGCTTGTGTTTTTTTTTAACCCATGTCCATTATCACGATCATGAATCACAATTTTTGTCCTTATAACCATCATCACCGTCATCATCATCAATTATCATTCTTCTTCTTCTTCTTCTTCTTCTTCTTCTTCTTCTTCTTCTTCTTCTTCTTCTTCTTCTTCTTCTTCTTCTTCTTCTTCTTCTTCTTCTTCTTCTTCTTCTTCTTCTTCTTCTTCTTCTTCTTCTTCTTCTTCTTCTTCTTCTTCTTCTTCTTAATATTATTGTTATTATTATTATTATGAACATTTTCATCATCATTATTAACATAATTATCATTCACCGTAATAAAATGATAATGATTTTAAACAAAATGAAAGCAACAGTAATAATAAAAATAACATCACTACTCTGAAGAAGCAGCTTAAAGGAGGTTGAAAAAGAAATATGAGTAAAAAATCTTTCTTTGCTTATAACTTATTCACTCTCAGAATCCAAGACAGTGCCTCAATTTTTTTTAAAGATTTTCTACTCGAACATTTTATTTGTTTTTTCAACTTCGTTTGACTTTTTACGTTTTGGCAGTAAATGATCATGTAGAGTCCTGTATGCATACAAACAAATCATGGACATTTATAACAGGAAATGTTCCGCAAGAAATCTCACTAAAGTTCACAGCTCTTAGAGAGCCATAGTTTGGTCTGAACCTGTCGAGCATCAAGTGAGCATCAAAATAAAATCCTGGAATCCAGGACCGTTTTGTCCTAATAGCGGGCATTATTCCAAAACCCGCTGTCTTCATGGCTACAGCGCTCTAGGTGTTCAATCGTTCACAGGTATAAAGAACACGCACAAGTTTAGAATAAAATCGAAATACTGACTTTTTTTTTCATTTATGACATTCATGGTTGTATAAGAGAGAGTGTAAAGAAATAGTATGCAAATTACAGAGTGAAGATTTTGCATAAGAAAGCTACTGGGGAAGCCTTGGGATTTACATTGGCAAAATAAGAATAATTTTGTTTACTTTAATCTGTTTGATATATCCAAACCAGTACTAAATGAATCCTCTTCGAACTGCTAGTACGTAAAGCTATTGGCTAATTGAAAGTTCTTTGCCTGTTTTAGTAATTTATTTCATGTTCACCATAATGTAACGGTTTTTTTTAATAGCTCTCCTTGAAAATTTATTAAATCAGAGATTTCAGATTATTCAGTTTTTTTTTGCGAACCATGATTTAAAAAAGTTTAACCCGTCCGTTCATTATCCCTAAGCTCTTTCACATATTTACCAGGGTAAAGGTTTGTCATCAAATGAATTTTGCTGACTTACACGGAACAATTTAAATGAAGGTATATCAAAGAGAACTATTTCAGTATGAACACAAATTTACCAGAACTGTTTTACCAATCTTGAATAATACAGGCCTTCACTTCGACTACCATTATGTTAATTAGTAAGTTCTTGGCTTACATAACTTGAACTGTTGCGTGCTTGACGTTTTATACCTTCTTTTGTACCGTCCACCAGTTTCTCGGCTTGGAATCTTGATCTGTGAATTGATTCGAACTGCTATTGATCTGTTCAGGGTGAGCTCCCCTTGTGGCGGTCTGTCATTGTGGTGTGAGGTCTTCATGGAGACAAAAGACTGGACCCAGACTGTTCCGGTTACGGGTGTGGGCTAAATCGACGGGTCACCTTAACCGGGTAAAAAAGTTAGCATCGATTCCGAGACAAGAACAAGGGGCTTTCACAGACCAGATGTGGGGAATCAAGAGAGAGAGAGAGAGAAGGTGGGGGTGGGGGGGGGGGAAGAGATAGGATAGAAAAAGAGAGACAGAGAGAGAGAGAGACAGATACAGAAAGACAGAGACAGAGAGAGATAGAGAGAAAGACAGATAGAGAGAGATAGAGATAGAGGGAGAGAGAGAAATAGAGAGAGGGTAGTGGGAGAGAGAGACAGATAGAGAAGATAGAGATAGAGAGAGCGACACACACAAAGAGAGAGATAGATATAGAGGAAGAGAAAAAGAGGAAAGGGGAGAGAGAGAGAGATAGAGAGAGATAGATATAGAGGAAGAGAAAAAGAGGAAAGGGGAGAGAGAGAGAGAGAGAGAGAGAGAGAGAGAGAGAGAGAGAGAGAGAGAGAGTGAAAATGTAGAAGGAAAGACAGAATGAAGAGAGGTTGAACTAAAGATAAAAGCCAGGACAAATTAATTAATTTATGTATTTATTTTTTTTTAGCGATCGAATACTTCGTCCTTCCCTCTGCAACCCCCCCCCCCCCCCCCGCTTTACTGTTTTTAAGGACTTTTACCCTTCTTCATTTTTTTTTTTTTTATCTCAGTGAAAGAAACTCTCAATTTTATTTTTGGCCCGTATAATTCTTGTTAGACCATTTTCTCAAATCTAATTAAAATCAAATTGAGTCTGGAACTTATCACGAATCAGTATTTCTGGTGAATAAAAAAAATATAAAGGTTAACCAACATGATGTAAATCAGAAACATGAAAGAAATTTAATGCTCTTTATTTTCTCGTAGATAAAAAATGTCAGAAACTAAATTATTCATCTCACGAATATTCCTCACTGTCTTTGTCAATCTCTTTCTTTCTTTCTCTCCCACTCTATCTTTTTTTCTCTGTCTCTGTTATTCGCTATCTGCTCTATCTCTTTCTTTCTCTCTGCCCCCCCCCCCCCACTTTTCTCTCACATGAAATATTCGACCAATGTCTCTATCTTTATTTCTCTCTATGTTACTCTCTCTCTCTCTCTCTTTCTTTCTCTTTGACCCTCCCCTCCCTCTCATGAAATATTCGACCAATAACTCTCTCCATATCTATCTTTCTCTCTCTTCTGCTCTGCTTTTATTTCTCTCTGTGTGTTTCTCTCTCTCTCTCTCTCTCTCTCTCTCTCTCTCTCTCTCTCTCTCTCTTTCTTTCTCTCTGTCCCTCCTCCTCCCCCTCTCCTTTTATCCCTCTCACTCTTTCTGTCTGCCGGTCTGTCTGTCTCTCTCTTTCTCTATCTATCTATCTGTCTGTCTGTCTCTCTATCTTTCTCTCTCTCTCTCTCTCTCTCTCTCTCTCTCTCTCTCTCTCCACTTCATCAGCTAGTTATGTAATGTGCATACCATCACACTGGTTAATTTTTTAACCTTCCAAGCAGTTATGTCTCTGTATGTGTGTGTGTGTGTGTCCTTTCCCTGATCCACTTTGCATGTCAGCACTCTTATGCTTTTCTCCTTCTCTCTTCTCACCACCCTAGCCTTCCTCACACTAACGCTCTCCATATCCCTCTTAGTACTCAACCCGACACTCTCTCCGCCCTCCTGACTATTTCTTACCCTCATCACAAGAAACGTGTACGGAGCGAGAATAGGCTGAGTTAAATCCAATATTTGCCGGCATAATACTAAAAACAAACCATGGCTTATTGCTTCATTTCAGATGTTAATTGTCCTCTCTTGACAAAATTCCAAAAACAGAATTGAATTCTTCATAATTATCACATTAATAATCTGAAAAAAAAGTCACATTTTTCAAAGAGTTCACTATGTAGTTTTCCTAGTCAGAACATCTTTGATGAGCATAGCGTACATTGTTTTACCGGATACTTAACTTAGATGTCTCGCCTCAAGTACAATATCCTGCCATGTTATATAGAACGAAAATCTCTCTATGACATGCAGATTCTCCTTCAATGACAGAAAGAAATGCTATATACTATATAACCCACTGAAGTATGAGTTTTAACACCTAAAGTACTGGCGTATTTATTTCCAACTGTTTTTCAACACGTCTTAGAATTGCAACAGCCATTAAGCTGCGATTGATCTTTCTACCAACTCCAATTAAGATTTGCTTGCAAGAAAAGGAAATAAACAGCGAGGTATATCATTTTATAAGCTAGTGTTGATAATATAAAACTAAAGTCAAAACAGGATGAGAAAGTTCAAACTTATCACCATTGAATTCTAATCTTTGATGGATTTCGTTCTGTCTAATCGTTGATTCAATCTTTCAGTTTCTAATCTTTGATCGTTCTCGTTCTGTCTCAGCTTTGATTCAATCTTTCAATTTCTAATTTTTGATCGTTGTCCTTCTGTCTCATCTTTGATTCAATCTTTCAGTTTCTAATCTTTGATCGTTCTCCTTCTGTCTCAGCTTTAATTCAATCTTTCAGTTTCTAATCTTTGATCGTTCTCGTTGTGTCTCATCTTTGATTCAATCTTTCAGTTTCTAATCTTTGATCGTTCTCTTTCTGTCTCATCTTTGATTCAATCTTTCAGTTTCTAATCATTGATCGTTCTCGTTCTGTCTTATCATTGATTCAATCTTTCAGTTTCTAAACTTTGATCGTTCTCGTTCTGTCTCAGCTTTGATTCAATCTTTCAGTTTCTAATCTTTGATCGTTCTCGTTCTGTCTCATCTTTGATTCAATCTTTCAGTTTCTAATCTTTGATCGTTCTCGTTCTGTCTCATCTTTGATTCAATCTTTCAGTTTCTAATCTTTGATCGTTCTCGTTCTGTCTCATCTTTGATTCAATCTTTCAGTTTCTAATCATTGATCGTTCTCGTTCTGTCTTATCGTTAATTCAATCTTTCAGTTTCTAAACTTCGATCGTTCTCGTTCTGTCTCAGCTTTGATTAAATCTTTCAATTTCTAATCTTTGATCGTTCTCGTTCTGTCTAATCGTTGATTCAATCTTTCAGTTTCTAATCTTTGATCGTTCTCGTTGTGTCTCATCTTTGATTCAATCTTTCAGTTTCTAATCTTTGATCGTTCTCGTTCTGTCTCATCTTTGATTCAATCTTTCAGTTTCTAATCTTTGATCGTTCTCGTTCTGTCTCATCTTTGATTCAATCTTTCAGTTTCTAATCATTGATCGTTCTCGTTCTGTCTTATCGTTGATTCAATCTTTCAGTTTCTAAACTTTGATCGTTCTCGTTCTGTCTCAGCTTTGATTCAATCTTTCAATTTCTAATCTTTGATCGTTCTCGTTCTGTCTCATCTTTGATTCAATCTTTCAGTTTCTAATCTTTGATCGTTCTCGTTCTGTCTCAGCTTTGATTCAATCTTTCAATTTCTAATCTTTGATCGTTCTCGTTCTGTCTCAGCTTTGATTCAATCTTTCAGTTTCTAATCTTTGATCGTTCTCGTTCTGTCTCATCTTTGATTCAATCTTTCAGTTTCTAATCTTTGATCGTTCTCGTTCTGTCTCAGCTTTGATTCAATCTTTCAGTTTATAATTTTTGATTGTTCTCCTTCTGTCTCATCTTTGATTCAATCTTTCAGTTTCTAATCTTTGATCGTTCTCGTTCTGTCTCATCTTTGATTCAATCTTTCAGTTTCTAATCTTTGATCGTTCTCGTTCTGTCTCAGCTTTGATTCAATCTTTCAGTTTCTAATCTTTGATCGTTCTCGTTCTGTCTCAGCTTTGATTCAATCTTTCAGTTTCTAATCTTTGATCGTTCTCCTTCTGTCTCAGCTTTGATTCAATCTTTCAGTTTCTAATCTTTGATCGTTCTCGTTCTGTGTCAGCTTTGATTCAATCTTTCAGTTTCTAATCTTTGATCGTTCTCGTTCTGTCTCAGCTTTGATTCAATCTTTCAATTTCTAATCTTTGATCGTTCTCGTTCTGTCTCAGCTTTGATTCAATCGTTCAGTTTCTAATCTTTGATCGTTCTCGTTCTGTGTCAGCTTTGATTCAATCTTTCAGTTTCTAATCTTTGATCGTCCTCGTTCTGTCTTATCTTTGATTCAATCTTTCAGCTTCTAAGTTTTGATCGTGCTCGTTCTGTCGAATTTTTTGATTCAATCTTTCAGTTTCTAATCTTCTACTATCGCTTGAAAGTACAAAAATCGTTTTGAGGAACCGAGTATATACCATACCTGTAAGGAATATCATTAGAAGACGGAAAAGTGAACTAAATATAGCTCTGGCTTGGTATTTTCCACCTACTTATACGACCCAATAAATCCAATGAGGGTATCGAGGCGTGACTGATTTCCTGAGTACATGGATCCAAGTTGGCACAAGTGTGTACAAAACCAACTGATTTCAACTTCAAAGACAAGGCAGAAAGAAAGCAGCAGTTTGAAAGAGTGCAAATATTGATTACATTCTCGTTCAGACTGAAAAATCACAAAACAACAGTGGTAACCCGTTAAATTCGGCTTTAGGACTCTTCTCAGTTCGACATTTTGTCCACGTAATTTGAGCTTTCTCTGGCTAATCTTTGCCGCGAACCGTATCGATTAAATTTTCAGATGCCGAGGTTGACCATTATCCTTTAAATTGTTGGAAAAAGTTAAAAGAAAAAAAAATACTCGGTAAGAACAGGTTAAGTCTGAGAAATGTCCAAGATGATGTGGGAGAATGATAAACAGCGAGAATAAAGGAGGGGAAATAGGAAGAGAGGGAGATAGATACACATTTCGTACATACGTACTTTCATACATACAAATACACACATAAGCACCCACATTTGCACATATTATATGCAAACATATATAAATACATACACACCCACAGACATACATACATGCATGCATACATACAGGGAAGTAGACAGTCAAACGTCCTCACAGACAGATTGAGATGGAAAGACAGATGTGAAATAGAAAAGGGAATAGATAAGAAAAAAATGAAAAATTCTGAATGATAGGATGCTAAAGAAAGAGAAAGAATTGAAAATAGTCCTAAGGATTCATAACACAAGAAATTATTTTAATTGAGAGGGTTGATTTCAAGTGCGTTGTCAACGCAAACTAATTATTTCAAAGTTCAACTTTTTTCATTATAATTTAACTGATGTTTCAAATGCTTTGTAATTTTTTTTTTATTATTTTTAAGCAGAGTCCTTCGCTAACCAAGAGATGTTAGAGTAAATAAAAAATTCTGAATTTTTAATGTTCAACATCCTTGTCATAATAAGTTATTAAGCAGTTTCCTATGAATTTAGTTTTCCCGAATTATTGAAAAAGACAAACAAATACAGCATTGAACTGTTCGCGTTTTTCCCACCTACAAGAACTCTAACTCAATCAAATTGTCGCAACCAAGCTTTGCTGTCGTTTTAGTTCTTCTTTCCTACTACAGATAGTTCGGTTCAATTGACTGAAAACTGTTCACGAGTCCTATCGATGTATAAGCGAATAAAACTTAAACAAAAGAACTATCGACTCACAAACTTAAAAAAAGCAAGATTTATTGATTTGACAAGTTGTTGCAACAAAACACATCGATCTCTAGCATTTTTTTGGACCCAGCAGTTTCTTCTGCAGTCCTAGATTGAGTCTGTTACAAACTGCAGAACAATGGATACTTTTTCTGGTCCACTTTTTATACTTAGAACATTTTCCCCTGAGGTTTGGTACCAATGTTGTTTCCTAAACTTCTGTGCATTAAAATGATTCATTTTCGGATTTTTTACAACGTCTATTAAACTTCATTGAGGAAAAAAAAGATCTCCAAAGTAATAAACAATGAGATTACGTCTTAAATGTCAACATGTTTTTAACAGTAGCACACTTTCAGCGAAAATAAGCATCTTGAAAAAAGGTTCTTTGAATACGAAAAAAAAAAATCTAAATCTTGGCTTTGTTTTTTAGACATTTCCAATAATCATCGGACCATGTTTTTTTTTCACTTCCTCAGGGTCTTTGCTGTTTTCTCAACCTCCATGGGGTGTTTTCCCTTTCAATATTTAACCTTCCCTCCATAAACGGTCTTCGTGTTGATATTTCCTTCCCGTATTTCCTTAGTTTTATGGTCTCTGATTGCTCAAACCCAGCCGGAAGTTTGAACAGGATTCTTCTATATCAGAAT
Organism: Elysia crispata; assembly: GCA_033675545.1. Lineage (NCBI taxonomy): Eukaryota > Metazoa > Mollusca > Gastropoda > Plakobranchidae > Elysia > Elysia crispata. The sequence continues at coordinate 32,643 of JAWDGP010005741.1, forward strand.
GATGTTGACAAAATAGAATAACTACGTGAAGACAAAGTTTTAACAAACTTGTATTAGCCCATAGAGCAGTTAATTGATCGTAACCTTTCTTTAGGAATAGTTATAGAATCAACTTCTGTCGTTAGAAGTTCATTGAAGGAGGTATGCTGGTACTAAATCATGACATCTTTCAGCTGGTGTTGGGCGTTTCCATCCTAAGATTTGTTCGTTACTCAAGCAGGTTTTTAGATGTGACTTTTAGCATTTAAATTTATATGTTTATGGATGATTTGCGTGTTAAGGCGAATTCTTTTCCCTTTTCTTTGTACGAGTTACAATCTTTGAGGCAGCCTTTATGTGCTTTGAGTGAAATAGACTGAAGCTTTTTTTCTACTTTCACCTTTTATGCTTTTTCTGTCTGTTTATACATCTATATGCCTTTCTTTTGTTGTACGTTTTTCCTTTTTTACTCTATCTATATCTCTTTAAGTCCATTTGTCTGTTTCTCTGCCTGTCTACCTCTTCAACTAAAAACACACACACACACTTTCCCTTACAGGTAATTAGGGATTTTAAAAACGGGGGATTGAAAAAAAAATAATCAAACGATTAATTTTATTCCGCACTATTATTATTATTATTATTATTATTATTATTATTATTATTATTATTATTAATAAAATAAAGTAAGGAACGAAAAAGTAACTAAAAATCTGATAAACACCTAGGGGTCCACGGATTTGTTTGTTTTGAGCTGTATATATATTTTGAGCTAAAACTGTTTGACAATGGCTCGTCTTTATTATAAGAAATTCCTTTTTATGTTGACGGATTGCGATGTCAAATAATAAATTGAGGGAAAAAAAGACGTTTCCATTGCTTTATTTACATGAGCTATTTTATGTTTTCGGGCATGCCTGTTGACAATAGGACATCAAAGTTATAATTATTATTATTTTCGCTGCTTTAACTTTAGGACCAAGAGTTGTCGCAATGGAAAGAAAACCTACGATATGAGTGAAGTTTGAGCCATGGGGCTTGTACAACTTTTCAATCAATCCATCAATCAGTCAATCTCAGGAAGCAATCATATGAACGTGGATATAAGGATGCCAGAATTTTATTGTCCCGTAAGACGTGTTGGCTTGAAATGACTTAGAAATTGAATTCTGAAATTTTATTTTCATGGAATAAACACTTTTGAAAATAATACTTTTATGCTAATTAAACTGAAAAATTAATTTAAGGTTATCTAAAAGCCAGAGGTACCTTTTGCTTTGTGCAGAGAATATAAACTGTCTTATCATTCTAGTGCTTCTGTTAAGAAGAAAAAAACCACTAAGGCCAAACCTGATCTAAAAGCATGATTGTTGAGTGCACAAGCGTTGAGTGTATGTCAGCAAAATGTTTGCAGCGATTTGAAATTATATTAGGCTTGTGAATCTGATCAACAGACAGACACTAACTTCTAAACATAAAATGTGTGAAGTCATATCTTGGTTTGATCAGTGTGAGGAATAACAGGAGGCAGGCTATATGACCTGGAGTCAGCCGCCTCTCTTATCTCAAGTATAAAACTGAGGAAAAGCAAGAATGCCGCAAGCCTTTATGTCTTGTTCATATTAATGCGCATGTGTATCTTTTTCTTTAAGGGACGATAGACTACACAAAATAGATAACTTTAACAATAATTACTCTTAGGAAGGAGTGACAGCAAGTTCTTTACTGGTTTTTTGCTCTAAAGCCTGTAAAATAATGCTTGTACTTTGACCAGTGGACCAGAACTTTGTTTTTATTTTGACGAGTTTTACTTGAATTCTTCACCACTTTGACCAGACAGACATGGACCCTGCAGCCATGGTTTCCTGGCCATTTATCACACGTGCTAACATTGTGAGAATAGCTTAATTTCCTTCTCCATCTGTGTTGTGCGGTGGGATGCATTTGTGAGTAAATACAGACATATCGACGCGGAGCCATCATCACATTATAGACAAGCGATCAATAGCACTGGAGTAGGTACATGGATAGAGCTGTCTCTTGGGGAAGCTTCCTCACTCTTCACTGCACTCGCAGCATCTCCACACCCACCCAGGGATGTTTCCGGGCTTAGTTGTATGGGACATTGTAGAGATTTGTGAGAGAGAGAGGGAGGGAGGGAGGAAAGAAGAGAGAGAGGGATAAAAGAGAGGAAGAGAGAGTAAGAGAGACAGAGAGAGAGAGGGAGAGAAGGGGAGGGAGAGAGAGAAAGAGAGAGAGAGAATGTAGATAGAGAAAGGGAGGGGAAAGAAACAGACACTGAGGTTAAAAGATTAATAGATAGCTAAAATGATACTGACATAGAAAGGTAGATGTATATTTCGGTACATACCGACTTAAATAGAAAGACAGAAAAAGAGTAAAAGATAAAAGAGCTAAGAAAAAAAAGGAAGTGAGAGGAGGGCAGGTAAAATGAAAAAAAAAAAGGATTAAAGTACAGTGAGAGTTGAAAGAAAGAGATAGATAGATAGATAGATAGAGAGAGAGAGAGAGAGAAAGAGAAAGAGAGAGAGAGAGAGAGAGAGAGAGAGAGAGAGAGAGAGAGAGAGAGAGACAGTGATAAGAAAGAGATCGAGGACAGGAATATAACGACTCTGAGAAATGATTATTATACAATCGGACAAGGTAAAAAATCGCATAAAAGACAAGTTAACTCTTAACAGAAACAAAACAAAGACACACTTTGGAGGCATATTGTTTCAGAAAAAGCACCTCAAAGAAAAATTAATGTAAAAACCAACTGAACCAAAGTGAGAGGCTGAAAGCTAGCAGCTGAGATCTGACTGACATGAAGAAACTAGAAAAAAATTAACAAAGAGAAACACATTGAGACAAAGGCTAAAACAGGCGTGCGGGTTTGCTGGCAAAGAATGACGAACAAGGAAATACATTAAAAGCATTTTTCCTTTAAAGAAATCTGCCCTGTAAACAAGAGTACAAAGTAATTATTCTTTCAATTTATGTTTCCAATTACATTTTTATGTTTCCGACATGTCTTGGCCAGATTCTTTTCTCTGTCTCTCTGTCTCTGTCTCGCTGTCTCTCTCTCTCTCTCTCTCTCTCTCTCTCTCTCTCTCTCTCTCTCTCTCTCTCTCTCTCTCTCTCTTTCTCTCTCTCTTTCTCTCTCTCACTCTTTCTCTCACTCTCTCTCTCAGTCTCTCTCTCTCTTTCTCTCTCTTGCTCTTTCTCTCTCACTCTTTCTCTCTCTCTTGTACTTTCTCTCTCTCACTCTTTCTCTCACTCTCTCTCTCACTCTTTCTCTCTCTCTCTCTCTCTCTCTCTCTCTCTCTCTCTCTCTCTCTCTCTTTTTCTCTCTCTCTCTTGCTCTTTCTCTCTCTCACTCTTTTTCTCACTCTCTCTCTCTTTCTCTCTCTGTCTGTTTGTCTCTCTCCGTCTCTGTCTCTCTGTCTCTGTGTCTCTTCGATTACTGTTTTTTTTGTTTTTCTCTCGGTTTCTGTCTCTCTTTATTTCCTCCTTAAATTGTCTGTTTGAACTTATACTGATTCCTTAATTGCCTGCGTGACTCCCCGAGCAAATCTAGCAGCAGACAGATCTAAGCCATTATTTTTGTAGAACTTTACCTTTCCTAAGATAATTAGTAGCCTGAAATTATTAAATATGTCTCCTTATATGCGAGACACATTATTTACAACGCGTCCCGTCTGTTCATAAATATCGCGCCTTATTTTATAGATGCTGAATCGATAAGCGGTTTAAATCGAAAATTGAATTTTTGTCATAATGACTGAAATAACAGCGTACTCAATCACCTTTGAAGATTTGTCCCCAACTTGTGTTCTTTACACAACAAAAGTTCCAAAACTAAAAGGTCATCCCTAGGATTGATTACTCAGCTGAGGGTTTCAAAGATGACTTGTTTAATGAGGTATAAGTCTGCATTGTGAATTCATATTTTCCATATTGACTAGGTGCTGATGTCATCACTCAAGGTCAGGAGGATGATACGCATTGAAGACACAATTTCACTGCTTTTTATAAAGTAGTACGATATATATATAAAACACTTGCTGTGAGACAGAGCAATACGGACCGGGTCGAAAAGGTCACGGAACAATCACAGGTTTTTCTCAGCTGTTTGAGACGAGCAGATGTCCGCTAGCGAGATAATCACGGACCAAGGGCCGAGTCTACTCACTGGTTTCTGGAGCTTCAGGTCTAAGCTCTGGGCTTACAGCTACAGGACAGGGCGTCTTAGTAGGACCTCATTAGGCTAGGACTGAAAAGTTCATCACAGGACCTGAATGGTCCTTTAGAATCATTTCTCTGGGGGCTGATTAAAAACTGGGTTGTCCTGGTCCTGGGACAGGGGGTTGAGATAATGGTAGGATAATACGTGGGAAGAGAATGAGAAATATGTGTGTGGGGGCAGGGTGGATGGAGCTGTGAGAGAGATAGGAGAATTATTGGTTCATACCCAAATAAAGGCGTCAAGTTTAGGTGTAGCAAGAAGTTCCTCTTGGAGTGAGACAAGCTAAGAGAGAGAGAGAGAGAGAGAGAGAGAGAGAGAGAGAGAGAGAGAGAGAGAGAGAGAGAGAGAGAGAGAGAGAGAGAGAGACAGAGACAGACAGACAGACAGACAGACAGACAGACAGACAGACACACAGACAGACAGACAGACAGACAGACAGCAAAAGAAAGAAAGAAGGATAGAGAAAGAGAAAGATAGAGAGAGATTGTAAGGGCTTATATAAATGTGTGAAAAGCATTGAATGAAGAAAAAAGAAAAGGAGAGAGAGAGAGAGAGAGAGAGAGAGAGAGAGAGAGAGAGAGAGAGAGAGAGAGAGAGAAAGACAAAAGGGGTGAGTCAGAGAGAAAAATGGTGCTGATGGTCTCAGGTATAAAGGCAGGTAAGGCAGAAAAGAGAGAGAAAGAGAGAGAGAGACAGAGACAGAGAGACAGAGAGAGACAGAGACAGAGACAGAGAGACAAAAGGGGCGAGTGAGAGAGAGTAATAGTGCAGATGGTCGCAAGTATAAAGGCAGGTAAGGCAGAGAGAGAGAGAGAGAGAGAGAGAGAGAGAGAGAGAGAGAGAGAGAGAGAGAGAGAGAGAGAGAGAGAGAGAGAGAGAGGAGTTTGAATATGAGGTGATACGATAACAAGAAAGCGAAATCTAAACAATTGAGGAGGGATAAAGGCAGTCAATGGCAGAAAAAATCAACAGAGGAAGGAAGGAAGAGACCTTAAAAAAATCGACAGGGAGAGAAAATGAACGGCTGTTTAAAATTTAACAGTTGAAATCTGCTTGAGCAAGATACCGTACATTGAATCAACTTTCTGTAAGCTTCCGCCGCCTTGGTTATCACCCATTTGTTCTTACAGATTAGGTCAGAACAGCTGTTTGTATGGAGACAACGATAATATATCGGTAGGAGACAATCATGCACAGTAGCACACTATACTGAAGGTAAAGTAACTAAGGCTTCAAATATACGGAGGGCTTTACCACACCCAAGTACACCCAATCCACCTTCTATCGCACTGCCTGTCAGTCACATTACGCTAGGCTCATTAATTTAAGACCTAATTCACTAGATCTATATGCTATTACTTTTAGGAGGAAACGAAATCGTATGTCTGTGATTGCGTCCAATTGCTCAATCGTTTGTTTCTCCACTCGATATAAATCAAAATTTCACTGTTTTTCTTCTGTAAATCTTTCCTCGTCTTGTCTATGTATATTCCTTCTTATTCTTCATATAAAATGCATAAACAGACTCCACTGAAAAAAAATCAGATTAGCGCCGTAAACAAGCAAAAACAGAACTTACTATGGGGGACAAAATCCTATATCACGTGTGTTGTCATGTACTCAATTTACACTTCAGAGGTTTTGCTTAAAAGAATAATTTATGGTAAGCTTGAAAAGAATAGGTTAATCCCTTTCTTTCCTTGGACTAATAGGTTTCCTCTGGGAATTTGTTCTGAAAATTTAAATCTTAAGTCTGACTTGTGCAGTCGTACCACTTCCTCGCTTCTTTATCCCGAGTTGAGGCCTTGGGTTCAGCAAGACACTAGCCGTCTAGCCATTTGTTATCCATTAAAGTATGTAGGTTTGTCACGCAGGGAATTTTCCTACGAAATTTAGACTGATTTTCCATGCAAGTAAATCACTCTTCTTTTTTGTTTTAAACCTTTTTTTTTATTTTCTTACAACAGAAAACCGAGTAAAATCAATGTACCCAAAGCTACTTTTCCCAAATCTACATCATAAACATCGCCCAGTCGTGATACAAAGCGTCAATGTCAGTCATTTATTTTTGGATGTAGTAATTAGAAGAAGCAGCTCTAGTTCTCAATTAATTGCCTCTTTGACTCTGGCAAATCTTTATCTTTTTACCGTATAATTCTATCAATTAATTCCATTTCTCCATTATCAAACCCACGGAAAAGACTCATCTTGCTTATCAGCCTGTAAAATGAAACTGATATAAAATATATTTTAGTTTCTTTTAGTCCATTTTTTTTTCCACAAATAGAAAAGCGTTCATTGAATGACGAGAATCTCTCCAGTTGAGCGTCACGTATTTCTGATGTTCACTGAGGTTTAGCGTCACGTATTTCTGATGTTCACTGAGGTTTCGCATTGGAAACAAAAACTGGTTGAGAAACGTATTGATCATAAAAGATGAAAAAACAAAGAAAAGTTTCAGGGTAGAAGGCATTAAATCCATTTTTGAATATTTTCTGTTTGGAAATGAAAACAGGTTCACCTTGTTTTCTGTATGACAAAGTCTGTGTGTTTAGTCTATGGTCATAATGATGTTACCAGAACTAATTACAAATTGACAAAAAAATAAAGTCAGTTTTTGCCTTTTTTCTATACATTTTAAAAAATGGCTTATAATGCACTAACATTCAAAACTTCTTAGGTTTTTCTTCCAAAGTTCTGGATAATGATTCTATGTGATCCACACAGTATGAGTTGAATCCTGCTGAGGCTAACTTCTTATTGCTGTAAGATTTCCCTCTGCTCACGTTCCGCGTGGACAGCTCCAGAGGCGCCGCACAGTGTCACGATGTTGAGGGTGGCCGACACGCTGGCTGGCTCCAGGCGGTCAAGCTCTAGAACTGACCTTCAGATCTACGCCTTAAGATATCCAGAAATCATCCTGCCGCTCTAACAATGTGCGTGTTTTTAATTGTGTATTTTACTACGGGCAGAAAATAGAATTCCAAATAAATGTGACAGAAAGCAAGCCATTATATTATTTAGTAAATTCAAGTTTTTGGCCACGGGGTGAGGGGTGCGGTGAAGTGTGTGTACGTGTGTGGTGGGAGGAGGAGAAAATAAATCCAATCATAATAACTAGTGGCCTCCGTTTCGAGTGCTCAGTTTGCGACATCACAGTGACACAGACTCTCGCTAACCAAGCTTCCTTATGTTTCACTTTTTTGTTTGTTTCGATTTGTTCCTTTTCCTCATATTCAAACTCCTCTCTCTCTCTCTCTCTCTCTCTCTCTCTCTCTCTCTCTCTCTCTCTCTCTCTCTCTCTCTCTCTCTCTCTCTCTCTGTCTCTGTCTCTCTCTCTGTCTCTCTCTCTCTCTCTCTCTCTCTCTCTCTCTCTCTGTCTCTCTGTCTCTGTCTCTCTGTCTCTCTCTCTCTCTCTCTCTCTCTCTCTCTCTCTCTCTCTCTCTCTCTCTCTCTCTCTTAACTCTGCATACGATAATATATAACAATTTTTATGTGTATATGTATATATTTAAATATCAATCATTCTTAGTATTTATATCTTTCTTCCTTTACTTTCTGTGTTAGTCTGTCTGAAAAAGATCACTACAGATATATCTTATTCCTCAAGTCATCAAAACTTAAGGTTTGTTTGAAATATTAAACAAAGCATAATTATTTAATTAACTCCTACTGACATGTTTAACAACATTAAAGTATCAATGACAACAGTCTTCCATCACAGCTTATTCCTCCGTTTTTCTCTGTCTGCCAATATCAAAGACATACATTGACGAAGTTTGATAAAAGGCGACGTGGCTCGTGCCATGATCTTGTTTTTCACCAGAGGAACCAAAGAATAACATCCCACTCTCTCTGCTCATTCACTTTAATGCCAGCCTTTGATTCGCCCCATCAAAGAATGTCGCTCACGGTAGTTTCTAGTCTTTCAAGGGAAGTAACTCAGTCTCTGAGCTCACAGGACTTCCCGACCCTGCACAGATCACGAGCTGCGCGGCTTTGTCCTTCGATCTGAACCAGGTAATGCGGATAAATCATCAATAGATCCACGGCTCTTCTCATCTCCCAGCATCTCTCAGGGCTGTTGATAGACAATACTGTTAGGCATGGATTTTTTTTCTAACCATGGCAAACAGCGAGAAATACCATTACTTTTCCCTCCGAGGTAAAACACATTTTTTGACGGTTGGGAAATCTTTGGAAAAGCTTTTGTGATGAAAGGCAGAACTGTTTTAGAGGAAGTTAATACTGTTAAATCATTTCTTTTACCGAGATGTTCACAACTTGTTTTGCCGCTCTTCCAGAATAATACAAAGTTTACAAAGAATTCTGTAAAGTTGTTGAGTACGGTGATAATAATCAGCCGCATCATCACAGAGAGGGGCAAAGTTCTGGTAGGTAAATGAATCGTATTTCTATTTCTGATAGTTCTTGGTCGAGGAGATTGACAGTTTGACCTTCTCTAGTGCTTCGCTTGGCAGAACTCTGTGATGACAGGAAACTGTCATGCAACTTTCTATTTGCAGACACTAATTAATTAAGCAAAAAGGAATGAGAAAAAAAGGGAAAAAAATCGTGTGAAGCAAATGGAGTAGTCTTGTGATCACTTAATTTGAGAACTTCATGCGGCGATGATTTTCATTCCAAAGACTAAACTATTTTAAATTGTGCACTTGGAGAAGAGGGAAAGAAGAGAGAAAAAGGAGAGAAAGAGAAAGAAAAAGAGAAGGCCGATGCACCTGTAGTGATGGGAAAGATGGAAAGAAATATAGAAAGAGAGAAGAAAGAGATTGAGAGAGAGTGAAAATAAGAGAGAGAGAGAGAGAGAGAGAGAGAGAGAGAGAGAGAGAGAGAGAGAGAGAGAGAGAGAGAGAGAGAGAGAGAGAGTGTGTGTGCGTGAGTGGGAGGGAGAGCGAGCGAGAGGGGAACGAAAAGGAAGAAGCAAAAGCCGCAGAGGCCCATGCTAGGTTTGATCAGATCAGAATTGTAGGACTCGAGTTGTGTGATTTAAAACACACACACACACATACAAAAGAAATTTGAAGTCCGCAGGTAAGAAGTGATTGTCAAAGCTGATGTGCCATATTAGTTGTGGCTCTCATCGGAAACTCGTCTTTTGATTACACACACCGAGCCATGAGGAAGCAAATTGCTCGGACGTTTAGAACATTAAAAGTTATAAATGCAGATTAAATTAGACTAGCTCAAGCGAGTGATCCGTTCAAGTCTCATCAATCTTACAAGTAATGATAAATTTTCTTTGCAAAGAAGCGACGTGATGAAAGTATCAAATAATTGTCAGCTGCATGTATATAGTTTTTATTTATGGATTCTTTTTACCGCTAAAAAAAGGGAAAGTAAAGTACCAATTGGCTTTAACGTGTCTTCAAAATAACTTGGACCATTGACCTATGATCACATTTGTTTATGACATTATATAATCTGTTGCTTTTCTTCTTGAATTTACAAGTCAGGAATACCTGACAACTTGTTGCAGATGACAAAGTAGATTTTACAAAAGAAAAACCAAAAGGGGAAGTACAATTCTAAGAAAGGCTGGTGCAATATTCGGTCTTTAAATTTAAAGAGGATTATGAGTTTCCACGTTTTGAAATTAATTTTTTTTTTATGTTTCCTCTCTCTGTCTCTGTATCTCTGTATCTCTCACTCTGTCTGTCTCTGTCTCTGTATCTCTCTCTCTCTCTCTCTCTCTCTCTCTCTCTCTCTCTCTCTCTCTCTCTCTCTCTCTCTCTCTCTCTCTCTCTCTCTCTCTCTCTCTCTCTTCCATTCCTTTTTTTCCTTAATTTTGTTTCCAACTTTTCAAAAAATAAGAAGAAATATGTTCTCAAATTTCATTCATATTAATATCAAATGCCCTTAAAGCTGGTATTACTTTCTCTTTCCTTTATAATACTTACCTTTTAATGTGTTCAATAAACACACTGGTTTCAAATTTAGAATCTATCTGATACTGCGTAGTATTGATAGAAATATTTGCTTGAACTGTTCGTATTCCCCCACCTTGTACTAGACAAGGTCATCAGCTCATTATATTTCACATGTTGACACAAACCAAGAGCTCGGACAATATTAACAAATCTATTTTTGAAAAATATGATGGAAGAATTAGGAAGAAAAATAGAAAACTGCACACATCTGAGCTGTGGACAAACAAAGTTTATTTGCACATTTTGCTTTCTTATAGGAAACTTGAGTAGAGTTGAACTGCATGCAAAGAAGAAAATAATGAAAAAGCTGTTCGTTCATAAGGATCATATTTCTAATTTCCCATCTTTGTTGTTTCATACCCTATCTCTCTCTCTCTCTCTCTCTCTCTCTCTCTCTCTCTCTCTCTCTCTCTCTCTCTCTCTCTCTCTCTCTCTCTCTCTCTCTCTCTCCCCCCCCCTCTTTTTTTTCATCTCTTTTTTATCTATTGATCAATGGATTTATTTATCTATAACGCTCTTTTTGTTCTTCAGTTTCTCACTGCTTCTCCAAGTCTTTCTCCATGTCGCTCTCCTTCTCTTTCTCTTCAAACATACACACACATAAAATGTATGCATGTCTGTATGTATCCATATATGTATATTTCATCTACAAGAAGTTATGCATCTAAAAAGACTTATCAAAAGACTAATTATTCAACAGTCACAGGAATTGAAGTTCCCTGTCACACATCCTTTATTAGACATTTTTATCTCTTGTACCGTTGCAGAGGTCAGGCCAGGGGAGATAACATAAAGATTAGCATCATCTTTTGGTTGAAAGTTTCATTGTCTAAGCACTACCTTCTATCAATCCATTATGAATCTGTCACATGTTTCCGAATAAGAGAAAAAACCGAAACAAAAAAAAAACATTTTTAATGCGTTACCTGTAAAATATACATGATAGTGACATGAAAGAGTTTTGGGTTTCATCCCACTTGCCTTAACAAAGTTTCTGAGATGAATTTTGTTTACGAGTCGAAGTTATACTGGCAGATGTAATGTAAACTATGAAGATGAGCGATTCCTTTTCGACAGTGATCTACGATAGCATTGAGAGAGAGAGAGAGAGAGAGAGAGAGAGAGAGAGGGAGAGGGAGAGAGAGATAGAGAGAGGGAGAGAGATATAGAGAGAGTGGGAAAGAGAGATAAAGAGAAAGGGAGAGAGAGAGGGAGAGGGAGAAAGAGTGAGGGAGAGACAGAGAGAGAGACAGAGAGACAGAGAGAGACATAGAGAGAGAAAGTAAGAGAGAGATTGATGGGTCTATTGATGAATTGATTGACTGATTGATTGAGATATTTTTTACAAAGATCACCATTAGAACATCAGAAGGAAAAGATAAGGAGAGAGATAGAGAGATATATTGATTGATGCAGATTTTTTCTGTAAGATAAGTCTACCAGGAGCAATAATCTTATGGCTTAAGAAAAAAAAAAAGAAAAAGAGACAGAACAGAGGAAGAGATAGATACGTGGTTAGGAAATGTTAAGGTATAGTTATCTAAATTGCTAACGTAACCTCACATTTTTCTTGTACTCCCGCAAAATCTGCACATAAAATGCATCAGAAATAACAGAAATGATAACAAAAACACAACTGCCACCACCACCATCACCACCACCACCAACAACAACAACAACAGGAAGAACAACACAATAGAAAAAAAAATCGAAAGTTTTCTTGAAGAGCCTCAAATACGCGTTCTGGGTTGTTGTTTGTTTCGGTCTTTGGTTTTGTTTTGTTCATTCTGTCTCGTAGAGGTTTGGTGAAGATTTCATCTTTAACAGAAACTCCATCAAACTGATAAACAAAACAAAAATTGGTTTATGAGCACCATACATCTGTTCAGATTACCAGAAGATATATTAATCTATATTAGGTAGCGCGGCCGAGTTTTAAAATTCTGAAAGGGTTAGCAAATAATATTATATAATGTGTGTGTTTCATTGTTTCTATACATATCGTTACAAAAATGTATGTTGGGTTTAACTAGCTAGAATTGGACCAAACATCATCCGAGAGGCACCAGTTCTTACCGTAGAGTTCTGCACTCCTTTATCTTCAGCGACCCTTTCTCTTTTTTTCTTCTTTGTTCTCTTTCTCTCTCTCTCTCTCTCTCTCTCTCTCTCTCTCTCTCTCTTTCTTTCTCTCCTTTCTTTTCTCCATTTTTATCTCTATCTCTTTCTATCTCTCATAGTTTTTTTTTCAACAAATTTATAACACGGCGACCTGTTTCAACCTCTGAGGAGCAATTTTAGCGAACGCTTTCATCCTCGGTCTTCTGATTTCAAACCCAATGGCTATTCGTCCGTCCGGCCAATCTTGCCTCTGTCCCTTACGCCTGTCAGCAGGTTAGAATCCTCAGACGAGGAAACCCCGGTATCATTAAACTGAAGACTTAGTCTGTGAGGGACTAAGCTCTGTGTGAGGCTTAGACCTGCCGACAGTCGTACATCACATGCCGGCCAGTGTCCACTCTGCTAAGAGCATGATGCCTCCATGTCCAGTGATCGGTATGGAATGATTGATGGAGCATGCTCTTCCTTGGCTGCGGAGGTCTGGAATCTCCGGGAAAAGATCGGAAAAAAGATTTTTTCCAAACGTTTAAAACCAAAGTTGTTTTTCAACGTGTTAAGTTTGTTTCTAGATGTACATTGAAGTTCTAAGATGGTATTTGAATCTCTCTAAAGTTTTAAAAATATAGCTTTGCTGTTGAGAACTGAACGTAACCGTTGGATCCGATTATATTCAATGCTTCATTCATGTCTTCCAATAGGACTTAAATAAAAAAAGCTTTTTAAAATACTGAATTAATAATAAATATATGGGGAAAAGAGAGAGGCACACAGCTACTAGTGCAGGATGATTTTATATATTTCTGTCTTTCCGTTGACATTTAATTTAACAGACCTCCTACTTCCGCCCTCAAACATACATCTTCCAGTCAAACCTAATCTGAATCCCCTCTAGTGATATCAACTGACTGCGATGCAGGTTCAGGCTGAAACCTAAGAAAACCTCAGATGTAAGGGAGAACACATTGTCTAATGTGCACGGAGATAAAACGAATTCCAACATATTCAGCAAACTTCCGAGGTTGAAACCAAATATGTTCTCTCGCATTATTAAAATCAATCGGCTACGGACTATATAACAAAGCATATTTTTTTGCAATCTATTAAAAAAAATAGAGAGATAGGGAGCGGCACGCACACAAAGAGTGAGTGAGAAACAGAGACAGAGAGACAGAGTAAGAGAGAGACAGAGAAACAGAAAGAGGAAAGAATACGAGAGAGAGCTTTTGGTGACTTTATACGTGTCGGATAAAAATTCCAGTAAAAAAATGAAAATATTTTTAATGTAAGGTTTAACATTTTAATTCCTATAGGATTTGAATCATTTGCCCTAGGTCATGCAAAATTAAAGAAATTTTGGTAAGCCCTCAAATAAAAATATAATCGCATTTGAATCTTAGAAAGAAAATGTTCAGAGTTAATAAATGCTTTTTTTCAGTCTGTCCCCTTCTAAGACTATTAGACACGAAACATCCCGCACCCGCCCAATTCAGCATCTTGAACTCACTCAGAATACTCCAGCCGTCAAATCGAAATCCTCTCAGTTCACCAAGTCTTGTCAGATCCAATAAATTTAGGATTTCGATCTACTTAAGTTTGATAACCCAGCTTCAGACATGTACAGAATCAGACATGCGCAGAGGGGAAACTCTGGTGTACACTCCAGGTCTTCCAGTTGACGTCACGTCATATCCGGTTGACATTACAAGCGTACAAATTGCTGCAGCAGGAAGCCTCGGTTGATCGCCTGGTCTGTTGATCAAGACAGATGGGTTCTGGTGTGCTGACGTCTGCTCCATGCTCAAAGCTCATCTGTCTCGCTGAATCGGCCACCAGTTACCAGGTTTACACCCAACAACCGCTCTCGCAAATCTTTTTTTTTTTAAAGTTTTTGTTTAAAGTCGAAAATTGGTTTCTAATAATCCGTACATCAGATATGTCTTATAAGAAATGAGTTCCATTGATTTTGCTTCAACCTTATTTTTTATCGCTATTAATTATAAGTTTTAAAATATTATAAGCTTTTATCTTCATTGCGACATTTTAGCTGAGTTGAAGAAGAAACTCTTTAAACTATTTAAAAAATATGTGTGTATGTATATATATATATATATATATATCTGACCTCAAGAATGCAGACGATCAAGGGGCAGCTATTCTGGAGAACCCTGCCGTGTGTTTCCGCTACCACTGTTTCCTAACGACCTCTTAAACGGCAGTTTCCCCTCACGTCTTCCGCATGACCGCAATTCTAATTATAAAAAGATTTTCAGTTTCGTTTTTTCGCCGCAGGCTATGTATTTTCCTGTGGTTTCAAGTGAAGTTGGGCCAAAATAACATGGATGTGTTTTAACAGATCACTGGTTTTGTCTGTTCTTTCTACTTTTATTTATCTATTTATTTATTTATTTATTTATTTATTTATCTATTTATTTTTTGGATCCTCAGTGCATCGAACCTCTCGTTAAACAATTAAACAAAAAGAGATTCATTATCAATTGTTTCGTTGAAGAATGCTGATCTCATCTATCGGTTTAGAACCAGTGGTATTTTATAAATCTGTCGAAACCCTAGTGAACAACTCATTCAAAGGGAGTTGGGTTTTTTTGTTTAAGAAAATCCATGGAAATGAAAATTCTGTAATACAAAGAGGCTGTTCTTAGCCAACCAATCTATTTATGTGGAAGTGTTTCGTAAGTTTATGGAGCTCCATTAGATTTCGCTTTTCTGAGATGGTAGAATACTCAGTTTGACAAGTAAAACTTAAAGCTTCAAGGGCACTCGCAATTCTTTACATTTTTTTCCTATCTGTCAATGAGTGAATCATTTCATGAAACTCGTGTGTTTACTTTTATAAAAACATGAACTGCATTCTGGTATTTTTTTTTCAGGCCACTTTTAAAGGTTATATAGAAACTCCTTGAACAGTAGCTGCTTTTTGTTCTGACCCAAGCAGCGCAGATTTGAACAGGTTTTAATAAGATAAATCGCTTTCTTTCTGTTTTAAAATGGTTTTAAAAAAATCTAACATCAACAATATGCGAACAGTGGTTACATAAGTCGTTTTGCGGCGAAACAAAATAACAATATCTAATATTAGAACTAAATTAGTTAAAAGCTAAGTGATGTAATCCATCCATCAATTTTTTTTAATACTTAAAGCAGTGCCTTCTTAGTCACCCAAATGTTTTTGAGTTACCCAGGGAAAAAAATCAATATTAAACTATTACCACCCCACTGCCACACATTTTAGATATATTTAAGCAATTCAAGACTGATCTATTTAAACGGCTGTAAGCAATTTTCATATCGATTTGAACGTAATGATATGGTTTTTTTTTTAATGCGGGAAGTTATCAATATCCTTTCGACCTCTTTTTTATAAATATGAGAAAACTGTCTGAATCAGGCATCTTTGCACTGAAGTGTTTTTTTTTTTTTTTTCTGTGCTGTGTTTGAGGAGTTATGGAAACAAGAAAAACAACAGCCTGTCAGAAAATGAGCAATATATAAAAGAAGTCTGTCCCTGCAAGAAAACAGAAACCCATACCGTTGTTTTTTTTTTTTTTTCGACCTGCGGGTGTGTAATTCACCAACCGGTGTGAATGGAGAGTTGGGAAGTTCTTGTTGACACCAAAGGTGAAGAGGTCACGTCCTAAAAAGACACGAAAAAAATTCTCAGATTTTTTTTATTTTTTTTTTTCACCCTGTCTGGTATACTTCCTTCCCTTTCCTCCCCTCACAGATCGATTGCAATTTTTAGACTCACTTTTGTCTGAAGTTTGAAAATTTCTTGACTGAAATTTGATTACAAGTCGAGTCAGCGCTATTAATATGTCGTATATGCAACAGATTTATTCATTTGCTAGGTTTGTTTTATTTATTTGTTTGTTTTTAGTTAAGTTATCTTTTAGTTGCTGGAATAAAATATTTAAAAAAATGAAGCTGTGATTAAACTCTAAAATTAATTTTTTAAAAGCGAACTATGGGTTGAACTCCATTTGAATTATTTCAAAAAAATGGAAACGTTACAACTATCTTAGGAAATAAAAACAGGAAAGCTAAAAACATAAGAAAAACAGAGAAGCAATCAGTAACTCGAATAGGAAAAAAGAATATTTAAGCATAAAGAGAGATTCCTAAACAAGATTCAAGCAATCTTAATTTGGGGATAAAAAAAAAATAAAGTGAGCGCACAGTTTTAATCATGAGCGTGTATGAAGTGGTTTTAATGGGCGCAGTAAGAAATGATAGGCGTAAAAAGAATTTTTGCTGGGTAAAAAAAGGACAAGTTCATTTGTGTCATCCTACAAAAACACAGAGAAATATATAACTGACGCTTGAACATTGGAAACTCAGGGCTAATTACCAAGAATAGGTCGAAACCCAGATTGTTGGATTGACTCTTTCTTTAGGATAAAAAAATGACTATTTTATAGAGAAAAAAATGTAATCGGGTTACCGAAGCTAGAGTTGGTATGTTTCGAGTTTTTAATAATGGCGATAATGGGTTCTGTTGACTGTTTTGTTTGCTGCTAGATAGAACAGCTAGAGCCTGATCTCGGTTGCTATTATTGCATCTCACTATTTTGTTTGCTGCTAGATAGAACAGCTACAGCCTGACCTAGGTTGCTATTGCTGCATCTCACTATTTTGTTTGCTGCTAGAAAGAACAGCTAGAGCCTGACCTAGGTTGCTATTGCTGCATCTCACTATTTTGTTTGCTGCTAGATAGAACAGCTAGAGCCTGACCTAGGTTGCTGTTGCTGCATCTCACTATTTTGTTTGCTGCTAGAGAGAACAGCTACAGCCTGACCTAGGTTGCTATTGCTGCATCTCACTATTTTGTTTGCTGCTAGATAGAACAGCTAGAGCCTGCCCTAGGTTGCTGTTGCTGCATCTCACTGTTTTGTTTGCTGCTAGATAGAACAGCTAGAGCCTGACCTAGGTTGCTATTGCTGCATCTCACTATTTTGTTTGCTGCTAGATAGAACAGCTAGAGCCTGATCTCGATTGCTATTGCTGCATCTCACTATTTTGTTTGCTGCTAGATAGACCAGCTAGAGCCTGACCTAGGTTGCTATTGCTGCATCTCACTGTTTTGTTTGCTGCTAGATAGAACAGCTAGAGCCTGATCTCGGTTGCTATTGCTGCATCTCACTGTTTTGTTTGCTGCTAGATAGAACAGCTAGAGTCTGACCTCGGTTGCTATTGCTGCATCATTAAATAGCGCAAGCACTGAACATTCTTTTTTTTTTTGTTGTTGTTCAAATGAAAAAAAAATAGATTTTCAAAGATTTAACCACATTAAGCTTTCAAAAACAAAAAAAAAATACATGATGTCATTTTTTTTTAAATTGTAAATTTCTTGTTCTTATAAGAATAGTATCTGCACACAAAACTGACATTGAAACCATTTACAGTTCACATTATGGAATTTTGTCACTCCTGATTTTTCTTTTTATTTTGACTAATTGAAGTTAAATCAAGCTTCTAAATTTTTTTTCGTGCGGACAAGATAATACATAATGCTATTTATTACAAGAAAAAAAAAAAATAAAATAAAAACAGCAAAACTTAACAAAATCAGAAAATGCCGGAAACTTATTAAAATACAATTTAGGAACTAAAACAACGCGTATTTATTAAAAGTGCAGATTATAATTTTCTTAATAAAATCTCTGAAAACAATTTCCTTTTTTAAAGACGATTCCGAAACTTCAACTACAATATAGTTACCAATTCAAAAAAATACGAATCATCAAAACGTTTTTCCCCTTCCTAAGTAATGTTGTGTTAAATCATTAATCAAGACAGCCGCCATTTTTTAAGTCAATTTTAATTTCTTTTGAACACTTTAGCTTTTCAACTCGAAGCATTGACCTGCAAGATCAGAAAGTGCAAAGCTGATCTTAATCTATTCCGACGTATTCCTTTTATACATTTTTGATAACTCGTGGTTTTACCCTGAGGTCCCCAACCAAAACTTGATGTCAATTTATTAAGAGAAATATTCCAGGCTCGTCATGCCGGAAGCAGGGCCCGCCACAACCAGGTCTTGACAAATCTTTGACGCAGAGCCCTCAGGGAAAACTGACCTCTCCCCCGACCGTTTTTACCGGGCGGGTTAATTCACAAGTTGTGGGCCCTGGTCAAGGTGCCCCTGTGGGAACATAGGAGCGGGCCTGATGCTGACAAGCAATGGAAGGCCCACAACTCCTCTCTGGTCCCTCATCAACACCGCAAACAGATGCCAATTTCGCTGCCAGGCGAAAGGGTTTGGGTTGCGAGCACTTCATGAGGTGTTGTTTTTTTTTAGAGAAATTGCCTCGAATTTTGTATCGTTTTCTCTTTACGTATTTTTCATCCTCACTGTCTCTCTCAATCTCTCTCTCTCTCTCTCTCTCTCTCTCTCTCTCTCTCTCTCTCTCTCTCTCTCTCTCTCTCTCTCTCTCTCTCTCTCTCTCTCTATCTATCTATCTATCTATCTATCTGTCAGCTGTCTGTCAGTCTCTTTCTGTAACTGTCTGTCTCTCTGTCTCTATCTTTGTCTGTCTGACTATCTGTTTCTGTCTGTCTGTCTGTCTGTCTCTGGCTCTCTCGTTAACTCTCTCTGTCTCTGTGTCTCTCTCTGTTTCTCTCTCGCTGTTTATCTCTCACTGCTTCTCTTTCTATGTCTCTCTCTGTCTTTCTCTCCCTCTCTCCTTTGTCTCTAACTGTCTCTCTCTATATCTCTCTTTGCCTTTCTCTCCCTCTCTCTCTCTATATGTCAGTTTTCTGTCAGTCTCCGTCTGTAACTGTCTCTGCCTCTCTGTCTCTATTTTTGTCTGTCTGTCTATCTGTTTGTGTCTCTGTCTGTCTGTCTGTCTGTCTGTCTGTCTGTCTGTCTGTCTCTCTCTCTCTCTCTCTCTCTCTCTCTCTCTCTCTCTCTCTCTCTCTCTCTCTCTCTCTGTGCCCTTCGTCTTTCTGCTATCTCTGTGTCCATGTATGCGAATCTGTCTTCAACCTATCTTGCTTTCTACTCTACCTATCTAACTATCTGTCTATCTATCTACCTATCATATGAACATGTCAACTTTAACAAACACAAACACAACATGAAAAACAGTTAGATGAGTATGATGAGTTATAACATTTAAAACCCATTCGTATGGAGAACAGCTCTCAGGTAAAGCGGTTTTTTTTATTTCTATTCTCAAAACTTCAAGAAACTTTGATGATTAATGATGATTAACACGTTTTTTGTTTTAAAATCTCATTTGATATTCTTGTCGATAATAATTATTTATTTGTATATTATAGTTTCATAGTTATCACCTTGAAAACCAGCAAACCGCCGTGAGAAATCTCATCACAGCTGGACCACAACGATTATTTTTTTTTCACGGTCCATAGTATCGCTTTAACCTAGTACCTCCACCTACTGGGTAGGGCGATTCTCTCTTTCACTCTAGTACAATCCATTCTTCTGTAAAACGATCTGTTTCTTTGAAGTCGATGAAATTGCGTAAACGGAATAAGAGGTGAAACATAGCTAGCATTCGAACTTTAGACGGATTAAGAGTAATAATTTATTTCATAATAAATTGCTTCTTTCCATGTACGTCATATTTCAAAACATCTGATCCGTAAAGACCGTCAGCTAGGGCTGGAAGCTCACGCCTACTGAAGTTCTTTGAACCATCAACAGAAAGAGAGAAATACTTAAAAGTAATGTAGAAATGTTATAGTATTTGTAGAAAGTTTTGTTCATGGCGGTTATAATGTCTTATGTAATCAGAGGACTCGGCTTGACATTCTTGCTACCGGCAAGACATAAGTCTGAGAGAAAAATAAAAACATTATCACCTCTGAGGGTTAAAGCAATCTATTGGGTCATACCGACAAAACATTAGTCTGAGAGAAAAATAAAACATTATCACCTCTGAGGGTTAAAGCAATCTATTGGGTCATACCGACAAAACATTAGTCTGAGAGAAAAATAAAACATTATCACCTCTGAGGGTTAAAGCAATCTATTGTGTCATACCGACAAAACATTAGTCTGAGAGAAAACAATATCATCACCTCTGAGGGTTAAATCAATCTATTGTGTCATACCGACAAGACATTAGTCTGAGAGAAAACAATATCATCACCTCTGAGGGTTAAATCAATCTATTGTGTCATACCGACAAAACATTAGTCTGAGAGAAAACAATATCATCACCTCTGAGGGTTAAAGCAATCTATTGTGTCATACCGACAAAACATTAGTCTGAGAGAAAACAATATCATCACCTCTGAGGGTTAAATCAATCTATTGTGTCATACCGACAAGACATTAGTCTGAGAGAAAACAATATCATCACCTCTGAGGGTTAAAGCAATCTATTGTGTCATACCGACAAGACATTAGTCTGAGAGAAAACAATATCATCACCTCTGAGGGTTAAATCAATCTATTGTGTCATACCGACAAGACATTAGTCTGAGAGAAAACAATATCATCACCTCTGAGGGTTAAATCAATCTATTGTGTCATACCGACAAGACATTAGTCTGAGAGAAAACAATATCATCAATCTACTGTGTCATGATGACACGTACCAGCGTCACAATCGTTTGTCAAGAGAACTATTAAAAAACATTGATCAATTTTAAAGGATGAATAAACTAATGTAAATAAAAACATAAAGTGCCCAACATAATAATGGCTGCAAGTCTATAAAGGTTGTTTTTACTGTTTCAGTGGAACATAATACTTTGATTAGTAAGTTACTATGAAAAAAAGGTATATTTGTAAGCTATTAATTTTTTTGCTAATGTGGCTCAAGTTTAAAATATAATTGGCATTTTTTCAGGATTTGTTAAAAAATTCAATATAATATACAGAATGTAATGATTGTCTCAAAATAAAATGCTAACAAATTTTCATTCGAAATTAAACGAGTTTAAATCTGGCATGACAAGTTCCTAGTATTTGAATTTTGCGCGTTTAAACAAAGATACAGAGATATAAATCAAATTAGTAGAGATAGTAAAAAAATCAAAGTTATTAAGAACTCATATCTGTTGAAAACGTATAAATAAAAAAAAAAACTTTTTTATGCTAGGAAGGCAAACAAGATCTTTTGGAAGAGAACAACATCGTAATTTAAACAACAAAATACCTATAATAAATTCCTAAGACGTGTTTTTCTGGGTTTTTTCTTTTTTTCATTTAAACTGAAAGTTTCTTCTCTTTCTCTATTTCTGTTTCACTCACTTTTCTTCTCACGTCTCTGTCTCTCTGTCTCTCTGACTCTCTCTCTCTCTGTCTCTCTGTCTCTCTCTCTCTCTCTCTCTCTCTCTGTGTCTCTGTGTCTCTCTCTCTCTTTCTCTCTTCCATTCTCTTTCCTCAATATTTCTTTTGTTACTTATTCTCTCACTCTTCAATACAGATCACATATTCAACTTATGAAAAGTCAAATCTCCTTCACAATCTTTGTCCAACTTCCTGATTGTCGCTTTCTTCCCTGTTTTTTTTTCTCTTCATCAGTTTAATCCTTTCTATATATCCAGAAAAAAAAATCATTTTAAATTGAGTAATTAAGAAAAACCAAAAAAAAAATAAAAAAAACAACCATAACTAAATCTAAGGCTTGAACGGAGCGCAACCTAAACCAAGAGAGCAACACTTGTTCATTCTCTGCTCGATTTTTCCTTTTTTTAAGGAAATATCCAAGCTTTCATTTTGTAAATTTAATTAGACATTTGTAGGCACTGTTGTCTATTGTAATGAAGATTATGCTCTCAACACATTTTTATTTGTTGTCCTGTGTGATTTTGCTTTACTCATGAACAATAAGAAGCGACATCTATATGGCAGCTGAAATAAATTACTGAAGACAAATCTTTCTCAAAATTCGGGAAACAAACATAATAACCATCTTTTTATATCACAGTTAGGGGCATAGGTATAGATATGTTAAACTAGTACTTTGGAAGTATATAAAAACTCTTATTGTGTTAATTTATCTGTATTTAATTTTTGCAATATGGAATATATATCTATCATTTCCTTCACCTCCTAGTCTCTCTTTCTCTCTCTCTCTCTCTCTCTCTCTCTCTCTCTCTCTCTCTCTCTCTCTCTCTCTCTCTCTCTCTCTCTCTCTGTCTCTCTCTCTCTTATCTTTTTTTTTCCTCCCGTTGTTTAGCTCAGTATATTACTTTTCCAATTTTCTTTCAACATCCTCCGTGCACTAAATATAGCTTCCTCAACAATATTTTTTTCTTCTGATTTACAAACTTCCGTCATAACGTGGCATGAAACCTTCATATAAAGAAAAGCAAAAAAGCAAAGATTTGAGACTTTCTAACTTATTTTGACAGTTCCTAGTTCTCTTGGCTAGTTTGCGACAGAAAATCTATAAAAAAAAAGGGAAGAAAAGTCTTCACTTTCTCCAAAAGCGAATAGTGACTTGGACAGTGCCTTTAAAGCAAAGAAAACATGCTGACATAGATTTTGTAGTTGCTTAAATATTTATTGCAACAATCGGGACATTTTCGAAGTGATAAAAACCATTCTTCTTGGTGAACAAAATCTGTGAGCAGAAAAGTATCTGTAAGCCCAAGCATGGAACTGGATGAAGCTTCTCCAGCTCAACTAGGTCTTCACCTAGGTCTTTATCTTTGGGGAAAAATGTTTCGGTTATCCTGGCTTTGAGTCGAATCACTCATAATTTTTTTTTAATCCGCCTGCATTTTTAAATTTAAGTTTGTTGTGTCCAGAAGAATGAAATAACTCTAATACTTTTTAGGTTATGTTAAGTGTGTTTTAGACTATGTCTAAATACATGCAAAACTCGTGCAAACAAGGCACAAATCCGTTTCACTTTACTTGATAGTTACTTGAGATTCATACTATGGATCAAATCGTCCTAAGACAAACTTGATTGAATACACAACCATATTTCCAATCACTGCGTAATGATTAGTTATGAACATGATGTAGAGGTTTGCATGATGTAGAGGTTTGCATGATATAGAGGTTTGCATGATGTAGAGGTTTGCATGATGTAGAGGTTTGCTTAACCGACTTAATATCACATCATGATTATATCAAGGGTTGTAGACAAGCTGCGCTGCCAGAGAGATTTAAACCCGCCCCTCCCAGTAACCAGAGTGCATGATCTTACTTACTATTAAAAGTTGTTCATTTTTTCCCCTTTTACTTTGTGGCCCCTAAGCTTTCTAAGTAGCCTTTGAGACTACGACAGCTTTCTGACACGCACAATGTATGGCTGGTAAGGTGAGATGCCACCTGACACATCCAGAAACCAATCGTGTATCGAACCAGGCATTCTGTTATTGGCAGTTCGAAGCTCTTCTGAGTGAGTTACCTGATGCTGGTTGAGTCATAGATATAATGAAGTAAAAAAAAAACAAAAAAAAACAACATCAAATAAAGGAAAAGGTATATCTTTTTTGTTCGTCATGTGTGAAGTTTTGTCTGGATCCATTTTTAAAAAAACCCAGAAAGACCAAACATTTTTTTTTTGGCCTGTTTCATGTTTTTTTCTGGTTTTGCGTCTATTTTATGATTTGCCAAAGGTTCAGACAACTCTTACGTACGTTTCATTTCTTTTTTACATAAATAGTTTTTGGTCTTTTCACAGTCACACTGGCTTCTTATTCCATACACGTATTTTAGTAAAGACTTTTGGGTTTATCTTCATTTTTTTTGTTCATTATTTTATTTCTCAAACAGCGTCAACTTCACAGTAGCCAATGTAATCGGCTTATAAAATAATCGGACTCGCCTAGTACTGAACCGAATCGTGTGCTTAAGTCGATCTCTTTAGAGCATGTCCCTCTGGATAGTTTCGGTCAAAATAATGTAAAATTTTGAAATATTATTGCTCCTTTAATTTCAAACAATTTTTTAATTGGAAAGTGCAATATATACTATAGATATACATTCCAAAGTTCACATTTTTTTTGACTGTACCATGCATTGATTCTTAGTATATTATTATTTTTCATTGACAACTTTGCATGGTTGGCAGTTTATCCTCGTCCCAAGCCACTAGATACTAAGGTCATAACAGCACTCTGTGAGCTCCGGGTAAAGTGGGGGTCCTGTGTTTAGTTGGTTAAGCCGTTCTGATTTGATTAGGGGCGTTCCTGTGGGTCGACCCGTAGCTGGCCACACAGGACGCAATCAGTACTAAAACAATTCTCTCTCTGACCCCTCGCGACCCTTGCCTGTTATGGTAATCACCAGTACGGTTGAAGAAAAGAGAAAGAGAAAGAGGGAAGAAAGAAACGGAGAAAGAGGGAGAGAGAGAGAGGGAGAGAGAGAGAGAGAGAGGCAGACAGACAGACAAACAGAGACAGAGAAATAGAGGGGAGGAGAAAAAACGATAAGAGTCACTGAGATTGGATGAGAACCATAGATGGCGATTTCTATAAATAAAAGAGGAAGAAAATGTACGTGTGTGTAACAGGATAGGATTACGTAAGTTTGCGTAACAGAATCTAACACCGTTATATGACCAACCTCCGGGTAACATACATTGAGTGATTCAATTGATCAGTCAAAATGGTAAACGAGGTTGAAAGCCTGTCAGCGTGATAGACTCGTTTCTTTAGGAATGTCAAGCTTGTATAGTTTTTTTTTTGTTTTTTTTTTTTGTTTTTTTTTAAACGGGTTAGTATTGAATCCAACTTGGTCAACTTACTTGGACCACCTAAATCTTGTTAGTGAAAGAAGAAAAATGCTCATGATTTTCTCAAAATACAAATGTTTCTTAATAGTTAAACTTAATATGACTGTACTTAGCACAATTATCTTCATCTATAATTTCTGTTAAGCTAAGAAACGTAACACAAGTCTGGTGTAAACATAATTAATTTACGTAATTGCGCTGTATACGCTAGATTTGATTTCTATTTAAAATCTCTAGCCCTAGGCGAATTTTTTAATAATCAGTGAAATTTTTTTTTAAGATGCTTTTTTTTTTCAATGTCGGCATGCAATGGAGCAAAAATGATGCAGAAAGTATAAGAAACACTAAATGTCTTAGTTGTAAGCCATATGACAATAAAAAAAAAAGAAAACAAAAAAAAAAAAACCAGTGCATTCGTTTATATGCGTCATTATTACTTAAGTTAACAAAGTGATAAAATTATAAAAGAGAACTAACACAAGGAGCTTAAACTTCTTGTTTTTGATAAAGCGTTGTTTTTTACTCGAAACACCCAGCGATATAACATAGACTAACGAATCGCAGTATCTAAAAGTTTTTATCAGAGTTTATACATTCAACTTTTTTTCTAAGAACCGCAGTTTAGTTGAGTTTTAAAACATCAGGTTGATACAAAGAAATAACAGTTTAGACACAGAATGAATAAAAAAATTCTACTTCACAATTTTGCTTTCTATACACATGTATAAACAAACGAAAGTTCTTTTTTTGTGTTATCGCTATGTAGACTTTGTATGAACAGCAAGTCATTTTGTTAAGCAAAGTTTTGACTTGGGCTGATGTATTAGAGTCTTTGTTAGTCTTCAGCTTACTTTACTGATCAAGAGATGTTGCTTTTTTCAATTTATCTCAGTGAGGCATCTTCCTCTTCCATAAAATACAAGTCTCCTATCTAACTCAATAGGTCTAAAATGGCGTCATGGCAAATCATCGTATCCCAGCAATCTCGACTTAAAGCAAGAGTTTTTTTTTTCCGTTCTAAATTTTTGAAAATTCAGTTTTTAAAGAGAGGCTGGCTAAACTGATGTGTTATGTCGTTCATGAGAATTATATGTCCTGGTTCACATTCGCTCCATCGTTCTGGATAATTGATTAAGATCCTGACTATCAAAACAATTGATGTTACAAAGTGACAGAGATTCCAAAAAAATAAACACGCTGTCTTACACAGTATTTGGCATCAGAAATATAATTGATGAATTATTGTAAGCACATAAAAATTACCCATCAATGAAAAATGATAATTTTAAAAGTTCATACAGCAATTTTGCTTACAAATCAAGCACGCTACAGGCTTCAGTTTTGAATGTTCATGAAGCTTCTATAATTCTATCCATATCGGTCGCTTTGATAACATCCCACACGTTATGGACGGGAGAAATTCCCAGAATGTGTATAAACAGAGAGACTTTGGTATCTGCAGGATCCGAGGCGGATAGAACACCCACATATAGAATCTTTTTATCAAGTTCGCCTGAATGACGCAAACTCTGTAAATCTAGCAGTCTCTGGGCTAAGTTCTAGATTGAGAGAGTCTTTGTTTTGTGTACTACACATCCTAAATACCGCCCACAATGCTTGGCTAAAGGGCGCGCTCTCTCTGAGCGAATCTGCCAAGCATATTTGATTATAAGGCAGTCCAACTGTGCTAACTGGTTTGTGTGAAAGCTTTCTCGGGGCCTGGGGAGAAACGGCCGTGATCATTGGCTGCAGGTTATGGTGAGGAAGTTGATTGATATACTTCTTGGAATGGGCTTGTGTTGATTGATATACTTCTTGGAATGGGCTTGTGTTGATTGATATACTTCTTGGAATGGGCTTGTGTTGATTGATATACTTCTTGGAATGGGCTTGTGTTGATTGATATACTTCTTGGAATGGGCTTGTGTTGATTGATATACTTCTTGGAATGGGCTTGTGTTGATTGATATACTTCTTGGAATGGGTTTGTGTTGATTGATATATATCTTGGAATGGCCTTATGTTGATTGATATATATCTTGGAATGGGCTTGTGTTGATTGATATACTTCTTAGAATGAGCTTGTATTGATTGATATACTTCTTGGAATGGGCTTGTGTTGATAAATATACTTCTTGGAATGGGCTTATGTTGATTGATATATATCTTGGAATGGGCTTGTGTTGATTGATATACTTCTTGGAGTGGGCGTCTGTTGATTGATATACTTCTTGGAATGGGCTTATGTTGATTGATATATATCTTGGAATGGGCTTGTGTTGATTGATATACTTCTTGGAGTGGGCGTCTGTTGATTGATATACTTCCTGGAACGGGCTTGTGTTGATTGATATACTTCCTGGAACGGGCTTGTGTTGATTGATATACTTCCTGGAACGGGCTTGTGTTGATTGATATACTTCTTGGAATGGGCTTGTGTCTGTTTGTCCGAACGGGGTTTTTTAAGATGTTCACATTGAAAGAGTGCATTATGAATAACTATATTAACTAGGAGGTGGGCTACATTAATGCAAAAGTTTGTGGAGGAAGAAAATGACGTTTTGTGTGGCTTTGCAAGGATTGCTAAGCCATGTGAACGATAGATAGAGCCCGCTCACACTCTAAATATCGCTTGAAGAGTCTGTTAGACAGTGTGAAATAAATCTTTTATTTAGACCTGACGCAGCTCAACAGAATACCCCCCCCCCCCCCTAATTGCTCCTTTAAAGAGGACGAGGATCGAATCGAGTGCAAAGAAAATGAATGTTGCGGCCAAGATTTTAAAATGTTAGTAACGAACAATTTTCAACAATCTTGTGCATTAAAACATTGATTTTAATTCTGTAATAACCCTCCCCCCCCCCCATTTTTTCCTCTCCTTGTGAGAGGTCGTCCTATGATATTTATGTACAGATGGAACAAACCAAGCCTAACCGGTGTCTCAAAAAATTTTAACCTGGGGATTAAAATTCAAGACCAAAAGACTCTTTTTCCTGAACCCGCTATGTAATTCTCTGGCACTAATTGGTATGACGCAAGTGACCTGTATATAAAACATAGTTGAGAGGGGAAAAAAAGAGGTGGGGGGGGGGGAATTACGGGATGTCTTGTATGAACAATGGGCAGATAATGCAGGCGTGAGCAGACCAGGGTTTGTCCAGACACACAGTAAAGTTGACATGGACCGACGCGTGCGAGTATCAATATAGACTTGTTGAGCGTCGGACAGATCTAGATGTCTGCTGTAAACAAAGCCACATTTCTTTACTTGTTTTCTTTACTCCAGCGGTGAGGTTAGCCCTTGTTCTTTTTCTGCTCACGTAGAGCGCCTTAATTTTTTATATCCATTTGTAAAGGTTTTTTTTCTTTTTGCTATTTTTTCTAATCATAATATTTCAAACCTGCATGCTTTGCATGAATAATAGATACTGTTTGTGATAAGGTCTCGTTTTAGCGATCTTTTCTTCGTTTCCTGTCTCTTCCTTTTACTTTCTTTCACTTCTTTACGACAAATCTCTTCGAAGAATGTCAGTCGATGTCTCACATAGTTTTAAGTGCACCATTTTGTGCGTCTTTAATTTTCCCACAATTCTAGAGTTTTCATCATTAATTTTTATCTCCTCCCCTTCCCCTCTCTCTCGCTCTCTCTCTCTCTCTCTCTCTCTCTCTCTCTCTCTCTCTCTCTCTCTCTCTCTCTTTCTCTCTCTCTCACCCACTCTAATCATCTTTCAATTAATATATATACCGTTTATGTTTCTGCGTTTGTTATCCTCTGACTCTCTCTCTCTCTCTCTCTCTCTCTCTCTCTCTCTCTCTCTCTCTCTCTCTCTCTCTCTCTCTCTCTCTCACCCACTCTAATTATCTTTCGATCAATATATCTACCGTTTATGTTTCTGGGTTTGTTTATCCTCTGACTCTCTCTCTCCCTCCCTCTCTCCCTCCCTCTCTCTCTCTCTCTCTCTCTCTCTCTCTCTCTCTCTCTCTCTCTCTGACCCACTCTAATTATCTTTCGATCTATATATCTACCGTTTATGTTTCTGGGTTTGTTTATCCTTTGACTCTCTCTCTCTCTCTCCCTCTCTGTCTCTCTCTCTCTTTTTCTCTCTCTCACCCACTCTAATTATCTTTCGATCTATATATCTACCGTTTATGTTTCTGGGTTTGTTTATCCTCTGTCTCTCTCTCTCTCTCTCTCTCTCTCTCTCTCTCTCTCTCTCTCTCTCTCTCTCTCTCTCTCTTTTTCTGGTTCTCTTTATAATATTAGACTAGGTTGTTTTATACCTGATACGAAAAATGTATCAAATCTTTTCTAAGTCGGTTTTACTTTCAAAAGCATTCTCAGAACCAAATTACCCGCCTCAAACACAGATAATAAGTGAATGATCAACACAAAGACAATTGAAGTGATTTAATATACTCACTCGCACAGTTACAGTCATTTTGGACTCCCCAATGTTGCGCCCTTTGCTGGGTTGGCACTGCATCTATTCTCCATGATATCTCACGCAGTGATGTGAGCCAGCAATCACTGCATCTGGTCTCCATGATATCTCACGCAGTGATGTGAGCCAGCAATCACTGCATCTGGTCTCCATGATATCTCACGCAGTGATGTGAGCCAGCAATCACTGCATCTGGTCTCCATGATATCTCACGCAGTGATGTGAGCCAGCAATCACTGCATCTGGTCTCCATGATATCTCACGCAGTGATGTGAGCCAGCAATCACTGCATCTGTTCTCCATGATATCTCACGCAGTGATGTGAGCCAGCAATCACTGCATCTGGTCTCCATGATATCTCACGCAGTGATGTGAGCCAGCAATCACTGCATCTGGTCTCCATGATATCTCACGCAGTGATGTGAGCCAGCAATCACTGCATCTGGTCTCCATGATATCTCACGCAGTGATGTGAGCCAGCAATCACTGCATCTGGTCTCCATGATATCTCACGCAGTGATGTGAGCCAGCAATCACTGCATCTGGTCTCCATGATATCTCACGCAGTGATGTGAGCCAGCAATCACTGCATCTGGTCTCCATGATATCTCACGCAGTGATGTGAGCCAGCAATCACTGCATCTGGTCTCCATGATATCTCACGCAGTGATGTGAGCCAGCAATCACTGCATCTGGTCTCCATGATATCTCACGCAGTGATGTGAGCCAGCAATCACTGCATCTGGTCTCCATGATATCTCACGCAGTGATGTGAGCCAGCAATCACTGCATCTGGTCTCCATGATATCTCACGCAGTGATGTGAGCCAGCAATCACTGCATCTGGTCTCCATGATATCTCACGCAGTGATGTGAGCCAGCAATCACTGCATCTGGTCTCCATGATATCTCACGCAGTGATGTGAGCCAGCAATCACTGCATCTGGTCTCCATGATATCTCACGCAGTGATGTGAGCCAGCAATCACTGCATCTGGTCTCCATGATATCTCACGCAGTGAACAGATGTGAGCTAGCAATCACTGCTGATTTTCTAAATCAGTTTTAATCTATAAATCGCTGCTCAATCATTCTTACAGTATGGAAATGCAGAGGGCACTGTTTCATTTGATAAAATTTTAAATTTGTTCACTTCCAACATGTTTGCATAAAGTATAGTATGAGATTAAATCAGCACTTTTAAGGGCTAAAAGAAACACATAAAAAAGGTAGTTGAATAAACGAACCCAGATTTAAAGTCAGCTCGAATCAGTTCAGCTACATTGATTGTCTTCAGTCCCGGGGAGTCTGATATGAACTGGCTTGGGGCTGGCGATCACACGTCCAGGCATTGTAAACCTGGACAGATCTCTTGCCTGTAGATCAGTCTGGCAAACATTTTATTCTAGAAACTTCCTTAACTCCGCTTCAACGGATGCGAGAATGGAGGAAGAAGCGGAAAGCAATTTCCCCACAGTGGGAAAAGATGATAAAAACTGATTTCATTGTCCTCCATTCTAGAGATCAAATTACTCGTAGATCATATAGGAATTCATTAGTTGATGAGCTTTTAAAAAATGATCTTTGATTCTTTATATGCTTTATTACGTGATGGGAAAGAGCATACTGCAGTCTCTTAAAAATCTATCCAGATCAGTTTATTACCTTGCCAAATAACGCATCTTCATTTTGCATAACCGCTCAGTAATTTAATAACTTTCAGGTTGTCACAACTTCTCTGTGACTCTCTTTCTCTGTCTCTCTCTCTCTCTCTCTGTCTCTCTCTCTCCCCCCTCTCTCTGTCTCTGTCTCTGTCTCTGTCTCTCTCTCTCTCTCTCTCTCTCTCTCTCCTTCTCCGGCTCTCTCCATTTCAATAAAAGTATTTAATTAGCTTGCATCGTGAACTTTAACAGTAGAAACTGCTAACAAAACAAAAGCAATGTTACAGTGTATGCCATTTTTTTCTTTGTTTCAGGATCAGGTCTATTTGGTGAAAAACTTTCAGGAAGCGAAGCTGGAAAAGCGGAAAATTTTAAAAGAAAAACTTCTAAAGTTGACCCTGTATCATCCTTACCTGAGTCCAATACATTTTAATGTATTTGTAATTTTTTTTTACGTGGGAAATCTTTCCTGTGGGTCAACACAAGGACACTGAATTTCCTTGATCAGTTTACAGTTTCGTTTGTGAGATGAAATAAATTTTTAAAGCTTGAATTAAGCTTTCACAGCAAAGCAAAGTGGTCAGAAAGTTTAAAAATTGTTCTGCCTGGATTCTTGGATTTTCTCATTATTAATTTTACTTTCTGCTATCAAAACTTTTGGCATTAAACTGTTGAACGCTTTGAATCCAAACACTTTTTTTTCTGAGACTTGTGTTTCTCGCGATATGGGATTGCAAAGACTGGAAGTGCGTCTTACCAAATCACTGTTGTCATCGATTCATAAATCTAAAGCAGTCACTGTTTGGACCTTCTGTAATCTTCATAACAACGATCAGCGGTTTCTGCTATAAACTTCCCCTCTGCAAACATTATAGTATAATCCCAGGTTTTCGTTGGAATCATCTTCTGCTTCAGTAGAACTATCACACCGTGAACGATGCACAACCCCGCCTCACACCGACAAGCTAAGACTACCCCGACCATGACCACCGCGCCGTGTCACAGCATTGCTCTCGTCTCCTCACCAAGTTCCCCAAGCCATGACTCCTGTAGCTCTGTCAACTGGTCCAGCCTCAGCTACCGTCCGGCTCTGCCTCGGCTGTTAGTCCTGGCAGGTCTCGTCCTCTCCCTGCTGCTGGGCATGGCTGCTGTCGCCCATGCTGATGACAAAACCCACGAGCTTCACATCGCCGTCCTGGTTCCTGATGACGACACGCGGCCGTTCACCAGGAAGCGCATGCGCCCTGCCATTGATATCGCCGTGGAGAAGGTAAGGGAGCCGTGAGGAAGGTAAGGGAGCCGTGAGGAAGGTAAGGGAGCCGTGAGGAAGGTAAGAGAGCCGTGAGGAAGGTAAGGGAGCCGTGAGGAAGGTGAGGGAGCCGTGAGGAAGGTGAGGGAGCCGTGAGGAAGGTAAGGGAGCCGTGAGGAAGGTGAGGGAGCCGTGAGGAAGGTGAGGGAGCCGTGAGGAAGGTGAGGGAGCCGTGAGGAAGGTGAGGGAGCCGTGAGGAAGGTGAGGGAGCCGTGAGGAAGGTAAGGGAGCCGTGAGGAAGGTAAGGGAGCCGTGAGGAAGGTGAGGGAGCCGTGAGGAAGGTGAGGGAGCCGTGAGGAAGGTAAGGGAGCCGTGAGGAAGGTGAGGGAGCCGTGAGGAAGGTAAGGGAGCCGTGAGGAAGGTGAGGGAGCCGTGAGGAAGGTGAGGGAGCCGTGAGGAAGGTGAGGGAGCCGTGAGGAAGGTGAGGGAGGAAGATGAGGGAGCCGTGAGGAAGGTGAGGGAGCCGTGAGGAAGGTGAGGGAGCCTTGAGGAAGGTGAGGGAGCCGTGAGGAAGGTGAGGGAGGAAGATGAGGGAGCCGTGAGGAAGGTGAGGGAGCCGTGAGGAAGGTGAGGGAGCCGTGAGGAAGGTGAGGGAGCCGTGAGGAAGGTAAGGGAGCCGTGAGGAAGGTGAGGGAGCCGTGAGGAAGGTAAGGGAGCCGTGAGGAAGGTAAGGGAGCCTTGAGGAAGGTGAGGGAGCCGTGAGGAAGGTGAGGGAGGAAGGTGAGGGAGCCGTGAGGAAGGTGAGGGAGCCGTGAGGAAGGTGAGGGAGGAAGGTGAGGGAGCCGTGAGGAAGGTAAAGCTGAGTAACTCCATTATTTCGTTTCGTCTCGATGTGTAGATCCACACTTGGTGTGTGTGTGTGTGGGGGGGGGAAGGTGGCGGGAGGGGGCGTCAGATACCTCAGTCAGTGGAGTGCTGCGCTGATAGCACAGAGATACGGGGTTACAAAGAGAAACTGAGCTATGTAACCAGCCAACCATGTCCTACAGTTTTTCAGGAGCCTAATGGTCTCTTGATTGTAGAGATGACTTATTTCATCGTTGCCTTTGGGGCAAAGATAATCAATTGTATTTCCGACACAATGAGTATCAGTCTCAGCTCTGAAAGACTAATTGTCTAAAGAAAACGCAGGATCAAAATCAAAAACAGCAACAGTTGGGCCGATCACTGAGCAATATCCAACAGGACAAGGCGGCGCTCTGGCGGCTACAGATCTACAGCGAATTGTGAAAGAAAACAAGATGCTTCATAGAAATAACTACTGGTTAGAGGTTTAAAAGACGATTCATGATTCAGATGCGATTTCTTTCATCTTAAGTGTGCTGTTAAAAATGTCAGACCATGTAAAGGAATATTTTGTCTTTTCTGATAAATCTGTTGTCTGTTTCTAGACTTCTGTTATGGGAGATATACGAAAGAAATTATTAAAAAATGTATAAAATTTACGCTTTCTTAGAAATTACTGGAGGAAAAAACCCAGTTTTGATTGGATTGATTCTGTTTCATTTAACATCAAAGCTGGTTTTGAATTGCGATATTTCTTACGCTGTTTTAACTATTATGAAAGTCTAAGTGGTGCTGCTTCTTTTGACATATTTCCAGCCGTACCGTGTTTCTCATAACCTCAGTTCAAACAACATGTCATAGTTTGTAAGCCCTGCAGCTAACTCTTCGCCGGTGTGTCTATGTTTATGTCTATATTCCAGGTTTCAGATCCCGGAGGTCTCTTACAGGAGGTGGATGTTCACGTCCACTACGCAGACTCCAAGTGTGACATCGCCTGGGGCATCAAAGGAGCCATAGATCTGCATTACAAGGGTCACGCGGATGTTTTCCTGGGGCCTGTGTGTGACTACACCGCAGCACCTGTAGCCAGACAATCTGTGTAGGGGTTTTTTCCTTGTTCTCTTTGTGATCGCTTTGTCTTGTTTAGATTTGTTTAATTTTTATTTATTTTTTTTTTTGTTTGTTTGTTTGTAGTTTTTTTTTTTTTTGTTCATCATTATTCTATCCTGTCATGATAAAAGTTATTAGCTTTGACCTGGAGTTTTCTGAAACTTGTAACGATCATGTCTGAAATGGTAATCGAATTTGTTGTAACTTGTAAATGTTGATACTAGTATGATTAAAGATACAATCAATGTATAACGCATACGCTGATTGGAGATTTGTTCGCTCCTTTCTTTTGTTAAAATATTTGATGCAAACTATGTGTCAAATGAGTAAAAACCAATAGTATTTTTTGTGTATTGAGTTAATTATTATGTGAATAATGAAATAGCATTAAATGGAAAGCTACCACAAATTTCTAAAATAGCACAGCTGAAATGTTTTATTTTATAAATGTCTCGGGCCAAAGAAAAAAGGTAGTAAACTTAAAAACTTACCAACAGTGATGTTAAGGTTGTTTCTGGCGGCTATGATGGACATGAAACTTATCCTGAGAGTATAGATGAGAATCAGGGAGTTGATAGCAATGATAGCTGGTATTTGCTGGTGGTAATTCTACAGTGGGGAGCAGTAGGCAGCCTAATGATAATGGAAAAGTGTTGATTAAAATGCCATTGAAATGAATAATTGAAAATGTGCGTTCAGGAGTGAGCTAAGAGAAAATATTACGAGTTCTGGGTTTCCATCAAACCGTTGTAATCTTTACCTTAAACAAGTTGGGAGATATCCGATGAGGCAGTGAACATAGTTTAAACTCCATCATGTAGCAGAACCTTGGACCTGACAGCCTTTATACACCTGTCTCCATGGGTCTCTTTCGGTCTGGCTATCTATCTGTCTGTCTCTCCACTCTCTCCCTCCTCTCTCTCTCTCTCTCTCCCTCTTCATCTCTCTGTCTGTCTGTCTCTCCACTCTCTCCCTCCCTCTCTCTCTCTTTCCCTCTTCATCTCTCTGTCTGTCTGTCTGTCTCTCCACTCTCTCCCTCCTCTCTCTCTCTCCCTCTCTATCTCTCCCTCTTCATCTCTCTGTCTGTCTGTCTCTCCACTCTCTCCCTCCCTCTCTCTCTCTTTCTCTCCCTCTCTATCTCTGTCTGTCTGTCGGTCTCTCTCTACCTCCCTCCCTCTCTCTCTCTCTCTCTCTCTCTCTCTCTCTCTCTCTCTCTCTCTCTCCCTCTTCATCTCTCTGTCTGTCTGTCTCTCCACTCTCTCCCTCCTCTCTCTCTCTCTCTCCCTCTTCATCTCTCTGTCTGTCTGTCTCTCCACTCTCTCCCTCCTCTCTCTCTCTCTCTCTCTATCTCTGTCTGTCTGTCTGTCTCTCTCTCTCTCTCTCTCTCTCTCTCTCTCTCTCTCTCTCTCTCTCTCTCTCCCTCTTCATCTCTCTGTCTGTCTGTCTCTCCACTCTCTCCCTCCTCTCTCTCTCTCCCTCTTCATCTCTCTGTCTGTCTGTCTCTCCACTCTCTCCCTCCCTCTCTCTCTCTTTCTCTCCCTCTCTATCTCTGTCTGTCTGTCGGTCTCCCTCCCTCCCTCTCTCTCTCTCTGTCTGTTGGTCTCTCTCTCCCTCCCTCTCTCTCTCTCTCTCTCTGCTGTCTGTGCTGTTTGTCAGTCTATCTCTCTCCCTCCCCTCCCCCTTCTCTCTCTCTCTCTCTCTCTCTCTCTCCCTCTTCATCTCTCTGTCTGTCTGTCGGTCTCTCTCTCGCTCTCTCTCTGTGTCTGTCTATCTGTCTGTCTGTCTGTCTCCCCCTCCCCTCTCTCTCTCTCTCTCTCTCTCTTTCTCTCTCTTCAACTATCGTCATGTGGCAAACCACACATTTTGACTACTCTATCTTCCCTAACTCATGCACTTTGCTCTTATGTCTCCAGGTTCTGGGACACGCCAGTGCTGACATACGCCCAGGCTAAAGATTTTCGAGCCGAGGAGACGCTGTCTAAAGTGACACGAGTGGGGAACGACTTCTTCCAGTTGGGGGAATTTTTCAACGAGATGGTCAGTTGTCCAGCAGGACACGGACAGTTATTAAACACTACTTTCTTCATTCATTGATGATTCATGCTTCATCCAACATATTCTTAGAACTTCTTGGCACATGAATTCGTCCTATCAGGTATTGTGACAGTTCAATGACGATGTACCCCACTCCTTCACTAACATCTTAGACCCATGGAGTGTGAGTTTCGGTTCTTAAATTTGAAACAATGCCAATACAGGGGATGGGCATAAAAATCAATGATGAAAACTCTAGAATTGTGGGAAAAATTAAAGACACACAAATTGCTGCACTTAAAACTATGGGGAACATCGTCTGACATTCTTCGAGGGGATTTGTCGTAAAGAAGTCTTTGACCCAAAGGATCTGAGTTTCGTTTCTTTAATTGGAAACAATAAAGAGACAACAAGTCAAAAAATGTTTAAGGAGGAATGAGTCCAACGTAAATGACACAGAAATCCCGATAAACAATTGTCGAATCCAACCAGCATTTACTATCTACACAGCTGCATCCTCGCAGACCTACTTTAGAAATGGGTTGACAGTTGTTTTGTTTTTTTTTTGTCAGTTGAACGTCTCTAACCTTCTGACTCTGGCTGTTAACTACAGCGCTAGACACTCGACAATCACATCTATGAGAGAGTGGAGATCTGAACACTAAGAGAGTCAGAATGTTCGCGAGGGATGGATTGATAGGAAAGTTTCCCTTTTCTCAATCAGATATCATCAATTGATAGGAAAGTTTCCCTTATCTCAATCAGATATCATCAATTGATAGGAAAGTTTCCCTTATCTCAATCAGATATCATCAATTGATAGGAAAGTTTCCCTTATCTCAATCAGATATCATCAATTGATAGGAAAGTTTCCCTTATCTCAATCAGATATCATCAATTGATAGGAAAGTTTCCCTTATCTCAATCAGATATACAGAGTAACTGAGCTAACTCGGGGAATATCTTGTCAGCATACTAGAGTGACGCGTCACCTCTTTAAGATCCTCCTCTGGCAGTTAAGAAAGGTTGCTTGATTGGTAATAACATGACGGAAATATTTCTCAAGGCGTTTTGAGCACTTAGTTTGGAGAGAGCAGCTTAGAATGCTCGGTTTCTTTTTAATTTCTCACTGCTAAAGATTTAAGAGTAAAGATTGATTCGATCAGAAAACAAAATACCGACGTGTGGTCAACGTCATTTCGGGTTACTATTGAGCGTCATGTCCCTAGAGAAGAAACTTTAATCTAAATCTCTCATGCTAAAACGTTTGTAATAAGAGGAGAATTAATATAATGAAAGAATAAACCATTTAAGTCCAAAAAAAAGAAGAAAAAAAAAAGATAGAAAGATGATGTGCAAAAAACTAATAAAAATACCCACGTCTATATTTTCCCCTCTTTTCATCCACTGCAGTTCAAGACGAACCACTGGCGTAATTTTACAATTATCTACGACCCAGCCGCCTGGGACAAGCTGATAGACAGGCTCGCTCACATCATGGCGGAGAGTGTCCACGCGACCATCTTACAGCTCACCGGCTACCCGTCCGCCTACTTCAAGATCGACATCAAGGCCGTGGACTACGAGAAGATTCTGCTGGAGGAAGTCGGCACACGGTTCGCGGGTGAGTGCACCCAGCTTCGCTGTTCATTGTTTGATGCGTTGGGTTTGAGGAGTGGTTGGTTATGGTGTTGATTTAGGGGTTGGTTGGGTTGCCGGAATGATTTATTGGTTTGAGGTTTTGGTTTGTTCGGTTGTCAGGAATGGTTGGAGCGGTAGGCGTTAAGTTTGAAAAAAGGTGGGGGGGGGAGGGAGAGTAGCGGCGTCTGTAGGAATTGCTTTGATTCACTGTGAGTGGCTGGCTGCGTGACTGTGTAGCATGTATATAGCTGACAAAGTGTTAACAACATTATGGATAAACATGCTTAAATATGAGTTTGCAAAAGAAATAAAGAGATTCAAGAAAATAACAGGCTAAATTAAAACGTTTAGATATTTTTTTTCCATTATTGCTTTTGACAGAAGGGTTTTCAGTAAGTTAAAGTCATTTGCAAACATTATGAATTTTGATTTCTTTTCCTTGTTGCTCTTAACGGATACGTTATTTTTTAATCACGTTGCAGCAGTCGGAAAGTCTCCTCAATTGTGGCTATTGAAGTGTAATACGATTGGAGGCAATAAAGCATAGCTTGGAGAATAAAGAGATATTCTAAATAGAGCTTTGAGGCTCCAAACTATGTTCTCAATCTTTATGATAGAGAATATTAACTTTCGCAAAAACTATGTGAGCGCTTGGAAAATAACCAACTGATAAATCGATCAAACAATCAACTTCTTATATCAAGCTTTATCTATTCACATCCTGGCAAAGCTGGATTGGGTTATATTACCTCATTATCTTTTGTTTCCGTTTTTAAAATATTTTTACATTTATCATATTCTCTCTCTCGCCCCCCCAGCCTCTCTGTCTCTCTCTGTCTTTCTGTCTTTCTGTCTGTCTGTCTGTCTGTCTGTCTGTCTGTCTGTCTGTCTCTCTCTCTCTCTCTCTCTCTCTCTCTCTCTCTCTCTCTCTCTCTCTCTCTCTATCTATCTATCTATCTATCTCTGTTTCTTCTCCCTTTGTCTTTGATCCACCCTGTCTCTCTCTCTGTCTATTTATCTTTCTTTCCTCCTCTTTTTCTCCCGTGCTCTGATTCTTCCTTTTCCGTTTCTCTCATTTCAATACTTATCTTTTTAATACTTCTCTCATCTTCTGTTTTTAATTTCCCCCTTTTTTTCTCTTCATCTTCCCCAGTAGCTAGCTGGCTTATTTACGATTCATCATAGTTTTCCTCAAGTAAATTTTTGTTATCCTTATTCTCCCCTTTTCCCTCATACTGTAGATCCATCTGTCTCTCCGTCATTATCTCTTTCCGCGGTGCTGTCAGTGGAAGCTTTGATCTCTGCAACAATCCCCCCCACTGGAAGACCTTAATGATACCTCGCGCGACCA
Organism: Elysia crispata; assembly: GCA_033675545.1. Classification (NCBI taxonomy): domain Eukaryota; kingdom Metazoa; phylum Mollusca; class Gastropoda; family Plakobranchidae; genus Elysia; species Elysia crispata. Next base: position 71,958 of record JAWDGP010005741.1, read on the forward strand.
ATTACCGCGAGATATAATAGCCGCTGATTAGTTTCCCGATACCTCGGCGGCAGCAGGTCTATAGGGAACTCAACCGCTCAAAGACTGTATATTTCTGAAATCCCTGTCAGCTGTTTGAACGTATAGCTAGCAGTTTGCTCTTGCATTATGGCAACGTCAGCTCGAGGAATACAATGGAGGGCTCGTTGTGGGAAAAAAACGTTTTTTAGTTGAAGAAAGAGAGTATGTGTGTAAGAAAGAGTGGACAAAGACGTGAGTGTCACCGACAAAGAAATACATGTAGAAAGAAAACATAGAAAAAGCGGCATCGGAAAACTAGTCTGATGAAAAAGACACAATTATTAGAGAGGTGTTATTTTGAAGGGACAAAATACTGAATAGGATGAAACATTTTCTGAAAGGATCCAATAGGAAATAAAACGGTTATAATTAGTTAAGGGGTGGTTTCGGGAAAAGAAAAGGCAGAGAGAAAGTGGTGAAGAAGAAGAAGAAGAAGAAGAAGAAGAAGAAGAAGAAGAAGAAGAAGAAGAAGAAGAAGAAGAAGAAGAAGAAGAAGAAGAAGAAGAAGAAGAAGAAGAAGAACAACAACAACAACAACAACAACAACAACAACAACAACAACAACAACAACAACAACAACAACAACAACAACAACAACAACAACAACAACAACAACAACAACAACAACAACAACAACAACAACAACAACAACAACAACATTAACAACAATAACGACAAAGAACAACGCTTTTTTTTTAATGTTCCATCGCATTTAAAAGGGAAATAATTTTTAAAAAGTAATGTACCTATATATTTCTTTGGTTAGTTCCCTTGTATTATTATTTCTTCTTTCTCAGAATAATGGTCCCTGCACGAGTTACTTTACTTTGGAAACGAATTATAATAAGCATTGACACCTTACAACGCTACAAAATTATTTTTGAGCATACATCTTTAAAATCTTATTTTTTTGCACTATCGTGATGACTTAAGCACTGGATTTCGTCCATGGGTTTTTGATTAGACCATAAGACAAAATCCTATCTTACAAATCTTATTATCCGTTTGACTCTGCTCATTTTGATGACAGTGTGACGCATTTATTCAGAGACCAATATTATTTATTCACCTCAATGCGAACTTGACATTTTTGGCTTTACTTTGACACCTGGAATATACACATTATCGGCAATACTAATCAGTTATATACGAAATTCAAGAAATCAATTTAGACTTTTTTTGGCATCGAAAATCGGTCTTTCTGCAGCATATAAAATCATTTTAGAATTTATGAGATCTACATTTACAATTTTACATATTTTGTTCAAATATTCTTTTATTTAAAAAAAAAAGAAAATAAGAATGTGATTTTTTTAAAATGAGAAAAAGTATTAACGTGAATCTGCAACAATTTTTATTATTATATTTTTGTTTAAGTACTGGCATAATTTGTATGTTTAAGAGCAAAAAAAATAATAGTAATTTATGATTCATTCTGTCTTGGATGAAAGTTCAAACTTTTCAGGATACTGAAAAGAAAAATTCATCCATATCTCTATAAGCCTTGCTTAGTTCCCTTTTTATTAAATGCTATACTACAGAGTCTTGCTACAGATAGAAACAACACAGAAGTTTTGTATCGTTACAATTATCGATGGTGGGAGGGGAAAAAAATAATAGCAGCACTGCACTACCCAGCCTTTGTGCGTGATACAACCATGACAGGTAGGGCAGTAAAAAAGATAATTAGAAGTTATGACAATGAAAATAAAGATCAACTATTCCCGTTTTGTAGTCAAAATAAAGTATTAATGTTTTCCATTTCTTGTTTTTTTTCCTGGTCTCTCTCTCCCCCCCTTTTCCTTGTTTGGTGATATGTTATCTAAACAAATTTATTACCAGATATTGGAGGCGCGTGCAGGTTTCTTACATGTAAATGATTTTTCTAGTGATACACATTGTCATCTGTAGACCTACCGCATTGTTTTTACTTCATTTCGCATCAAGTATCAAGTATCATCATGATTTGCCCTGGCTATACAATATAAAAAAGCAAACTAAATAATCAGTGTAAGGAATTCAGTATCTAACTACATTGATTTGCTTTGACTCGTTATAAAAAAAAGTTTTAGTGATGGAAATATTAGTTTAAAGAATTAGAAAGTATTGGTATTTTATTTCAATACAAACACTATCTTTTACACTTTTAACATCATCCCATACCGTGTAGGGAGTATCACTTTTTTTTTAACATCTAGTAAGACCTGAATAATTACATATGGTTTGCAAACCAAAGATAAAATAAATATTCATTTATTAAAAAGTTTATTGAATCTTCATCCTTTAATAGCAACCAGCTGCTAGCTTCACATTTAATTATGTTTTTCTTTTTTTTTTTTTTTGCTTCGTCGAAAAAAATTGCTTAAATACAAAATTTTAATCAAGCTAATGGATCAGCAAGCTGTATTAGAGAAACTTTGTCAAAGAATGATTATATTTGTTATTTCTTAGACTAGTTTTTCCTGCTCTTTTTTCACATGACAAATGAATAAAAAGCTGTGAGCAATAATTCAGCTTAAACAAGACGCCCCAACATCGAAATGTCAGACAAAGAAAATCAGGATTTAATCTTCCTTAATTACTGGCAGTTGTTCTTCCCTTCGTTCCATGGTCTCATTTTCTCGCCTTGTTTTGATTCTCAAATTAATATTCCGTATTTGTTTTAATTTTCTTTCCTTCCATGCGATGGAGTTTCTTATTAAAAATGTGACATCAGAAAACACAAGACGATAGGATCAGCGCGAAAATCGAACCAATTCAGAGAGTTGTTGGGAGAGAAGATGAAATGCGCAACTAATGGAGAAGGAGGTGACAAAGAAAGAAACAACAAAGAAGACAGAGGAAGGAAATTGCGAAGGAGACAGACAGACAGACAAACAGATACACACCCACAGTGATAGCGATTGAATGTCACCCTCACAAACACCATCTAACAAAAAGACTGATAGAGAGATAGATTCAGTCTGAAACCTAAGAAGGAATGAGAGAGAAAGAAAAAGAGAGAGATATGCACGCATACTAACATACAGTAGAGAAATAATTACAGAAGGATAGACAGAGACAAGTGGCGGCGCAGAAAGGATTAAAGCAGATCAAAACTTATGTAAACTAAACAAAGAGATATCGAAATAGAGTTTGATGGAGAGGCAGAAAAAATCGGTTAAAGTAGAGAGAGATATAGAGAGACCATGAAAGATTGTCAGAAAGACAGAGAAATGAAAGACAGAAATAAGCAAGTAGGGACAAGAGAGAGTGAGAGAGAGAGTAGAGAGAGAGATAGTAGAGAGACAGAGACAGACAGACACATAGACACAAAGAGAGAGAGAGAGAGAGAGAGAGAGAGAGAGAGAGTAGAGAGAGAGACAGACACACAGACACACAGAGACAGAGCGACAGAGAGAGAGGGGAAAAGAGAGGGAGGAGAGGGAGAGACAGACAGAGACAGACAGACAAACAGAAATAGAAAGAGATGATGTGTAAGTTGTCAGAGTATATGAATTGATTGTGTCTGATTTAAGGCATTCAATTTTCGCCCGCTGAGAAGGGATTTGCTTACTATCATAGATAGATCATGTTTGGACACCTCTAAGGATTGAGAAACTCCAAACCCAATCATGGAATTCAACTTGTAAAAAAACCGGATCCATACCGAATTGACATGGTAAAAATGTGATTATCAACTACTTTAAATAACTGATTATTTCATCTCTAAGATTTTAATTAAATGAGGTTCCAGATTTGTTGATTACTTATGCTAATATCGTTGCGTTTCTTCTTTGTTTGATCTTTTCAATCGCATAACAGAGAGAAAAAGTGTGCTGTCACTGATGGTTCCAAACAATCGAAGAGCAACGCGGACCAGGTTTCAACCCCTGGCATTAGTCTCACATGTTGGATAGAGTAGCGAGTTGTATCCACACCACCAGAAGATTGGTTTAGATCTTTAGATCTTGTCAATACACAAGGAGCACTGAAGAGATCTGGAAAGATAAACTACAGACGGTTTAGAACCTGTAAAGAAACGTTATGAGTGGATGTAAGATGACTTCCTCTCTCTCCCTCTGCTAAGAGTTAAAACACAATTGTTTCCTTATTCTCCTAGTGTTAAGAACCACAATGATACTGTACTTTATTCTCTCCATTAGTCATCGACAAATGTTATTTGAACTCGTAGGTCTATAAATTACAAGGTGTGTGAGTAATGCTGAGGGCCACTCCTAGCTTCCTGTCTGTAGATCTTTGCATTGTACTCTCCACCTCTCCCTCTCCGTCTCTCTCTCTCTCGCAAGCTTTAGGTTTAATTGATGCGACCGATGTCTCCTCAAGTTCAGCGATGTAAGCCTATTAAATTATCTGGAAACTAAGGTTTATAGCGATTTATTTCATTAAATTTGTTTTGTAAACTTAGAATATAACCCAACTCTGAAAATACTTTTTGATCAGCGTGCCGACCCACACAACAGGAACGTTACACTCCCCTGTATCAAAGAGTTGAGGACATTGAATGTCTGTACTTTGGAAGGCCTAGAATGAAAGTCAGGTGAGGATTCAGCAACGCTTCGTTATTGGGTCTAAAAAAAAAAAAACAACATAATTTGTTCCTCCCAAACAAGACTGATGCAAGTGTATGGGAATATTTAATAACTTAGACCAATGTGGTTAGGTACGAGTGAATAGAGTCATGGGCACGTCCCACAACTTTCTTGCTGAATGAGAGGATATTTTGTCGTTCCTCTGGTTGTTTTAGACCAGATTAATTTACCACCTATTTCCTCCGCTCGGTGTTTACCAGCACTTCTCGCTAGCCGTGACGACGAGCGCTGGGTTAAGCCGTGACGACGAGCGCTGGGTTAAGCCGTGACGGTGAGGGTAGAGTTAAGCCGTGACGGTGAGGGTAGAGTTAAGCCGTGACGGTGAGGGTAGAGTTAAGCCGTGACGGTGAGGGTAGAGTTAAGCCGTGACGGTGAGGGTAGAGTTAAGCCGTGACGACGAGGGGTGGGTTAAGCCGTGACGGTGAGGGTAGAGTTAAGCCGTGACGGTGAAAGTAGAGTTAAGCCGTGACGGCGAGGGGTGAGTTAAGCCGTGACGGCGAGAGGTGGGTTAAGCCGTGACGGCGAGAGGTGAGTTAAGCCGTGACGGCGAGAGGTGGGTTAAGCCGTGACGGCGAGAGGTGGGTTAAGCCGTGACAGCGAGGGGTGGGTTAAGCCGTGACGATGAGGGTAGAATTAAGCCGTGACGGCGAGGAGGTGAGTTAAGCCGTGACGGTGAGGGTAGAGTTAAGCCGTGACGGCGAGGGGTGGGTTAAGCCGTGACGGCGAGAGGTGGGTTAAGCCGTGACGGCGAGGGGTGGGTTAAGCCGTGACGGCGAGGGGTGGGTTAAGCCGTGACGGCGAGGGGTGGGTTAAGCCGTGACGGCGAGGGGTGGGTTAAGCCGTGACGACGAGGGCAGGGTTAAGCCGTGACGACGAGGGCAGGGTTAAGCCGTGACGACGAGGATAGAGTTAAGCCGTGACGGTGAGGGTAGGGTTAAGCCGTGACGGCGAGAGGAGGGTTAAGCCGAGACGGCGAGAGGTGGGTTAAGCCTTGAGGACGAGAGGTGGGTTAAGCCGTGACGGTGAGCTCAGAGTTAAGCCATGACGGCGAGAGGTGGGTTAAGCCGTGACGGCGAGGGTAGAGTTAAGCCGTGACGGCGAGAGGTGGGTTAAGCCGTGACGGCGAGAGGTGGGTTAAGCCGTGACGGCGAGAGGTGGGTTAAGCCGTGACGGCGAGAGGTGGGTTAAGCCGTGACGGCGAGGGGTGGGTTAAGCCGTGACGGCGAGAGGTGGGTTAAGCCGTGACGGCGAGGGGTGAGTTAAGCCGTGACGGCGAGAGGTGGGTTAAGCCGTGACGGTGAGGGTAGAGTTAAGCCGTGACGGTGAGAGGTGAGTTAAGCCGTGACGGTGAGGGTAGAGTTAAGCCGTGACGGCGAGAGGTGAGTTAAGCCGTGACGGCGAGAGGTGGGTTAAGCCGTGACGGCGAGAGGTGGGTTAAGCCGTGACGGCGAGGGTAGAGTTAAGCCGTGACGGCGAGGGGTGGGTTAAGCCGTGACGGCGAGGGGTGAGTTAAGCCGTGACGGCGAGAGGTGGGTTAAGCCGTGACGGCGAGAGGTGGGTTAAGCCGTGACGGCGAGGGTAGAGTTAAGCCGTGACGGCGAGAGGTGGGTTAAGCCGTGACGGCGAGAGGTGGGTTAAGCCTTGAGGACGAGGGCTTGGTTAAGCCATGACGGTGAGGGTAGAGTTAAGCCGTGACGGCGAGAGGTGGGTTAAGCCTTGAGGACGAGGGCTTGGTTAAGCCATGACGGTGAGAGGTGAGTTAAGCCGTGACGGCGAGAGGTGGGTTAAGCCTTGAGGACGAGGGCTTGGTTAAGCCATGACGGTGAGGGTAGAGTTAAGCCGTGACGGCGAGAGGTGGGTTAAGCCTTGAGGACGAGGGCTTGGTTAAGCCGTGACGGCGAGAGGTGAGTTAAGCCGTGACGGTGAGAGGTGGGTTAAGCCGTGACGGCGAGGGGTGAGTTAAGCCGTGACGGCGAGGGGTGGGTTAAGCCGTGACGGCGAGGGGTGGGTTAAGCCGTGACGACGAGGGCTGGGTTAAGCCGTGACGGTGAGGGTAGAGTTAAGCCGTGACGGCGAGAGGTGAGTTAAGCCGTGACGGTGAGGGTAGAGTTAAGCCATGACGGCGAGGGGTGGGTTCAGCCGTGACGGCGAGAGGTGGGTTAAGCCGTGACGGCGAGGGGTGAGTTAAGCCGTGACGGTGAGGGTAGAGTAAAGCCGTGACGGTGAGAGGTGGGTTAAGCCGTGACGGCGAGAGGTGGGTGAAGCCGTGACGGTGAGGGCAGAGTTAAGCCGTGACGGTGAGGGTAGGGTTAAGCCGAGACGGCAAGGGTAGAGTTAAGCCGTGACGGTGAGGGTAGAGTTAAGCCGCGACGGCGAGAGGAGGGTTAAGCCGTCACGGCGAGAGGTGGGTTAAGCCTTGAGGACGAGAGGTGGGTAAAGCCGTGACGGTGAGGGTAGAGTTAAGCCGCGACGGCGAGAGGAGGGTTAAGCCGTGACGGTGAGGGTAGAGTTAAGCCGTGACGGTGAGAGGTGGGTTAAGCCGTGACGGCGAGGGTAGTGTTAAGCCATGACGGCGAGAGGTGGGTTAAGCCGTGACGGCGAGAGGTGAGTTAAGCCGTGACGGCGAGGGGTAGGTTAAGCCGTGACGGCGAGGGTAGAGTTAAGCCGTGACGGTGAGGGTAGGGTTAAGCCGCGACGGCGAGAGGAGGGTTAAGCCGAGACGGTGAGGGTAGAGTTAAGCCGTGACGGTGAGGGTAGAGTTAAGCCGTGACGGTGAGGGTAGGGTTAAGCCGCGACGGCGAGAGGTGAGTTAAGCCGTGACGGCGAGAGGTGGGTTAAGCCGTGACGGCGAGAGGTGGGTTAAGCCGTGACGGCGAGGGTAGAGTTAAGCCGTGACGGCGAGGGGTGGGTTAAGCCGTGACGGCGAGGGGTGAGTTAAGCCGTGACGGCGAGAGGTGAGTTAAGGTGTGACGGCGAGAGGTGAGTTAAGCCGTGACGGTGAGGGTAGAGTTAAGCCGTGACGGCGAGAGGTGGGTTAAGCCGTGACGGCGAGAGGTGGGTTAAGCCTTGAGGACGAGGGCTTGGTTAAGCCATGACGGTGAGGGTAGAGTTAAGCCGTGACGGCGAGAGGTGGGTTAAGCCTTGAGGACGAGGGCTTGGTTAAGCCATGACGGTGAGGGTAGAGTTAAGCCATGACGGCGAGAGGTGGGTTAAGCCTTGAGGACGAGGGCTGGGTTAAGCCATGACGGTGAGGATAGAGTTAAGCCATGACGGTGAGGGTAGGGTTAAGCCGTGACGGTGAGGGTAGGGTTAAGCCATGACGGTGAGGGTAGAGTTAAGCCGTGACGGTGAGGGCAGAGTTAAGCCGTGACGACGAGGGCAGGGTTAAGCCGTGACGACGAGGGCTGGGTTAAGCCGTGACGGTGAGGGTAGAGTTAAGCCGTAACGGTGAGGGCAGAGTTAAGCCGTGACGGTGAGGGCAGAGTTAAGCCGTGACGACGAGGGCAGGGTTAAGCCGTGACGGTGAGGGTAGAGTTAAGCCGTGACGGTGAGGGTAGGGTTAAGCCGTGACGGTGAGGGTAGAGTTAAGCCGTGACGGTGAGGGTAGGGTTAAGCCGTTACGACGAGGGCAGGGTTAAGCCGCGACGGAGAGGGGTGAGTTAAGCCGTGACGGTGAGGGCAGTGTTAAGCCGTGACGGTGAGGGCAGGGTTAAGCCGTTACGGCGAGGGCAGGGTTAAGCCGTTACGGCGAGGGTAGGGTTAAGCCGTGACGGCAAGGTGTTCATTTATATATATATATATATTTATATATTTATATATATAAATGAACAATTATCTATAACTAGATCCTCTCCCACTCTCAAACCCCAATTCCATACACCGTTTTTAGTACCGCAAATACAGCTCTACATTCCCCTCAACTCCAGGTCATGTCACCTATCTAGGTCATATCAAACTAATGGGTAGAATAGTTAAGACCAGGTGATTGTTGTTACAGTTAACTTACGTGACATTTAGCGTGCCAGTTTAAAGGTTTTGATTTTATTTTCTTTTTTTCCCATTTTACATAGGACTGAGATATGAGACGAGAAATAGAGAGAGAGAGAGAGAGAGAGAGAGAGAGAGAGAGAGAGAGAGAGAGAGAGAGAGAGAGAGAATGAGAGAGAGAACAAGGTGTATTGTGATCAAAAGGCACTCACTACTGAAAATAAAAATTGAATGACAAACAGAAAAGCTAATCTTGAAAATGTGATACTGTTAATGACCCCATACATTATTAACTGGCAACCTAAAATACTTCCGTCGAGCTATCCCACCTGTCAACTTCTAGAGCATCCATCCTCTGGAATGAAGCGCGGGATTCCAGCATCCCGAGATTGGGGCCACCGCTAGCCTTTCTAGCAACAGGAGCTTCAGTCTGGGGTTACATCTGGGCCGACCTGGTTAATTATTTTTTTAGTTTCATTTCAATTATATGTTGTTGTTACCAGGCTCAAAATATTGCCTTTTTTCTGCCGTTATAGTTTTTAGCGGTGATTGTATTCCTGTACTTGCGGCTGTCGTTGTTACTAACCACTAATGTTGGAGTTGCTGTCGGTATCATTGCTGTTAGAAAAAAATAGATGCTGTCACTGGTTCTATTTCTAATGCTGTTATTGCTATTTTGTTTATGCGGTTGCTGCTCTTTACTTTGTTATTGTTGTTGCATTTAATATTGTTGCTCTTCCTGTTGCTGTTGTTATTTCTATTGTTGCTATTGCTGTTTATCATGTTATTGGTATTATAATTGTTGTTATTAGAACATGATGCCGAATTGAAACCTGCGAAAATCCACACCACAATAACTGTTAGTGGCATGTAAGTTACAGTAGGTTTATCTCCTAGCACCAGTATCCAATGATGACCTGTGATCAATCTCCTCTCTGGAGAGTACTTTACCCGCCTGTGAATAGCCGACAGGAGCCAAAGAATGACTAAGGTGACTGAATGCTTTGCCCCGCCTTTTCTCTATTCGTAACTTTAATAACTAATTGAGCAATGAATCACAGGATACGAAGTGTGAAGTGTTACCGCCAGCTGCTAGGGTTGTAATTATCATTCTTCGGATACCTCTCTCACTATGCTCCATTTCTCTCTCTGTCTCTCTCTGTCTCTCTCTCACTCTTTCTCTTTCTCTCTCCCCCTCTCTCTCTCTCACTTTGTCTCTCTCTATCTCTCTCTCCCTCTCTCTGTCTCTCTCTCCCTCTCTTTTTGTCTGTCTCTCCCTCTCTCTGTCTCTTTCTGTCTGTCTGTCTCTCTCTCTCTGTGTCTCCTAATTATACTGATTCATTTTCTGTCCTGTATTTTTTAATTGCGAACCTTTTCGTTTTCAGCCTTAGCATCAGAGATACGCAAACTCCCTTTATAATTCTTAAGTTGTCCACCAAGTGCTGGGGTTTCGCCCCTTTATTTGGTTTGACCACTCTTTCTCTTTCTTTATAGTTTTCACTTTTTATCTTTCTCTCATCCTTCCCCTATTTTTCTCTTTTTTTTTCTACCGATGGTCACCTTAAGGTTCATATTTTCTGCATTTTGACCTTGAGGCGACGATTTTTGGTTGCCATAAGGTTTTGATCTATATCTTGTGTTTTAAGAAAAGCTAGGGCTCCTAAACATGCTGATAAATCAACAGTTACTTTAGCTTCCCCTTCATTAAAAAAAAACCTGATAAAAATAAGCCATTTTTTATTTGAAGGTAGTTTTGTAATCGTAGCATTAGGCCGACTACAGTATTTTTTACCCTTTGGTGGACCATATTTGTAACAGGAAGGTTTCAATGCATTTTAACACAAAAAAGATTTTGTAACAACTCTGTGTCGGCCGATCCAGGAGTCTTGTGCTATGAGATTTGACACCTGCGGTCCCAGTTCCTGACTTGTATAATGACAGTTTCAGGAATTCTGCCCGCTATAACTGTTTCTAACATATGGTACAATGGAAGTCTTTGGCCTGATATAGATAAATGAATTCAGTCTTTGGTGTAATATGCTATAAAGATAAATGTATCCTTTAGAGCTCTGTGAGGGGTGTTGTTCATCAGATCAAGTCCAGGCAAAGTCTTGACCTCTTTGTTTGCTCCTCATTGACAAGAAGTACACCTGTGGTGACGACGCCGTGTTTATATACCGTACGTAACTCCCTTGTTTTCTAAACATGCTGGATTCGGCGACTCTGGCGGGTTTAGATTTTTACCATAGATGTTACATGTAACTGGAAAAAATGTACTTTGTTGTTTAAAATATTTGCAGCAAATTATATCTGGTTGATTGTTATACTTAAAGTCAGAGGAAACTGGTTTGAGAGAGGAGAGGGGGGGGGGGGAGAGAGAGAGAGAGAGAGAGAGAGAGAGAGAGAGAGAGAGAGAGAGAGAGACAGACAGACAGACAGACAGACAGACAGACAGACAGACAGACAGAGGAATATTTTTAGCTGTGTACTGACTGAGATTTTATGAAAGATTATACCATTTGTTAAAAAGAATTAGAAAATATCTTTATGTGATGAATCTTCTCTTTGCTTAGGTCTCTCACCCGTATACAACGGTTATTGTGTAATAAAAGGGCGGCGTAAGTCTTGAAGAGTTCATAAAGATTTATTTGTATTAAAAAATCAGACGAAATCTGATATCCATCAGCACTAACTACAAGTGCCACTGATCCATAAGCAGCAACAAGATACCTACGCAAAGAGTACATTCAATCCACAACGATTTGTTCTAATTCTTTTTGACAAATGGTATTGTCTTTCATCAATCAACCCCATCTACTAGTAGCACTGATTCTTCAGCTCCATCTATCTCTTCACCATTAAACAGAAAGCATCAGGTACGTCCAGAAATAAAGATCGTTGAAAAGAGCATGGAATGATCAACTATAAAACGGAAAGTGAGAAAAGAGAATAGATGCGCAGGCAAAAAGTTCTCCAAAGTGCAGGCAAAGTAACCCCAGAAAAGAAAATAGGCGAAGGTTTTCCAGAAAAATGCAAATTGAAATGTGATCAAGCGTTTGCTCAAAAGATGCGAGTAGAAATATTCTCTAGCTACCGAGCAAGAGCAAAGCTCAGCGCATGCCTGAGTTGGTCTCGCCGTGTGGACTCGACTAGATCAAGCAATAAGAGCAAGGGTGCAAGATCGCCGGACGCGCCGGCAAAATGAAACTAGCCCGATGACTTTGCGGGCCGAATCATTCCCGAGATGTGACTGCCAGTTTCCCTTCCACCGCCGCATCTGCCAGTAGTGCCTAAACAATGCTTTGTGCAAAAACAAACTTTTGGGACTCAAAAATATCTAGACTGTTGATTCCCTATTGGCCAATTCGAATTGTAACTCCATCCAATATTTTACTGTTTCATTCTCTGCAATCTTGACAGTAACTAGAAGCTTCGAATTGATGAAAGATAGAGCATTCCCCAGCTACGGGTAGAGTTCTTTCATTAAAATATTTACCTTGTAAAGTGAAAGGTTAAAATTGAGTATTTGAAAAAATCTACCTTCTTCCTTTTTTGTCGCAGAAAGTTTTCAAGCAGCGAACCAAAAGCTCTTCTCAGAGAGAAGCTTATACTTTTCAAGTCGACGGGTATCAAAAGTAAGTTTTAAATTCCATAAACATATGTGTTTTTAAGGAACCAAACTGTAGATGGTACAAATCAAATATTTTGTCAGTATTGACAGAATCATATCTCACAAGTGAAATGGCTCTACAAAATCCGAATCAACATCTGTGTGTTAGACAGAGTTATGACAGGGTTTTTCTCGAAACGATCCACGAAAACTAATAAGAGGCGTAACTCTTTCTAATAAGGCAGTTCTGGTTTAACTTGAATGGCTCTGTTTTCCACCAGTTCCTGCAAGATGGTGCGGATCAAATAATGTTTGAGAATAATATAACTTTATTTCCAAATTGTATCTGATGTCCGCCACCGGTATAAATATCTATACTTTATACAGAGTTATGGCTATTTGAGTCTTGTACAGATCAACCATATATCTAAAAAGTCATCAAACCAATCAGAAGGCAACGTTCGTTTGACTTTTAAGGAATTTTTTCGCTCCAGTTCCTACAAGAAGACACGGATAAAATATGTTACGATTGACAGGTTTATATTTATATCTTATATATGATTTTTTTTTGTGTACTTCTTTTCACTATACGCTATCAATACAGTAGAAAACTGGCTCTTAAATGCTTTCGGATTTTTCTTTTCTTTTTCTTGATTTGTAAAAAGTTTCGATTCTCTGCCATGTTGACATCACGTTTTCATCGCAAATCACAGCTTCCGGCCACATGGTTTTCACAACCAGCACCAGCAGATAAAAAACAAATATATAATTGCACAATATATTTTCCATAGGTCAATGTATCGTCCCGATCTAGCTAAGTTTTATTGATCAGTAGACACATGATTTGGTTTTCATTATGTGAAAGGGTTATAACAGAGCATTCTACTATGAATAATGTGAAAGGATTATAACAGAGCATTCTACTCAGAATGGTGTGAAAGGATTATAACAGAGGAATCTACTCAGAATGATGTGAAAGGATTATAACAGAGCAATATACTCAAAATAGTGTGAAAGGATTATAACACAGCAATATACTCAGATTAGTCTGAAAGGATTATAACACAGCAATATACTCAGATTAGTCTGAAAGGATTATAACACAGCAATATACTCAGATTAGTCTGAAAGGATTATAACACAGCAATATACTCAGATTAGTCTGAAAGGATTATAACACAGCAATATACTCAGATTAGTCTGAAAGGATTATAACACAGCAATATAATCAGAATGATGTGAAAGGATTATAACAGAGCATTCTACTCAGAATGATGTGAAAGGATTATAACAGAGCATTCTACTCAGAATGGTGTGAAAGGATTATAACAGAGCATTCTACTCAGAATGATGTGAAAGGATTATAACAGAGCATTCTACTCAGAATGATGTGAAAGGATTATAACAGAGCATTCTACTCAGAATGATGTGAAAGGATTATAACAGAGCATTCTACTCAGAATGATGTGAAAGGATTATAACAGATCAATCTACTCAGAATGGTGTGAAAGGATTATAACAGATCAATCTACTCAGAATGGTGTGAAAGGATTATAACAGATCAATCTACTCAGAATGGTGTGAAAGGATTATAACAGATCAATCTACTCAGAATGGTATAAACGGGTTATAACAGATCAATCTACTCAGAATGGTGTGAAAGGATTATAACAGATCAATCTACTCAGAATGGTGTGAAAGGATTATAACAGATCAATCTACTCAGAATGGTGTGAAAGGATTATAACAGAGGAATCTACTCAGAATGATGTGAAAGGATTATAACAGATCTATCTACTCAGAATGATGTGAAAGGATTATAACAGATCTATCTACTCAGAATGATGTGAAAGGATTATAACAGATCTATATTCTCAGAATGGTGTGAAAGGATTATAACAGATCAATCTACTCAGAATGATGTAAATGGATTATAACAGAGCATTCTACTCAGAATGGTGTGAAAGGATTATAACAGAGCATTCTACTCAGAATAGTGTGAAAGGATTATAACAGAGCATTCTACTCAGAATAGTGTGAAAGGATTTTAACAGAGCATTCTACTCAGAATGATGTGAAAGGATTTTAACAGAGCATTCTACTCAGAATAGTGTGAAAGGATTATAACAGAGCATTCTACTCAGAATAGTGTGAAAGGATTATAACAGAGCATTCTACTCAGAATAGTGTGAAAGGATTATAACAGAGCTATCTACTCAGAATGATGTGAACGGATTATAACAGAGCTATCTGTAAAGGATTCTGTGAAAGGATCTTAACAGAGCAATTTACTCAGATTGATGGGCCGAGAATCGAAAATATTATGAAATCTGGATGTTTTATACCAGAAATAAATCTCTAGCGATAGAAAGTTGAATGATGGTATTCCTCTGTACAATTTCCTATAATAATGTTTTCCCGCCTAACAGGAACCCATGTGGCGGAACCCGTCAACGTTTACCCTAAATTGTTTTTATCTCGAAAGAGATCAGACTTTTATATATTACCATCGTGTTAACTGCACTATATATGGTTCGCAACAAAACTTACTGTTCACTACACTCCAGCTAACACTTGAACTGTACTGTGTTCCAAAAAATTAGCTCATTCTAGGTCTTCCTCGTGATTTAGATGATTTTCAAATTGTAATCCCATTTTACTAACATACAGACTGAAAGATTTTGTATGAGAACTACACATTGAAAATCGGGATACTCTTTTCGAAATTCTTTTGAATACAATCCCTGTTGGTAATGTTAACTGTCATTGCTGGTAGATATTTTGTAGTTGCAGGATGAAGTTAGAGCATTTCAAGTTGTGGCTCGAGTTCACGTCGTAAATTATGATGACACTGAATATAAAACTATGATAAAATACTTGATTAGTTTAAATCAAAGTAAATTGTACTGACTTTAATTGATCTCTCTTTATGAAAATTAAGTAGAATATATATCAAATCGTCTGAGATGTTAAACCCCATTGAAACGTTCCGCCAGAGCCCGTGATCGACCGTGGCCCAACGCCTGTGGAGAATGTTCGTGGACATCAATCTTACTCTGGCGGACATGGCAAAGAGAATGGCACTTAGTGAGATTGATAACCTTGCACCCATCAGAGATAGAGAGCTGTTGGTTATGTGTGCGCTTACTTTACTTAAGGAAGAGATATAGACTGGCAAATGGATTGATGAGTTTCAGGTTTATCTATCAATATAATTAATTATCAGGGCGAGAAATCATCAGTTTCCGGTCATCTTTATCACAATAGACATTGCCCTCAATAAAACTCTTCACTGTATCACAGAGTTTGTCACTTGAGCATAAAGTCAATAAGTGGTGAAGGTGTTTAAAGAGATATCGCTGAGTTGATCCGCAAATCCATATTAAGAGATTTTTAAAATTATAAATAGAGAATAGAAAAAATGTTTTAGGTTGTCTGTGGTATTTTAAAGACTAGTTTCAAAATCCCGGTAAAAGGAGGGGAACCCATTTGAAATATTTGAGAGCAGTTCCATATAAGTTAGGAGTAGAATAATGTGAATATCACATAGTCTGTTTTATATTACACATGCATCTGTCGTAAAGTCGTATAATTCTTTTGTCTGAAATGTGGAAAAATTTGACTCAACTTATTTTTTAAGCGCTAGTGTTTACCGTACCTATTTTATGATTGTTTGAGCTTATAGATTTTGCAAACTATATTTTTAATGATCACTTTTAATTGAATCAATTTCAGATCCAAATAAGTAGGCTATTTATCCATTGTCCAGCATTAGAAAGTCAAAACTTTAATCTTAAAGGCCGAAGTTGAGAAACATAGAGATATTGAAAACACCTAAGATTTTCCCATTCTGGTCAAAGATCATTCTAAACGCTCGTTCTAAGGCAACATATTTCCACAAAAAGTTGCAGAGTCCAGAGGGAAAATCATATTTGTGTCCTTACATGATAGATTTTCTCTGATGTCATAGCATTTTTCAGTGTCACCTAAGTTCGTACTTCAATGGTTGATGAATTTTGTTGTACATTGTGTCTTAGATCTATTTGCTGTGCCAAAAAACCTTGCTAGTCTGAAGCAATTTCAAAATAATGCCCTACAGATCAAAAGAGTCTATAAGTAGATTTAATCTCAAAAACATTGATACAAGTGAAAACATATTACTTTGCCCTATCTATGACTTTGGTCTTGTATTTGTTAGAAAATATGGCGCTCTTGTTCCTTTCTAGATTTTTTAACATTTGTTATAATTTTCATTTTCTAAGTCGAAAATTATAAGTCCTACCATTTTAATATGCTTGTTATTTTCTTGTTATTATTCTTGTTGTTGATTTGTTGATATAGTTGTTGTTATTGTTGTTGTTGCTGATGTTGTTGTTGTTGTTGTTGTTGTTGCTGTTGTTCTTGTTGCTGCTGTTGTTGTTGCTGTTATTGTTGTTGTTGTTGTTGTTATTGTTGTTCTTAATGTTGTCGATGTTGTTTTTGTTGTTGTTGTATAAGTGTGTGTTTTGTTTTTCTTTTCTTTTTTTGTGTTCGTTCTCTCGTCTGGTATGAGAACCATCCCACTCCAAACGCCCGTCGATGTGGCCAGTACTCGCCTGTTGCCAAGCTGTGACACTTCTCTAACCCTAACAGAAAATGGAACATAATTATGGATGCAATAAAAAAATCGACTGTCCGAAAGGCAGCAGAACTCATTTTGAAAAGGTATGACACAGAGAATAAAACGTATCAAAAAAATTTGAGGCAAAATTTCATAACTTCTACTGCGGGAAATCGAAGAAATACGTTACGAAAACAGATAAATTAATTCGCAATAGCATATTAATTGTTTTGCCTCCCATTAAATGTCCAACATTGGCTGAAAACAGATTGTCCGGCCACAGCTTATGAAACAGGTGAAGGATCATGTATTGGTACGGTGCACCATCTGCTAAAGGAACATGTATTCGTATGGTGCACCATCGGCCCAAGGATCATGTATTGGTATGGTGCACCATCTGCTGAAGGTTCATGTATTGGTATGGTGCACCATCTGCTGAAGGTTCATGTATTGGTATGGTGCACCATCTGCTGAAGGTTCATGTATTAGTATGGTGCACCATCTGCTGAAGGTTCATGTATTGGTATGGTGCACCATCTGCTGAAGGTTCATGTATTAGTATGGTGCACCATCTGCTGAAGGTTCATGTATTAGTATGGTGCACCATCTGCTGAAGGTTCATGTATTGGTATGGTGCACCATCGGCCCAAGGATCATGTATTGATATGGTGCACCATCTGCTGAAGGTTCATGTATTGATATTGTGCACCATCTGCTGAAGGTTCATGTATTAGTATGGTGCACCATCTGCTGAAGGTTCGTGTATTGATATGGTGCACCATCTGCTGAAGGATCATGTATTGGTATGGTGCACCATCTGCTGAAAGTTCATGTATTGATATGGTGCACCATCTGCTGAAGGTTCATGCATTAGTATGGTGCACCATCTGCTGAAGGTTCATGTATTGATATGGTGCACCATCTGCTGAAGGATCATGTATTGGTATGGTGCACCATCGGCCCAAGGAACATGTATTGATATGGTGCACCATCTGCTGAAGGTTCATGAATTAGTATGGTGCACCATCTGCTGAAGGTTCATGTATTGGTATGGTGCACCATCGGCTAAAGGTTCATGTATTAGTATGGTGCACCATCTGCTGAAGGTTCATGTATTGGTATGGTGCACCATCTGCTGAAGGTTCATGTATTGGTATGGTGCACCATCTGCTGAAGGTTCATGTATTGGTATGGTGCACCATGGGCTAAAGGTTCATGTATTGGTATGGTGCACCATCGGCTGAAGGATCATGTATTGGTATGGTGCACCATCTGCTGAAGGTTCATGTATTGGTATGGTGCACCATCTGCTGAAGGTTCATGTATTAGTATGGTGCACCATCGGCCCAAGGATCATGTATTGGTATGGGGCACCATCGGCTGAAAGATCATGTATTGGTATGGGGCACCATCGGCTGAAAGATCATGTATGGGTATGGTGCACCATCGGCCCAAGGATCATGTATTGGTATGGTGCACCATCGGCTGAAGGATCATGTATTGGTATGGTGCACCATTGGCCCAAGGATCATGTATTGGTATGGTGCTCCATCGGCTGAAGGGGTCAATGAAAAAAGGACGTATTTTGAATTTTTTTTTTTTGTTTCTGTGATAAAGTGGGTTATAAGATGGTGATCTCCGACCTCTTGGCACATCCAACCTAAAACCTTGTAAAGAAATTCAATATCGTTATCAACACCATCATCTTTGTGATCCCCGTTATCGTTATCATAGTGCTTCCTCCAGCTTATCACCCTGATCCTTCCCATCATATTCTTCACCACTCATTAGCATCATCAAAAATAGCAGTTGGTTTTACTTCTTAAAGAAATTCAATATCGTTATCAACACCATCATCTTTGTGATCCCCGTTATCGTTATCACAGTGCTTCCTCCAGCTTATCACCCTGATCCTTCCCATCATTATCTTTACCATTTATTAGCATCATCAAGAATAGCAGTTGTTTTTACTTCTTATAGAAATTCAATATCGTTATCAACACCATCATCCTTGTGATCCCCGTTATCGTTATCACAGTGCTTCCTCCTCGTCGGTCTTCTGAATGCTGAGTAATGTGATAAATAGCCGACTTTTTCTTACTGTGGATATTAACACTGGAGTCCGATTTCATTTTATTGAAAACCATCAGCATTTAACGCCACCGTTATCATCCTAATTATTATATTATTTGTAGTCAACACCTGTTCCCTCTTCCTCTTCCCTCACATCAACAATCATCATCACCCATCCCCCTCACCCAATCCTTTAAAAAGCAAAAAACAAAAAAAAACAATTCATTTCCTTTTAATTTAAACAGAATGCAGGTAATGTCTCAAACCAGCCCTGAATAGCATGAGCTTTCTTCAAATCTTCCTCCCAACCCTATCTATACACATCCAGCATCTGTGTTATAAAAGGCAACTTTGATTTCTTTCTCCCCAATCTCCTCCAACACCACTCAATGTGCAGTGATAAAGTTTACTGAATCTTGATCTGCCACGATCAGTGTCCCACGTGGTACCAAAAAAAAAATAAAGAAAAAGTTGTGATTTCAAAACCACAAAAAAATGCTTATACATTTTATTTTATTCTAATTAATTCATCAAAATTATTTGCCAAATTTGTTTTAAAGAACCAAATTACACCAAAGAGATTGTTTTCAGCGGCTTACAATTTTCAAAGCTAATGACGCTTTTAGAAGCAAATTATTGTTTTGTTATTTCTTGTTTCTGAATATCAATATTAAAAAAGTTACTTTACTTTAATGTAGTGAAAAAACTGAAGAAAAAATGTAACAAAACTTGTCCTACTTAAGCGTAAAAGACAAAATCGTCATGGAAAACAGTGCAGGAAAGTAGCAGCCCTTTGATTAGTCAGTATTTTTAGAACAACTGTCATCATCACCTTTTTTTCGGAGCGGGTGTTGCGAATATAAATACCAGTTCTGCAACTTTTGCATACGTTTCTTTCTTCTATACTGTTTTGGATCTAATACATAAACCAGATCTCAGTTTAGTCATTTGATTAACTTTCCACTCATATATTGTGGACATGAGTAAAACAGACTGTGACTAAATTCAGAATATCTATAAGCTTTAGTAATTCAGGGTAATCAAATTAGAAAAAAAATCCGAGGCCTTCATCTTCTTTTTCTTTGTAATATTGTTTGAGAAGTTGCTTGTTTTTACTTTGATTTGGACATAATTTTTTCACCACAATAGGTGGAGCACATAATTGTATCTCATCTGTGATGGATCATATCATAAGCACATTATGGTCTCGTTGTTGACATTCAGTTTATTGTACTTGAGATATCTCCAGTTCAAGAATGTCTTAGATTATGACAACGTTAGAAGAATCCCGAAATCTCAAGGTTCTATATTTAAAACTGTATAGAACGTGGCAGCGGACCAGATTTATTGCTGTTTTTTGTAAAGTTTACTTTTCTTTACAGTAATTGTTTTGCTCTGGGAGACATTTGCTTTTCTTTATGTAGTAGTCTTCTCCACCTATCCATTATTGTTAAGTTTGCTTCTCTTCAGAGCAGTAACTAATGTATGCCTGTGAAGGATAATAGTCTGTAACGTGTGAAGTTTGCTTTTCTTTAGAGCAGTAACTTTTGTATCCTTGTGAAGGATATAAGTCTTGTAACTTGTGTGAAGTTTGCTTTCTTTAGAGCAGTAACTTTTGTATCCTTGTGAAGGATATAAGTCTGTAACTTGTGTGAAGTTTGCTTTTCTTTAGAGCAGTAAATTTTGTATCCTTGTGAAGGATATAAGTCTGTAATTTTTGTGATGTTTGCTTTTCTTTAGAGCAGCAACTTTTCTATCCTTGTGAAGGATAATAGTCTGTAATGTGTGTGAAGTTTGCTTTTCTTTAGAGCAGCAACTTTTCTATCCTTGTGAAGGATATAAGTCTGTAATTTTTGTGATGTTTGCTTTTCTTTAGAGCAGTAACTGTTGTATGACTGTGAAAGATATGTCTGTAATTTGTATTTTTTCAAAGTAGTTGTCTTCCCCATGGGTAACCATGCTTGTAAATTATACCACATTTGTCCCTGATGGTTTTCTGTCTCTATATATCTCTCTCCCTCTTTGTGTCTCTCGTCCTTTTTCTCTCTCTCTGTCTCTATCTCTCATCTCTTGATCTGCTTCGGTCTTTCAAATTTTTTTCCATTCCTCACTATACTTAAATCTTTCTCTTTACCATATATGCGCAGGTCAAATATACTGAGCTTCATTGAATTATTTATTTCATCAGAGTGAAAAAAAATCTCTAATTTGACACTAAAAAGCAATAGCATTTCGGGGGTGGTGAATTTACAAATTACAACACACACGCACACACATGAAAATAGAAGTAGTAATTTAATTGCAAATTAAAACTGAAGACTACAAGACTACAGCTACATAGTAAGATCGTGTTCCCCTAACCACACACACACACACATTAAAGAACCATTAAAAAAAAAATTCAAAGAGGAAAAAACTTCCGTATCAAATACCATGAAAACTATTCGAGGAAAAATCTTTAATGTATTTTAAACATCACACCGAAACAATAAGCATCACAAACAGCTTGTTTTTTTTTTTTCTTTTTTTTTTTCTTTTGCTTTTAGAAAGATTATGAAAAACTGTAAATATGCTGAACCATTGAGTTCCTTAACTTTGAATATATTATGTTTCAACAGCATCTGAATAACAAAGAAATCAATATAAAAACTTACAAAATGACGAAAGTAATTTTATTACACATATTTTAATTATATCGCATAATTTAAAAAGTTTTATTTTTATCTCCTAGTTTTACTTCTTGAAAATTTCAATTTTTTTTAAAGGAGATGGTAATTTTTTTTTAAATTTTCTTAATAGACACAAAAAAATTGTTAATTTTTTTTTCAAAAATACATTTTAAAAAACTGTTTACAGGTAGAATGTGAAATAATAATAATAATAATAATAATAATAATAATAATAATAATAATAATAATAATAATAATAATAATAATAATAATAATAATAATAATAATAATAATAATAATAATAATAATAATAATAATAATAATAATAATAATAATAATAATAATAATAATTCTATGAGATCCTTCGAAAATTTCAGCTCGATTCGTCTTTCGGCTAAAAACGTTTAAAAAGTCGAGGTTGGGCAGATAGATATTCTATGTGAACAAGCTCGCAATGCGTATGAACAGCTATAACAAAACCGTTTGAGTCATTTAAATCGAAAAGCGATCTGGCTTCACTAGAGGTTGGATAACAATCTCAACCTAGAAATGTGTGAAACATTTGAAATACTTTGTCTCTATGGATCTCTTTAGCCCTCAACGGAAGACTAGGCTCAAAAAGTGTCAAGACGACAATGGAATGGCAACGCTCTACGAGTGGCGAAAAGTTTAGCGGGTTGTTGAGGTGAAACAAAAATTCAAATGCCACAAGGTATAACAATTAAAATCATGAAACAGATGAAAATGTTTCAGTAACAATTATAGAATAAATCAAAAACCACCACACGTTTATTAGCCATATTCACCCGTACCTATTTTAAAGCTTGGAAAATCAATTATTTGACAAAAGTTTAGTCCAAAAAGAAAACAAAAGAGAGAGAGAAAGGAGAGACGACTTTAAAGTTCAGGCACAAAATTATTTAGCATATCAATGGCGCTACGCCGTGGACTCACGCCGATGAAGCTCTACCTTTCCTTTTTTTGTGAGTACAGCGAGGTTTCTTCCGAGACATTCTCTTGGCCATGCTTTTGTTAATGAGCACCGAGAAGGCACTGCCCTCGTCCTTGCACACAGTTTTAGCTTTCTCCTTGCTAAATCTCTGGAGGTGACCAGCAGGCATGGAGGCGAGTCTACCTAGAATACCTGAATATTTCTCCGCAGCGTCTACGGTCAGACCTAACTTGTAAGTGACAGTACGGCCGGCCGACACAGTCCTCTTTATGGTAGCGTTTATCTTCGAACTGGTTATGTGTAACTCATTGTTGGATATTTTGGAAAAGTTGAAGAAATTACGTTTCCAACGATACCTCCACGTCCGGAGTACCTCTAGCCTAACCTCTGCTGTACCGCCCCCTACTTTGAAATTCAAGCTGGAGAGGACAGGTTTTTTCGGACACAGCCGTCTGCTGCACATCTTCAGAAAGACGCGAGTATAGCCCCGACCAGATAAAAGCGGGGCGATGAAGTATTCCCAGCCCTTGGGTACCAAGCAAATATACGGAGCAACGTCAGAGGGGACGACTGAACTCTTTTGTTTGGTATAAGTGACTAAAGTCAATGTTGAGTGCGTAATTCTAATTCTGTTTATTTTACGGGCACGCCCCTTCGCCCTCGCTTTTATCAACCAACGGCTCCTAAACCTCTCCACATGTTTTGGTTGCACTCGCCTGGGTCGCTTAAATTGTGAAGAACTCAGCTTGGCTTCCTTGACCTCTGTCTCGCTCTTGTCTGGTTTTGTAACTACCATGGATGTGAGAGGGGTCACGAACTTGTACTTCAGAGACATTTCCAGAATTTTCTGCTTCAGCTCCTTCACTTTTTCAATGTCCTCGCCGTGCTTCTCTCTTTCCTTTAATAAATGTCTAATGGTTTTGTAGGCCCACATTCTCTCAACCAAGCCAGAAAAATCTCGAGGTCCTGTAAAAGGTTCGTCCGTTTTGTCCTCAGGACTAACAATCATGACATCTACGCTGTCCACTTGTTGGATGATATCAATTTGTCTGGCACTCTCTATACCCGTTATTTTATATTTAAGCGTCTTTTCGCCTTCTTTCCAAAGCCCGCAAACCATGATCTCCGTCCCATTGAACACCATGGGGAATTCTGTATCTGTGAGGCTAAACTCGTCTACAGAGCTGTTCTGATACGTGATACTCAAATCCTTAATGGACACAGCAGAAATCTCATTATAAAGTGAAGAAACTTGTAAGGCGGCATCTGAAGCTTCGTAGATCTTCCGTGCAAACCCAAGATTTTGAGCAGAAAGACTCTTCAACGAATCGTAGTAAGAACCTCGTCCATAATACAGACTAAAGATCGCTACTGTTCCCTTATTTGCGTTAAAAACATTCCTGGTAATTTTCTCCCCGTTTACTTCACCTGCTGTGGGATTGCCATCAGTGAGGAAAAAGATCATTCCAACTCTCTCTTTATCATGCCTGCGTTTCATCTCCGACAGAGCTGCCAGGAGAGCATCGTTGATGTTGGTCATTCCGCCCGCTTGCATGGCTTTCACGTATTCCTGGGCGTCCTTGATACTATTCTCTTTAACTTCTACAAGTCCCTCTTTCCATTTATATAATTTAGAGTTGAAAGTAATAATGTTAAATCGGTCTTTTGGCTTCAGATCTGACAAAAGGGTTTTCATTGCCCCGCGAACTTGTCGAATCTTTTGTCCGCGCATAGAACCGGAAACGTCCAGAACAAAGATGATATCTTTTGGCAGGATATTCGGTATATTATCAGGTACTATAAAATGGACAAAGTACCCATCGACAACCAACACATCCCCTGAGATACCGGCGTGCTCCACGTCGTACTGGGTAACAAACCTGGCGGACATGCCTTTGTCTTCTCCCTGCTCCTTCCTGTCTGGCGTGTACACGATGGTCGCAGTCTCTGGACTGGGTCGCTCGATAACAGTAAAACCATTTGTGCCCGCGTCATCCACTAGATTGGTGAGGAGAAAGTCTGTTCTAAGGGCTGGAGTGCGAACAAACTTGAGCGGCCTATTCTCTCGGATGTGCACCTCAATGCGAAAGTCCTGCACAGGCTGACCTGGATTCACATGGATCACGTGTTCATAGATCCCGACGCGCCTGCGCAGAACATCCTGATATGTCAACGTGAAATTGACGGCACTCCCAGCCGCCACGTTTACGGCAACCTCAAACACGTTAGCGTGTCGCGGAGCCTGCCTCACATGGCCCGCGCTCTGGCCACTGTCCACAGCGGCCTGGTACTCCTGCTTGGCCTGTTTCCGTTCCTTGACCTGACCATCATAGCGCTTGCCGTCGATCGTCATGTGGAACGCCATAATGAAAGCATTCTTAGGCAGCGTCACGTCAAAGCCGATCTCCTGCGCCATGGCGTCCACGTTACGGACAACGCTAGAAATCTGTGTCGTGGCAAATCTATACCTGATATCTGATCTCACGCGGAAAGATTCCACCACCTGGAGCAAACAACAAAGATAAAACACAAAATGGAAAGAATTCCTTGTACGTATTTGCTTAATACGTCTCATAATAAAACGTGGTATTTTTATAGGACTGAGAGGTAAGACGTCTGGGGTCATAATTTTCTTTTATGTATATATTATACTTTTCAAGAAATGGACTCGTTAGTAATTTCAGAAAGCTTTGGTTGTACATGATCAATAGGAACAGAATTTGCGCTTTCCTTTTATACCCAACGAATATAATCATAAATCTGTGTATGCTGTGAGAAGAGCAACAATTCTCTTTTCACCTCGTACACAGCGTTACATCCTGTCAGGTACCCTTAATAATTTAAAATTAACCAATTTTTACCGTCTATATTTATTTCACATTTCCTTAAATCATAGAACACTATAAAATTACACCTTAAAGTAAAACTTAACGTAAAAATTTTTATGTCACTTACTTTTTTTGGTTTAGTAGCTTTTGGTTCGGCTGGTTCAGGAGAAGGATTGGTTTTAAAGCTCACATTAGTAGGGAAATGTGTGGTCAGAGATGAAGCTGCGGTGAAGCTTCCCAACAGGATCAAGCCACAGCAGAGCTGGGTCAACATCTTGAACGTTTGCTCGACAAAAGGTCGATTATTTTTCTATCAAAACAAGTCGAACCCGAGACAGAAGAGATTCCCAACCAACCTGCTCAAAGAAATCACAGATGTTTCCCTACCTGCGCTCTCTGGACCTCACAACTGGCAATGCCGTCCCATCTAAGCTCCCAGCCTTCTTATACAGATGTCTGGGTTATCTAACCAGCCAAACCTCCCGTCCAACATCTCTCAGGCTCTAAGCTAAGAGCAGAAAATGAAAATCATCTGCTGTGGAAGAGTCCATAATTTGTTGCTCTCAGAGGGGTATAAGAAGAAAGTCTCTGCATTCCTCGCTCATTGTTAACGGCGAGAAAGAAAGTGAAGACTGTTATTTGATATTTACCTAGAGTACATGAAAAACCCGATTTATCATGTCAAGCTGCTTAAATATTTTCTGTTGTACGGTTTTCGTAGTTCCAGCAAATTGCAAAATATCTACCCTTCTAATCTAAGTGGACTAACCTTATTTGAGTTAGTGACGTCGCGATTTATCACAACCTACGCCTTTCCATTTATAGCCAGGCTAGCGTAGACATAAAAATGCAACATATAGATACACTAAAGAAATCGATTCTCAGAAAGACAGCGCAACTAACTTTGAAAAATTATGGCATGGAGAATAAATCGTCCCGAAAATGTGTGAAGCAATACTTTATAATTTATGCAGGACGAAATGTAAGTTATAGATTAAGAAGACGGATAAATCCATTCGTAATAGCAATATATTTTACCACACACCAAATGCCCACCATTGGTTGACAACAGGCTGTCTCGCCCGCAGCTAATCAATCAGGTAAAGGATCATGTATTGGTATGGTGCACCATCAGCTGATCTCCAGCACACGGTGGTCACCATATCCAGCCCATCCCAATTAGTTCAATGTAGTGTTCTAAAGTTTGCCTTTCTAGTCTAGACACCCTTCTCCGAGATTTAAGTATTTTATTTTGTGTAGATTTCCTTGACTTTGAATCTCCTGTTTTGTAATTTTTCCGCAATGCTAAAACATAAAATGAGTATCAAGTAGAATGATCTTTGAAAGCTTTCAAGCTGACCAGATTTGATTTTCGTGGTTAATTGCCAAGTTTAATGTCCCAGATATAATGAGATAGCTTAGCTGCTTATTCATATACCCTATCCCTACAAGGCTTTTAAATTGCAGTCGTCTACAAGGTGGGTCATTATGACCCATTATATTTCAACTGCAAAAAATATCACTTTCCTATCCCTACAAGGTGGGTCATGAAGACCCAATATTACAGTTTATTAGTCGATGTAAATTGAACAAATGGAGGTTACTAAGATATCTCTCAGATAACTCAGTAATTTTTTCATTATTGCTACTGCCTAGGGATGTCATGAAAATAGAAGCCGGGAATGTGGAAATCCTACTATTTTATACTGAGACACGCTGTATGTCTAAGTATAGTAAAACTGACGCCACACTGTCAAATACATAAAGCCTACAAATTTTCAAAACTTGTTTGCAAATGTAGGTTTGTTATGTGTAAGTGGCATATCTAAAAGCTCAATCCAACATCATTTTTTCTCTAAATAAAAAGCCTTTGCAGGCTCTCTTGGGTCAACATGACCCAGCTAGTAAGGATCGGGTTAAAATAAAGACACGATCCAAAGGAGAGTTTGTATTAGTTATGTTGTTGTTTTTTCTTTTAAGTCGTCGTCTGTTTCACCCAAGTGGTAGACTTTTTCTTCCCTGTTTTGTGAACATCGAGAACGAGACAAAAATTACTGGAAATCACTTCTGCCGGCGAGGTCAATATATATAAAAGCTTTGAAATTATCATTGTTATTGAGGAAACCTCTCCAGAAAAAATATGAAATCTTTAAAGTTGCTGAAAATAACTTTATATGCATGATTTTAGATGCCCACAGATTCGGACGAATTCCCTGCATGTAGAATCTCAATTGTTCAATGCTACTGACAAAAGCTATGCACGACAGATCTGTTATCATTACAGCTATTGACGGAATAATGAAAAAAACCACCACTGACGATGACAGAAAACAAACTTGTACTTTTACCAAGTCTATCTTTTTTTTCCCTTCCCTCTCTTGCAGTCCGCCCATACCTACCAGACTCTCTACCTTGAACAGATTTCTTCTTCTTTTATTTTAATACATTCCCCTCTGTTGCTTTATTAATCAACATTAGTAACTTAATTACTGGTTCTTTCTCTTGATATCTCACAGCTCCTTTCTTCATAAAATCAATTGTGCTTCCTGACAAAAGTCAAATTGGATTCATTCCTTTGCTAAGCAGCTCCTGGGGCCTTTAAAAGCACTTTGTAATTTCCCACATCCGTGGAGAATTACTGTTATTAATTAAGGCCATGTCAGAGACGGCTGGCGCCAAATAACTTCTTTGTGAGTTTCATTTTAATAAGACTCTTTCCTTAAATCATTATATTGAGTTTAGCAGCTATGTCAAAGAAACATTAACGGCTATAGTTCTTCGTTTTGCACCAGTGATTACATTGATCTAGAATATCTTATTTTTTTCTATCCTATTGAGTTTTGTATGATTATAATTATATAAGAGACAATTTATTTGTAAATTGAAGCTTTAAGACAAAATTCGCCTTTCGAACCGATGGAGAAAAAAGATAGATCATGGGTATTTCCATATACCACGCAAGCTTAAAAAGAAGAAACAAAAAGAGTTTAAAACATCGAGTAGCAGAAAAAAACGAACTCACTCATGAGGCTCAGTGCGTCCTCTTTGTTAGTTATGATGTGCAACCTTAATTGATTTTTTTTCCTTTTTTATGTGCAACCTTAATTTTTTTTTTTCCTATTTTATGTGCAACCTTTATTGTTTTTTTTTTCCTTTTTTATGTGCAACCTTAATTTTTTTTTTCCTATTTTATGTGCAACCTTTATTGTTTTTTTTTTTCCTTTTTTATGTGCAACCTTAATTATTTTTCCTTTTTTTATTAAAAAAAGAAAAAAGCAATTAAGGTTGCGTATCGTGCTTAACTAACTAAGACAATCCACTTAGCAGAGTCATATGTCAAAGATAGTCAATGGGTAAGAGATAACTTCATAGATAGAATGAGGGAGAGGGAGAGAGAGAGAGAGAGAGAGAGAGCGAGAGAGAGAGAGAGAAAGAGAGAGAGAAATAGAGAGATAGTACGTTACTTGACCTATGAATTTAACGTATATCTTAGAACGCAGTAGCAAGCTTGCTAACTCTTCACATTTAAGCAAGACCACTCATAGACTACACTCTGAAACACTTGTTTTCCATCATTGTTACTCCGGAAGTTAAAGATAACACTGCGCATCAAGCTCATACAACCCGGAAGTGGGGAGACCAGATTCACTTAGTGTTCTTGTCCGCAGACGCCTTGTTACTTGATGCCGCCCATTCTAGAAGTTCTTCATCTGGGGTGAAGGACACCTCGGAACTTGAAAAAAGAAAAAGAAGAAATGACACTATCTTGACTTATTCCTATTATTACTGTCATTGGTTAGCTTATCACCCTGATCCTTCCCATCATTATCTTCACCATTTATTAGCATCATCAAGAATAGCAGTTGTTTTTACTTCTTAAAGAAATTCAATATCGATATCAACACCATCATCTTTGTGATCCTCGTTATCGTTATCATATTGCTTCCTCCACGCCGGTCTTCTGAATGCTGAGTAATGTGATAAATAGCCCACTTTTTCTTACTGTGGATATTACCATGTACACTGGAGTCCGGTTTCATTTTATTAAAAACTCTCAGCATTTAACGCCACCATAATTATCATCGTAATTATTACATTATTTGTAGTCAACACCTGTTCCTTCTTCCTCCTCGCCCACCCCTTTTCACACACACCTAATTCTTTCATTTTATTTTACTTGGAATGCAGTTAATGCATCCAAATCACATTGGAACACACCATATCTGTTTAAACCTTCTCACCTACCCACAACACTACCTATGCACATTCAGTATCTAAATTAGAAAAGGCAACTTCGATTTTTTTCTCCGCTGTCTCCTTCAAAACGACTCATTTACAGATGTTGTCGAGTGGACATATTTTCTAGCGTCCATGGCTATTTTCCTAATTGCTTGAAAGAAAGTTACGGAGCTTTTAAACTTTTTTTTAGGTAAAATGATAAACTCAGAAGTCTCAAGGAACTGTACCAAGGAACCAGGACTGGTAAAAAAAAAAAAAACCCGATTTCTTAAGCGCATCCGACAATTTTGCCCGAAAGCCATCTGGTGAAATTTAGTGCTACTTTTAGTGTTAAATTTAGATGACACCATGTACTAAGACCTGCTGTTTAAGGTCAGTATACGGCTGTTCCACCGTATGGCTATAACTTTGTCTTTATTATGAATAGATGAAAATTTGATGTGAGAAATAACAAAAACTATATAATCTTGCACACACAGGCTAAGTTGTAAAGGTATTGCACTACATTGTACAAAAAATACAATTTTTATTCTCTGCAAATGAACATAGATATTTTGGCAGCAGTATTCAGTGTCTTTCAATATAACTTAAACGCCATAAAGTCTATATATCTTTCTTTTATTATTTCTATCTTTCTGTGGTACAGCACTTGTGTAAGGCCAGAACCAGTGAGCCAGTATGTGATGTTACCCCAAACACATCCACCACTGTTAAAGTTGGTATGCCATTTGCATCACGGCTCAACCTGAAGTGTCAATTGTCACACAAACCAATCGGTGCAATGAGTCTAATTATGTCTTTTGACACAAAATTAACTGTATTGACATAAGAACACTAGTCTGGCGAGATGAGCGTTCCATACTCGCTGAGGGAAGCCGGGAGCCTCTAAGGGAGGAGGAGGGCGACGTCAGGTGGTGATGCTAAAAGTGTTGAGCCGGTGCTCACTATAGACATGCCTCACTGATACACGTAAGAAATCGTTGTTGGTTTTTTTTTTCACAATTCTTGGTTCCTTGGTACAGTTCCTTTGGACATCTGAGTTTATCATTTTACCTTTTAGCTCCTAAAAATGTTTTAAAAATTTAAAAGTTCCGTAACTGTCTCTTAAGCAATTAGGATAATAGCCATGAAAGCTATAAAACACGAGTACACAACACTGGTCTCAGTGGTTTACAATTCTCAAAACTGATGCCGCTTTAAAAACAATTTTGATGTAGAAAAATTAAAAAAAAAAACATTAAAAATGTTAGCCTACTCCAGGGTAAAGACAATTTTGATGTAGTGAAAAAATGGGGGAAAAAATTGGCCCACTCCAATGTGAAGGCTAAAGTGTCAAGGAAAACATAATGTTCTGAGTAGAAAAATAGAAGTCCTTTGATAAGTCAATATTTAAAAAACAACTGCCATCGTCGCCTTTTTTCTGGAGTGGTGGTTCCGAATGTAAACACCAGTTCTGCATCTTTTGTATGCGTTTCGATCTTCTATACTGTTTTAAATATAACATGTCGACCAGATCCACTATTTGCCATCAAAGAACCCTAGATTTATTCAAGTTAAGCCATTTGATTAACTTGCCACTCTAAGTTGTCATCCATGAGTAAAATAGATTGGGACTAAATTTAGAATGATTATAAGCTTTTTAAATCCACCCGAATATATTTCTAAAAATCCAAGACCTTAATCTTCTTGGTTCCTATAACATTGTCCAAGTAATTGCTTGCTTTAACTGTGATTTGGAGGGCATTTTAAGCACATTGAGTCGCACACTCAATTGTATAACTGGTTCATAAACACATTATGATCCCGTTAGGGAGATAAACAGCTTAAAAGATTGCACCCAAATTCAGTTTACTTTTTTCTGAGATCCTCCCATTTCAAGAATGTCTTAGATTCCCACAACATTAGAAGAATCAAGATGTCTCAAGGTTCTATTTGAAAATATATGGGTGGCTTTGGAGCAGTTGCTTTTCTTGAACGTAGTTGTTTGGCTCTGGAGGACGCCATTTTATTACAGTAAATGTTATAAAATTTGCTTTTCTTCATTGTAGCAGCGTCTTCTCCACCTGTTCTTTTTGTTAAGTTTTACTTTTCTTCAGTGCGATTGTATGGCTGTGGATGATAGAAGTTTCTTAGTTTTGTGAGGTTTACATTTCTTCAAAATAGTTGTCTTCCATACTTGTTCATTTGAACGGGAAATCATACTTGTTATTTATACAACAGTTCTTCCTGACAGTTTTCTCTCGGTCTGTCTTTCTGTAGCCTGTCTGTTTCTCTCTCTCTCTCTCTCTCTCTCTCTCTCTCTCTCTCTCTCTCTCTCTCTCTCTCTCTCTCTCTCTCTCTCTCTCTCTCTCTCTCTCTCTCTCTCTCTCTCTCTCTCTCTCTCTCTCTCTCTCTCTCTCTCTCTCTCTCTCTCTCTCTCTCTCGCTTTCATTTCTTGATCTCCTTCGATCTTTCAATTTTGTTCTCGATTCCTCACTAAAACTAATCTTTCTTTTTAGCATTTTATCATATATGTGTTGGTCAAATATTCTGAGCTTTAGTGTTTTTTTTTTTTTCTTTTTTAATTTCAAAAAGTTCTCTTTGATTTGCATTAAATAGAAACACAAAACAAAGTCGAAGTGAAAAATTATTACACACACACTTCAAACAAAAATTGCAAAAAAAAAAACCCACTGGAAAAAAAATTAAGTAAAAAAAGGAACGTGAGAAAATCTTTAATGCACTGAAAGCATCACAACTCTAAAGAGGAAGCATGATGCATAGCTTGGGAGATGGGGGAAGAGATTATGAAAACCGTAAACACAATGAATCATTGAGTTTCAGTGAAGTGGCTTAACTTGGTGCAAATCATGTTTCAACAGCATATAAATAATAAAGAAATCAAAATAAAAACTTACAAAACGAGTAAAGTAATTTAATCACATATACTTTAATTATATAGCATAAAACTAAGAGTTTTATCTTTATCTCCAGTTTTACTCGCTGGCAAGACGGTTTGCTTAAAATTTCAATTATTTTGTTGTTGTTTTTGTTTTTAAGAAATGCTAATTTTCTTTTCTTTTTTTTTTTTTTTTTTTAAATTAAGACGGAAATTGTTCAAGACGCCTCAATGCATTTTCAATACGGAAATTAGATCTATTCCTTTATAGTTTAAAAAAAACCCATTTTATTCATGTATGGCATTATGATTGGAATTACATTGTATCATCGGAAAAGTTTTAACTCATCATCAGATAAATAATAAAAAAGTGTCTCAGTGTGAGTTTACTTTAAAAATACGTAAGAAGTCTGCATTTAAAGTTAAACATTCGGAAAGTCCAGTCTACATAGCGATTAAAATAAAAATATACACTTGATGTAAGAAGTCTGCTATTAAAGGCAAACTTTGGTTTTGTTAAAAACAAAAATTGTATTTCACATAGTGACAAACAAGGCTCTAGACGTAAAGCTGGAAGCGGCAACTCAATGCTTGCTAGATTTCGACTTAGAGCTGTACCATCTGAATCATTGCAAACGCTAAGTCTCTCTCACAGCAGTTTAGGTCGCTAGCTAGACTCACTGGTAGTTTAGTTTTGTTATTCAATCGTTTAGTAAATCTATGGATTCTAGTATGACAAAATGAAAATATCTTTGTTATCTAATTTGTAAACATCTATAGCCTGTTGCAGAAAGCTTACAATGTTGCTTTGTGTCAGTCAAATGGTAATAATGCTACTTGTATATATATATATATATGAAATAAACACCGATCTCATTTGAATGGTTATATCTAACCTAATTTAGTACCAAAGCAAAAGAATAAGTTGCTTTCTAACAAAAGATCTTTTAAGTAAAAATTATTGCCTAAGATGAAATAATAATAAGCATTCCCTATGGGAAGCTTCGTCAATCTCATCTAGATACGTCGTTTGGCAAAAAACGTTTAAAAAGTCGAGGTTGGGCAGATAGATATTCTATGTCAACAAGCTCGCAATGCGTATGAACAGCTATAACAAAACCGTTTGAGTCATTTAAATCGAAAAGCGATCTGGCTTTACAAGAGGTCACATACAAGCTTAACCTAGAAATCTGTAGAAAGTTAGAAATACATTCTTTTCTCTATTGATCTCTTGTGAGGTCATCGGAAGACTAGGCTAAAACAGCGTCAAGACCAGAATGGAATGGCCACGCTCTCCGAGTGGCGAAGAGTTGGCGAAAAAAAGAAGTTCAAATGCCTTGAACGAGTTGGAGCAAAACAATTAAAGTAATGAAGGACGCCAAAATGTTTCAGAAACAAATAAATACCAGTTCATAAGACGTATCTTTCTGTAACTATGGCAGTATTTAAAATTACGAAAATCAATTGCTTGACACAAGTTTAGTCCAGAAAGAAAAGAAAGAAAGAGGGAAAGAAAAAATGAACGATTACAAAGTCCACACAAGAATGGTTCATTGTAACTAGCTCTTCTTCTCAGCAAAGAGCAATTGATAAAAGATTTCAGTGCGCTACGCGCTATGGGCTCATGACGATGAACTTCTACCATTCCGTTTTTTGTGAGCCCGGCGCTGTCTCCTGAGGGTGAACTTCTTGGCCATCTTTCTGTTAATGAGTACGGAGAAGGCACTGCCCTCGTCCCTGCACACTTTCTTAGCTTTCCTCTTGCTAAATCTCTGGAGGTGACCAGCAGGCATGGAGGCGAGTCTACCTAGAATACCTGAATATTTCTTCGCAGCGTCTACGGTCAGACCTAACTTGTAAGTGACAGTACGGCCGGCCGACACAGTCCTCTTTATGGTAGCGTTTACCCTCGAGCTGCTCACATGCAACTCATTGTTGGATGTTTTGGAAAACTTGAAGGCAGGGTTGGGCCCATATATCCACGTCTGAAAGTTGTCTAGCCTGACCTCTGTCGTATCGCCCCCTAATTCGAACCTCAAGCTGAAAAGGGAAGGCTTTGTTGGACACTTTCGTCTGTGACACATCTTCAGCATGACTCGGGTATTGCTCCATCCAGAGAAAAGAAGGACGCTGAAATATTTCCAACGCTTGGGCACCATACAGATATACGGAGCCACGTCAGAGATGGCAACTGAACTGTTTTGTTTGGTTAAAGTGACTAACGCCAGAGTTGACTGCATGCTCCTCGTTCTCTTTGGGAAGAGAGACTTTGCAGCATCGACCGCACTTGTCACCTTACTGCTCTCTTTTTTTGCTTTTGTCACGTTACGGCTCCTGCTCCTCTGCCTCGAATTTGTCACTTTACCGCTTCCGTTTCTTCTGACTGGGTCAGCCTGCCCATTTGAAGCCCCTCGATTTTGATGGTCAAAGACTCTTGGGACCATAAATGGACGTTTAATCGAGGATGAAGATCCTCCACTACGCACAAGAACAGGATCGAATCCTTGTTTAGACATCGGTTGATAGAGTGCAGGTTGCGCAGATTGCGCTCGTGCGGATTCCTTGAATTGTGAAGCACTCAGCTTGGCTTCCTTGACCTCTGTCTCGCTCTTGTCTGGTTTTGTAACTACCATGGATGTGAGAGGGGTCACGAACTTGTACTTCAGAGACATTTCCAGAATTTTCTGCTTCAGCTCCTTCACTTTTTCAATGTCCTCGCCGTGCTTCTCTTTTTCCTTTAATAAATGTCTAATGGTTTTGTAGGCCCACATTCTCTCAACCAAGCCAGAAAAATCTCGAGGTCCTGTAAAAATTTTGTCCGTTTTGTCCTCAGGACTAACAATCATAACATCTACGCTGTCCACTTGTTGGATAATATCAATTTGTCTGGCACTCTCTATACCCGTTATGTTATATTTAAGCGTCTTTTCGCCTTCTTTCCAAAGCCCGCAAACCATGATCTCCGTCCCATTGAACACCATGGGGAATTCGGTATCTGTGAGGCTAAACTCGTCTACAGAGCTGTTCTGATACGTGATACTCATATCTTTAATGGACACAGCAGAAATCTCATTATAAAGTGAAGAAACTTGTAAGGCGGCATCTGAAGCTTCGTAGATCTTCCGTGCAAACCCAAGATTTTGAGCAGAAAGACTCTTCAACGAATCGTAGTCAGCACCTTCTCCAAAAGCCAGACTAAAGATCGCCACTTTTCCCTTATTTGCGTTTAAAACATTCTTGGCAATTTTCTCCGCGTTTGCTTCACCTGCTGTGGGATTGCCATCAGTGAGGAAAAAGATCATTCCAACTCTCTCTTTATCATGCCTGCGTTTCATCTCCGACAGAGCTGCCAGGAGAGCATCGTTGATGTTGGTCATTCCGCCCGCTTGCATGGCTTTCACGTATTCCTGGGCGTCGTTGATACTATTTTCTTTCACTTCTACAAGTCCCTCTTTCCATTTATAAGTTCTGGAGCTGAAGGTAATGATGTTAAAGCGGTCTTTTGGCTTCAGATCTGACAGAATGGTATTCATTGCTACTATTAATTGTCGAATCTTTTGTCCATACATAGAACCGGAAACGTCAAGAACAAAGATGATATCTTTTGGCAGGATATTCGGAATGTTATCAGGAACCATGAAGTGGGCAAAGTACCCATCGACAACCAACACATCCCCTGAGATACCGGCGTGCTCCACGTCGTACTGGGTAACAAACCTGGCGGAGATGCCTTTGTCTTCTCCCTGCTCCTTCCTGTCTGGCGTGTACACGATGGTCGCAGTCTCTGGACTGGGTCGCTCGATAACAGTAAAACCATTTGTGCCCGCGTCATCCACTAGATTGGTGAGGAGAAAGTCTGTTTTAAGGGCTGGAGTGCGAACAAACTTGAGCGGCCTATTCTCTCGGATGTGCACCTCAATGCGAAAGTCCTGAACAGGCTGACCTGGATTCACGTGGATCTCGTGCTCATAGATCCCGCGGCGCCTGCGCAGAACATTCTGATAGGTCAAGGTGAAATTGACGGCACTACCAGCCGCCACATTCACGGCCACCTCAAACACGTTAGCGTGTCGCGGGACCTGCCTCACATGGCCCGCGCTCTGGCCTCTGTCCACAGCGGCCTGGTACTCCTGCTTGGCCTGTTTCCGTTCCTTGACCTGACCATCATAGCGCTTGCCGTCGATCGTCATGTGGAACGCCATAATGAAAGCATTCTTAGGCAGCGTCACGTCAAAGCCGATCTCCTGCGCCATGGCGTCCACGTTACGGACGACGCTAGAAATCTGTGTTGTGGCGAATCTATACCTGATATCTGATCTCACGCGGAAAGATTCCACCACCTGGAGCAAACAACAAAGATAAAACACAAAATGAAAAGATTTCTTGTACGTATTTGCTTAATACGTCTCATAGTCTAACGTGGTCATTTTTTTATACAACTCGAAGGTAAAAAGTCTAAGGTATTTTTTTCTTTT
The DNA here is from genome assembly GCA_033675545.1 of Elysia crispata. Classification (NCBI taxonomy): domain Eukaryota; kingdom Metazoa; phylum Mollusca; class Gastropoda; family Plakobranchidae; genus Elysia; species Elysia crispata. The sequence continues at coordinate 108,921 of JAWDGP010005741.1, forward strand.
AAATATATCCCACATTATTTGAAATAAAGGACTCGTTGCACATTTCAGATAATTTTGGTTGAGGGTCAACAAAAAAAATTATATTGAGCTTCCATGTTTTGTCTCATGAATAAACCAAACAGATCCTAATTTTTGCTGTCTTATTACTTATTTCCTCCGCATGACAGGAGATTATTGAAACAAAGGACTAAGTTTAAAATGTTTATTTTCTTCTATGATAAAGTCGGTGAAGAGACGGTCATCTCGGACTGCTTGGCGCATCCAACCTAAAACCTCGACTAACAGGGCAGAGCTGAAAGAATGAGGTAATAAGCTCATCTCTCGCCAGTGTGGGACTCGAACCAAGCAGAACTAAGTTTGTGAATATCAGAGTAGGCGCTCTAACTCTACAGCCGCCGCCGCCGCTCGGAGCGGAGTTACCATCTCCCGCCTGTGTGGGACTCGAACCAAGCAGAACTAAGTTTGTGAATATCAGAGTAGGCGCTCTAACTCTACAGCCGCCGCCGCCGCTCGGAGCGGAGTTACCATCTCCCGCCTGTGTGGGACTCGAACCAAGCAGAACCAAGTTTGTGAATATCAGAGTAGGCGCTCTAACTCTACAGCCGCCGCCGCCGCTCGGAGCGGAGTTGCCATCTCCCGCCTGTGTGGGACTCGAACCAAGCAGAACCAAGTTTGTGAATATCAGAGTAGGCGCTCTAACTCTACAGCCGCCGCCGCCGCTCGGAGCGGAGTTACCGAACTTGCATGGACTTGTCCAAAAAATGGCTTCAGTAGAGAATGGTATTTAAACCTCCCCATTGATAGACGACTCAATCTATCTAGTCTATACTGCACAGCAAAATATATGTAAGTAAATAAAAGAAAAAAGTAGATTGACAACAGTATACGTTTCTTTGTAGATCTCCAAATTTTATTTTCCAAAAAATCCATTCACACACTGTAATGATTTTTTTAAACGACAATGACTCAATATTTTGTTTCAGCTGCAGATGTTCTCGCACGTAATTAGAAAATACTGTAGAGAATATGCTTCTGTTATCTTATTAATTTGCCATGTCTACTTCCTTTCGTAAATAAACGTTTCCCATTTAGATCTTAAGTTTGACACATTTTGGTTTGTTTGTTGCTGTTTTTTTTTAAATAAGAAATTTCTTCGGAAGAGGGAAGGGCTGGGCAGAACAATGACTCGCCTCCCAACACGTGCACAGCGTCACCGTCTATCAGTCTCAAGATTCTTGAATTGAAAAAAAAAATATTCTGCAAATCTCACCTGGATGTAATTGCCTACAGAGACGAGTTTTATATGGCCGTTAATTTTATCCCAGATAATTTAGAAATTTACAAATATAAATTCTTTACATTTTCCCCGAAATCAAGGACACTTTCAAAGTCCACCTGAATGTAAAAAAATGACGTTAAGATAAAAAAAAATATGTCACTTACCTTATTGGGTTTAGTAGGCTTTGGTTTGGGCGGTTCAAGAGGGGGTCTGATATCAAACTGACCGTTCACGGGGAAATGTCTGATCGGAGATGAAGCTGTGGTCAAACTGACCAACAGGACCAAGCCACAGCAGAACTGGGTCAACATCTTGAATATTCACTCAGCAACAGGTCGTTAATATCGCTTTCAAAAGAATTCAAACCCGAGACAGAAGGGGTTGTCCAACCAATCTGCTCACACAGTTTACTCTAGAAATTTTTTTTTTTTATGAAGCTCGCCTGCCTATGCTGTATATGTAAGCTTAAGACTCGAGATGTGAGATGTGAGTCCGTCTCACTGAAGAGAGTGCAGATGGTAACGCTGTCCCACCTAAGCTCGCGCCCTGCTTATATAGGAGTTCAACTAGTCCAGCCAACAAAACAACTCTAAGATCTTACGCACATCTCTCAGGCTCTGAGAGGAGAAATTGAAAAGCATCCGATGTAGATGAGTCCATTTGTTGTCAAAGAGGTGTGTGAAGAAATTCTCTGCATTAGTCATTTATTGTTGGCCGTGAGAAAAAAAAGTGAGGACTGGTAATTGATGTTTATCTCGAGAAACTTTTAAACCCGGTCTATCATCTCAAGCTACTTATGTTTATACTGTAGAACGGTTTTCTTAGTTTGAGTAAATTGCAAAATATCCACCCTTCTGACTCAAGTGGACTAATCTTGTTTGTGTGAGTGACGTCGCTATTTCTCACAACCTGAGCCATTCCATTCATAGCCAGGTTAGTGCGTATGAAACCACGCACTATCGCGCCCCATGCCTGGTTGCCATCAACATAGACCAAGTTACCACTGGAATGTGGTACTCTTTACCTGCGAGGCTTAGACTTTTAATACTGACCTTATTTTTGTCTGGAACCGTAAGGGGAATTCCCTCAAAATCTCCAGTTCACGTTAGGCTCGGCAAAGAAGGGTTTCAGTGAGTGTGAGCAGAAAATGCTGGCACAGGGTTCTAATATTAGTATTTCTCTTGAGTCCTGTGAACGCAGGTGCCTCCTCAAGTTTCCGCCCCTTCCCGCTGGAGCCTGCCACTGTGATGTATGGAAGCGTTCTAGATCTACACTTAGGTCGTGTCTAGAGGCGCATGTTCATATTATACAAGTGAACATCACATAAACACTGAGAGCGCCAGTAATTATACTTAACTGATTATCCATGACCACAAAGTATCCCTATTTACAGCCATACCCACTAGATAACTCACTAGTTATCTATGGGAGCTCGGTGCTTCTTCCTACTCTAAGTAATTGCCGGCTCTAACTTGTTATGGTAGCGTGCCTAGCAGCCGTGCAATACTACAGAGTTCACACTCACGGGTCCTTGAGTATCAGTGGAGTACTAAGGCCACTGTTCCCTGAGATGAGTGGATGTCGAGACTGAATAAGAACAGAATAGATATACTCAAGAAAGGAAGAACACAGCAAGAAAATTTAAAGTTATCAACACCCATAATTAGTTTATTACACCAATATTCAAATATCAATGAAGAGATCTATCCTAATAGTAGAAAAAAAAAACAGAGATAACAAACTAAATGCGAATTAGAAGATACTAAACCAAACAGTCAGGACATCTAAAAGAATATACCGAAACAGAATACCAATAGAAGATAACAGAAACAAATTGACCATAATAATATGCGTTTAGAAGATCTATACCAAAACAGTGTGCACATGTAGAAGATACTAAGAGCAAAATGGTAAGAATAAGAAAGCGTCTAGAATAGGCCAAAACAAAATGCCTTATAGTCCGCCAACGGTGAAATATCCAGGTAGAGTTACGGGAAATGATAATCTAAGACACGGATTCAACATGTTTCCACTATAACCACAAGAACTTCTCAGTAATTCCAAACAATCTTTCCAACCGATAGGTACTCCAAAGATGTCCTGACATCGGGTCTTTCTCAGCTCTATATCAGGTGTGATGTCCTGACATCGGGTCTTTCTAAGCTCTATATCAGGTGTGATGTCCTGACATCGGGTCTTTCTCAGCTCTATATCAGGTGTGATGTCCTGACATCGGGTCTTTCTCAGCTCTATATCAGGTGTGATGTCCTGACATCGGGTCTTTCTCAGCTCTATATCAGGTGTGATGTCCTGACATCGGGTCTTTCTCAGCTCTATATCAGGTGTGATGTACTGACATCGGGTCTTTCTCAGCTCTATATCAGGTGTGATGTCCTGACATCGGGTCTTTCTCAGCTCTATATCAGGTGTGATGTCCTGACATCGGGTCTTTCTCAGCTCTATATCAGGTGTGATGTACTGACATCGGGTCTTTCTCAGCTCTATATCAGGTGTGATGTACTGACATCGGGTCTTTCTCAGCTCTATATCAGGTGTGATGTACTGACATCGGGTCTTTCTCAGCTCTATATCAGGTGTGATGTACTGACATCGGGTCTTTCTCAGCTCTATATCAGGTGTGATGTACTGACATCGGGTCTTTCTCAGCTCTATATCAGGTGTGATGTACTGACATCGGGTCTTTCTCAGCTCTATATCAGGTGTGATGTACTGACATCGGGTCTTTCTCAGCTCTATATCAGGTGTGATGTACTGACATCGGGTCTTTCTCAGCTCTATATCAGGTGTGATGTACTGACATCGGGTCTTTCTCAGCTCTATATCAGGTGTGATGTACTGACATCGGGTCTTTCTCAGCTCTATATCAGGTGTGATGTACTGACATCGGGTCTTTCTCAGCTCTATATCAGGTGTGATGTACTGACATCGGGTCTTTCTCAGCTCTATATCAGGTGTGATGTACTGACATCGGGTCTTTCTCAGCTCTATATCAGGTGTGATGTACTGACATCGGGTCTTTCTCAGCTCTATATCAGGTGTGATGTACTGACATCGGGTCTTTCTCAGCTCTATATCAGGTGTGATGTACTGACATCGGGTCTTTCTCAGCTCTATATCAGGTGTGATGTACTGACATCGGGTCTTTCTCAGCTCTATATCAGGTGTGATGTCCTGACATCGGGTCTTTCTCAGCTCTATATCAGGTGTGATGTACTGACATCGGGTCTTTCTCAGCTGTATATCAGGTGTGATGTACTGACATCGGGTCTTTCTCAGCTCTATATCAGGTGTGATGTACTGACATCGGGTCTTTCTCAGCTCTATATCAGGTGTGATGTCCTGACATCGGGTCTTTTTCAGCTCTATATCAGGTGTGATGTACTGACAACGGGTCTTTCTCAGCTCTATATCAGGTGTGATGTACTGACATCGGGTCTTTCTCAGCTCTATATCAGGTGTGATGTCCTGACATCGGGTCTTTCAGCTCTATATCAGGTGTGATGTACTGACATCGGGTCTTTCTCAGCTCTATATCAGGTGTGATGTACTGACATCGGGTCTTTCTCAGCTCTATATCAGGTGTGATGTACTGACATCGGGTCTTTCTCAGCTCTATATCAGGTGTGATGTACTGACATCGGGTCTTTCTCAGCTCTATATCAGGTGTGATGTACTGACATCGGGTCTTTCTCAGCTCTATATCAGGTGTGATGTACTGACATCGGGTCTTTCTCAGCTCTATATCAGGTGTGATGTACTGACATCGGGTCTTTCTCAGCTCTATATCAGGTGTGATGTACTGACATCGGGTCTTTCTCAGCTCTATATTTATAGTACAGACTCAGTCCCCAAAGTCCCCCGTCAAAGACTTCCCTGGTTTCCCAGTTCGTCCCTAGAACAAGGGCCAATGCCGACCGAACAGAATTTTACTCCGTGGAAAGGAACAACCCGTTTCCCCAACTAAAACATCACCCGACGGAGACCACTCAAGTAATTTCCCTAATTTCCCAAAGATCCCCGAATCAAAGTACGTCCAAAGCCGACCGAAGTCAAGCTTCTCTGACCAGCTGAGCAAGAAAAAAAGAATAGATCGGCTAGTCACTTTATGTAATCCTTACATAAAGCAAAGTATCAATAGAATTATTATAGAATAGAATAAAATAAACTGCTAGATGGGCGAAGACTAGTTTCCCGCCACTCAACTAAGTCTACTAATAAAACAAGCTAAAAGTGCACTTGGCTCCACCCACAAGCTGACATACTATAGATCTGCTCTAATGGCCTACTGCCACTTATGTAAACAACTATACCAGCCTTCCTACATGGAGATTGGATGTTACGAAATGTTCAGTTTTGATTCAACTAGCTATAGCGTGCAGTGTCCGTGCCAAAGTTAGGACGTGACGACCCAATACACAGTGCAGGATTGTCCAAAATACAACCACATACAAAGAAAGTTTGACCGAATCAACCTGCATAAAAAGTTAAGGGAGATGGTTGGAGGAAGGTTGTTGAACCACCTTTGTGAAGGTGATGGACTTCATCACCTGAAGCGATGAAAAGAAGAAGAAAGAAGCAGAGGAGGACAAGGAGAGAGAGAGGAAGAAAGAAGACAAGGATGATAAGGAGAGAGGAGGAGGAGAAGAAAAAGAAGAAGAACAAGAACAAGAACAAGAATAAGAACAAGAACAAGAACAAGAACAAGAACAAGAATATAATGATAGCTGCTCTTACCATGAACATGCAACGCTGATAGCAATATTGATGACATTTTTTTCCTTCCCATGCTTAGCTGCTGGGTGTACAAGAAATTTAACAACAACGAAAAGAAAAAAACAACAACAAAAAAAAAACATTATCTACCTGTAAAATCATCACTGTTTTCTATCACTGGAAAATGATCCTACAAATCCTCCATTTCTATTCTCTGTGTTGCCGCGCGCGGCTCGATCGGGCTGAATCCAGCGCCATGTCTCATGCGTTACGTCTAGAAGAGCCGTTTTCCGGTTTCAGCTCCATTCATCATTCAGCTGGGATGTTATGAAAACATTTCCTTCTTTCTCTCTGGCTTCCTCTCTCTCTCTCACTCGACTCACTCATCACCCCTCTTTTTTCTTTCTCTCTCTCACTCACCTCTCATCAATCCTCTCTCTCTCTCTCTCTCTCTCTCTCTCTCTCTCTCTCTCTCTCTCTCTCTCTCTCTCTCTCTCTCTCTCTCTCTCTCTCTTTCTCTTACCCTCTCTCTTTTGTTCTCACTACTTCTATCTCACTCTCTCTCTTACTTTCTCTCTTTTGTCCTCCCTGTCTCTTTCTCACTCTCTCTCGTATTTTCTGTCATCCTCTTTCTTATTTTTCTCCCCGTCTGTCTCACGCTCTCCAGCTATCTCTATCCCCTCTTTCTCTTCGTCTTTCACTCTCTCCTTCTTTCTTTTCCCCTCTCCATGTTATTTCTACCTGTCACTATCTCTGTCTTTCTCTCTAACTCTCTCTTTCTGTCTCTTTCTCTATCTATCCCTCTCTTTCGCTCTCACTCAATCTGTGAGGCATGCTGATTATTTATTTCACGTCATTGTGAAGCCACACTTACGAATGACAAACTCAATCTGCCTGTTGTGTTGTTCTGTGTTCTGTGGGACTCCTGCAGCCTTGCACCGTGCAGACCACTGCGCCTCGGCCAAGAGCATCCTGCTGTAACCGGAAGAAAGTCAAGGGTCCCGACCACATCAGTTAACCGCCAACATCCGGTCGGTACGGGTGTGCCCCGTCTCCTGATCCACTCACTTGATGGTAGACCTGTTGCAAAACTATTCGTGTGGGCATAACATAAAGCCAAAACAAAACGAGTTCAGTGGGTTTCAAATAGTTCTAATTAAATGGGTGAAATGAGAATCTATTTTGGTCTACTCATAACTATGTTGATCTGACTGTACACCCAAGTATCTTAGTGACAGAAAACTATGTGTTTCTGTGCGTATAAGAGTACCTGCCTTACAGTCTGTATGCTTTAGAAATAGTTTTAACCCTTGTTCGTGTTATACGAGTTTATCCTAACCCGTTGATAGTGGATTGGTTGTATATTGCGCAACCCAACAACTTGTTGATCAACCTATAAGATACTTTACGAATTAATAAAGTACTCCACCCCTGATAAAAAATGTTTTTGGTAAAATCGGTTTTGCTTTTCCTTTATTGTTCTGCAACAATATTAATATTGCTTCCTCCTTATGTCTTTACTATAGTTATGCCTCATAAAAAGCAGCTTCGTGGCAAACAGATTGAATCAAATCTGAGCCATAAACGATTGATTAAAGAAAGAAAATTCAATGCTATTATTATTTTTTTTTCTTTTAAAGTGTCGAGAACATTGAGAGAGAAACAGAATGGCGTGCGTGGAAGTGTAACAGATCGTAAATAGTTCTATAGTTATGTTGCGCGGAGTACTAAATCCAATGTCACCAAAAAAATAAACATTTAAAAAATAACAAACAAACATTTTCTCTGCCATTCCTTTCTTATTTATAAAAGATTTTGCTAAAAACCGTGTTCATGCCTTTTTTCACCTCAATCTGATAAAAGGTGGACATGAAGATTTTTTAAAAGTTTTTATTACACATACTTTTTGATTTATCTCTTTTTCCAATCTTGGGGTTTGGAACGTTTTTCAGGAATTCTGATCGTCAGCCATGGGTCTTTTAGTGGAAGACTAAAAATAACCTCACTGGTGCTGAAATTCTTTTTGACGTAGAGTATATACAAAATGTTTCAACCTCTGAAACATTGAAGGGCATTATCAGCATTTATGATGATAATGACGATAAGGTTGATAATAACGACATAAACAACAGCAATAATAATGATAAAAAGAACGACAAAAACAACAATAATGATAAAAATAGTAATTATAATAATAATAATAATAATAATAATAATAATAATAATAATAATAATAATAATAATAATAATAATAATAACAATAATCATAATTCAATGTCGGAAATAAGCTTCATATAAAATACAAAGCACAATTTATGACGCGCAAGGTGGAACATGGCTTCGCCCTATCATCAATAAGAATCAAATATTTCAATACCACTTACACGGGTGTAGATCTTACATTTTAAAACGTTTCATTGTTAGCCGATCTCAAATGTTTGCCATGGAAACGGCTGTTACCTTTAAAATGTAACATCAAATTTAAAATTCTGATGCTTTTTTTTCGATTAATTAACTCGAGTCTTAACGTAGATTATTTATATATATATTATGTATGTGTATGTGTTAGTGTGAGGGTTGGGTTGGGAGACTTACTGCTTTGGGCATACAATTCTTTGGAGAATCTAGTTCTTACTTTGAATTTTCCAAGAGCTTAACGAGTCATGGTTTAATGTTATGCTTTTTCTCTTTCTGTCCAAAACATGTTAACCCCCACACCCAACCGTTTATCTATAATAAAAAGTCCCCAGCTGTCCATACTATGATTTGTTTTGTTCATGTCCAAGGGAGATACTGACAAATTTAGGTTTAACTCGAACAGCATTAAAACGAAATCTCCTTCCTTGCCACTTCCTATTTTTCTAAATTATTAAATGCTAATTTTTTTTTTTTTTGCAGTGGTTCTAACTTGATATTGTCGGTAGGTCTAGTTACTTTAAGTTCAGATCTTTTTCTATCATATTTGGTTGTTTCTTAGTTCTTATTTTCCCACCTTTTTCCAAAAGGCATTTTAAAGGTAAGCTTAATATAAACCGCTTTGGGATTTTTTTTTATACAAAGCCGATCCAAAACTGTAAGAGTTTATATTTGGAGAGCTTCTATTTCCAAGCGACAAGTGAAACAGTGGTAAGACTTCTCGGCGAGCGTCATGATTGTTGGTTTAAGAAATCCTCGCTGTTTCACACTGATCCGCCTTCTGGGCTTGGGTTTGGCTCGGGCTTGACTGAAAACTTACACTGTGTGTCATAAAATCTAGATCCGTCAGCTGCAATTTGCTCATTTGGGCATATCGTCAAGCCGCAATAGGCCACAGTGCCCTTGCCCGCTGTGAACGGAATGACAACCATAAAGACTGCAGCTTTTTGTGATATAAATTATCTTTCACACGCCCTTCCCACATTCTCAAGCCCTGGAACTCAATTCCTTTCTGATCACACGCAAGCTCGTGCAGGTTCCGATACGCAACCCGCCCACAAGCTCTCCACATACATGACGCCCTTCACCACACGTCTTGTGATATTAGACTGATATCAAGGGGAGCGTTCCTCGGTGGAGGATTGGAACTCATTAGCCTTTCTTCCTGTACACATTCCAGCAAAGACAAACAGTTTTTGTTAAGTGCATGGGTTGGCGGTATTTGTTCACGTTATAAGTTTGATCGGTCGCTAGATCTTGGATACAGAGAAAGGATAGATCTAAGAAGAAATGTTGTATTTCTTAACCTTAGCATTTTTTGTGGCATATTTAAAAAAAAACAAGTAAAACATCTATCTTCCGTACTTTTTTTCTTTTTCTTTTAGGCAAGTGTAACCAAGGACCCATTCAAATGATTTATCTTTGCTAGCTTGTTTCCTTTCAATTTCCAATTTAATTTTATAATGATATCTGATTTCTTTGTCCTTAGTTTACCTTTATTAGTTATTTCAGTTCTGACGTCTTTTTTATTCGACTCTAGACGGGTCCAGTTTCATAATATTAAACGAAAATAGCTTAAGTCTGCTATAAACAATTGAACCTAGTGCTCAAAGCTCACTTGGACCTCGCATCTATATTTGCTTTCTTGCCTTTCCAATAATCTTAAACTCTTTACAACGTATTTGACCGTTTTCTTCGGTGGAACCTTGACGGCCATCTGGTACAACGTGCCGTGTTTGTATCGAGGGGCCAGGTCGAGACGCACGACGCTTGTGGAAATATCCAATATTTCTTGTGACATTATCTGCTTCCTCGATCCCTTCACCAACCCTACTTCCAGGGTGTCCCCAGGTTCTAATGCATCACTCACTAGCTTCTTCCTGACACATCCAAACCGACTGCTTCACTGACTGGCTTCTACCTGACACATCCAAACCGACTGCCTCACTCACTGACTTCTACCTGACACATCCAAACCGACTGCCTCACTCACTGGCTTCTACCTGACACATCCAAACCGACTGCCTCACTCACTGGCTTCTGCCTGACACATCCAAACCGACTGCCTCACTCACTGGCTTCTGCCTGACACATCCAAACCGACTGCCTCACTCACTGGCTTCTACCTGACACATCCAAACCGACTGCTTCACTCACTGGCTTCTGCCTGACACATCCAAACAGACTGCTTCACTTAAATTACCGTTGTTTGAGCCCCTTATATTGTTAGCGTGTTTCCTTAAAAGTACTGTTCAATTTTTTTTTTATTTTGTGCATAATAGCCATGTTTAAATTTTTGTGAAAAAGAGCGTTCACTTAATTTCACTTGGTAAAGGATAAAAGGTGTTTTATATTAAAAAGAATTTATTTGATTCTCGTTATATAATGTGAATATAAGCCTCACATCTGGAAAACATCCTGGGAAAAATTATGACGTTTTCATATCAGTCCGATTGCTAAGCCTTCAAGAGGAAAAAAAATAAACTTAAGCCAAAAAAAAAATCTCACACGAGGATCTCTCGTCTCTTGTCTCTTGTGTGTATGTCATTGGTCTGCGCGATGTTCCGGGATTATCTGGAAGTATCCAGCATGATTAGAGGCGTGAGCAGCATGTACAGAGGATATTCAGATCCACGTCACTACCGGAACTTA
>JAWDGP010005741.1:125000-180000 GCA_033675545.1 Elysia crispata
CTCTCCTTCTCTCTCTTGTTCTTTTCTTTCTCTGTCTCCTTCTCCTACTCTTCTGCCTGACATACCTATCTCTCTCTCTCTCTTCCATCCCCCGCCCTTCCCTCCCAACTCTGACGGAGGTCGTTTGTCAGTTCAGCCGCATTGATTCAGCTCCCCTGCGGTCTCCCCGAGCAAACTGAAAACCCTAAAGCGAGTTTGCCATTTCTGTGTCCACTTTATTAATTTCGACTTGAAGCTAATCATCTTCTAGTAGGATTGTCCATTTGACCAGGCAGTATTGTTCAACCGCCTCACAGCCAAGACATGGGAATTATTTTACTAATCTCAAAGCAAATAGAAGCGCTAATCCAAGTTGATATTAAACTAACGCCTCTTATGAGTTAGTGTTTATGTTTCATCCTCCCCGTGACAAAATTAAACAAAAATGGCCTCTGCTACTGTTTTCAAGATATAAAATGTTCAATCATGCTTTTCCTTTCTTTTTCCTTTTTCATTTTTTAAAAAGTAATTACTAAACATGGGCTGAGAGAAGGCTAAGACTGGCGCGATTCTGGTAAGGCGTTTTTTTTTTTATTTAAATGTTTACTTTAGCTTTTCTTCTGGCCGACAATCGGTGTACAAATCCTGCGGTATAAATTTCTTGTTATCTTCATTCGGTGTAGATCTTCTCCAATGATCTTATTTTTTTTTCTATCAAATCTATGGAAAGAGTATTGTTTTCTTTTTTTCTCATTTATTTGGCTTTCAATTTATTGCGGACTTAGCATTACATCTGTCTACTTACCTATTTAGCAGTTCATTTACATTTCTGTCGAATTATTTAGCTATATGTTATTGATTCAAGTCTATATTTTTAATATTTTATGTTCTATTTATTTATCTATCTATCTATTTATCTGTCTGCCTATCTTTTTGGCTTTCATGTTATCTATGCGCATGCCAGTATATCTATCGATCTACCTACCTATCTATAACTATCTATGTTTTTACTAATCTATTTAACTATCTAGCTATCTTTCTATCAATTTATGTAACTTTCTATCTATCTATCTATAACTATCTTTCTATCAATCTATGTAACTATCTATCTATCTATCTTTCTATCAATCTATGCAACTTTCTATCTATCTATCTATAACTATCTATCTATCTTTCTATCAATCTATTTCACTACCTATCTATCTATCTATAACTAAATATCTATCTTTCTATCAATCTATGTAACTATCTATCTATCTATCTATTTATCTATCTATCTATCTATTTATCTATCTATCTATCTATTTATCTATCTATCTATCTATCTGTCGATATACCTATGTCATAATTAAGTTCTAAATACACACTAGATACCCAACTATCAATATTGTTCTACAATGTACATTTTTTTTTTCTCCTAATGATCAAAAACACGTTTGAATTCGATCTAGAATAAAAATGAGTTAAATTATGCGGAACACGGTTCATTAAAAAAGATTGTTCAGAACCATTTCTCCTGTTTCCACAGCACGACATTGCAAGCATGTTTCTTGCATCGGACGAGCATTGGTGAAAGGTGATTAACTATTCTTTCAAAATACATTCTAGGTGCTAACCTATTTTAAAGCTCTCTAAGGTGAGAAAATAAATGCGTGTAGTTAACATTTTCGAAGGACTAGACGTCCTAATTTAGTCAGCATTCGATATTCATTGCAGCAGGTGGCCTAAAAGATTTGTATGCGCTGCACAAATAGATTACAACGTTTGGGGGCGTTTTTTGTCATCTTTAATATTCATATTTGATAGATTTCACCACACTTTTTATACTTTTCCGTATGGTCTACTGAAAGCCAGTATCTCTCTCTCTGTCTCTCTCTCTCTGTCTGTCTGTCTGTCTGTCTGTCTCTCTCTCTCTCTCTCTCTCTCTCTCTCTATATATATATATATATATATATATATGTGTGTGTGTGTGTGTGTGTATATATATCTCCCTCTCTTCTCTCCCACTCTCTCTCTTCTTTCTCTCTCCTCTCTCTCTTCTCTTCTCTCTCTTCTTTCTCTCTCTCCTCTAACTCTCTCTCTCCTCTTCTCTCTCACACACTCTTTCTCTTCTTTCTCTCTCTCTTCTTTCTCTCTCTCTATTCTATCTCTCTTCTTTCTCTCTCTCTCTCTCTTTCTCTCTCTCTCTCTCTCTCTCTCTCTCTCTCTCTCTCTCTCTCTCTTTCAACTTTTTCTCATCCTTTCCAGACTTTTTATTTCAATCTCCGTTGGATCGTTTCAGTTCTCTCCATCTCCAATCTTTCTTTTTCGATCTTTCTGTCGTCTTCTGCCCCTGTCCTTCTCCAAATCTCATTGTTTATTATTATTGTTTTGATTTTTCTTACCTCGCATTTTTTAAATCATTTCTGCCCCCAGACTCAAATCTCTCGTATCTAATATTAATTTGATTAAAAGCCAGGTGTCAGTGCTATAAATAGCTTTAGGTACCAACACACATTCTAACTGCTAAACTACAAAGTCCTTCTTGCAACGACTTCCTCCCCTGCCCATACGCATCTTTTAGTTGTGTATAATCTAAGACCCCAAGCTAAAGCTGAAAGAAACAATGAAAATAAACTAATGGTACAAAGTGTTACCGCTGAAATTCTATCGTTACCATTCAAAAATTCTCTCGCTCTCCTCCGACATTATTTTGTCACCCCCTCTAATCAGGTTCTTGTCGTTTTTCCGTAAGTGGAGGGAGAGCAACGGGTTTTTTTTCTACTTATCTCGTCCTTATTTACGTCGAACATTTCCAATAACGATGATTATTCTTACCGTCACTCCACGGCCCTCACACCCTTTCATTCCTCCTCCCCCCTTTCCATATTTCTGGCGCCTTTCTCTCTCATCACACCTATGACGCATGTCCTTTCTATAGCAATTTGTTAGAACCATTCAATCTATGTCATGAAAGACCTCAAGGTTCTCCAAAGACGCAATATTCTCCCACTGCCTGAGGTCTCAAGCCAGGTTTTAATGTCGGAACATTCTCTAGGACTAGATCTAGATATAACGGTCTGATCTGCACCTCCTAATAAACGCGGTACGAGTGAGTCAAAAAATGGTGCATGTCATAGAAGGAAAGAGATGGAGCGTGAGCAGGGCTGGGCTGCGGCGCGGGCCGCGGGAAAGATGCTGCAGCCCGCGAGAATCAAAGTAGTGTGAGAGAGAGAGAGAGAGAGAGAGAGAGAGAGGGGGGGGGGGGTGGAGAGAGTGAGCAGACACTATAATACATCCAGCCTCCAGATATACATCTCTCTTTCTCTCTCTCTCTCTCTCTCTCTCTCTCTCTCTCTCTCTCTCTCTCTCTCTCTCTCTCTCTCTCTCTCTCTCTCTCGCCCCTCTCCCTAGTTGCCCCCACTCTCTCTCCTGCTCTGGTGTCTTGTCGCACACCCGCTGTTTCGTGACACTCTTCTAACTGATCCCGGTTGTCGAGCTAGACACCCTCATTAGTGGGAATGGTGGATAGACACTCACCTACCCAGGCAGCAATCAGCACTCACTGCACACTAGGTAAACACAGGCCAAAACCTCGAAATACCTCGGTGATAAATTGAAATGTTTGTTTGTTTTCAGGAATTAAAGAGAGAGCACCTAAATATATTAGGTTCCGTCTTAACAAACATCAAATCTCATGTTAATCTAAACCTTACATCAGACATGCTACTCTGTCTGACCCATGAGAATCTCCTCTATCAAGACATACGTGCAGGTTTCAAACTACTAGACGTTTCACTTGTTCAGTTCAGGATGTTGTGCTAAATCTAATCATGCATGTCAAATGATAAAGTTTAGTGGTATCAAACAGGCAGTTACGAAAGGCTTATGTAGGATTATAATTATATCTCTTGTCATAGTTATAATATATTTCCCATTTGAACTTCAAAATTTTTAACAAAAGTTTATAAAATAATTATAAAATATTTTTTCCATTTTTTTTTTATTTCATTGGACGCTTAGGAGTGTTCTCTCGACATCAGTAGTAAAACAATTCTTCAAATTCTTTAGAATTTCTGAATCGAAAAATAAATTGTGGACAAGAGCGGAGAGTGTTTTCTCTTTCAACAGCCGCCAAAGTTTGTGATTGTGTGACTAACTTCCTTGCTCTTAAGAGCGCAGTGTTTTCTGAAATGCCAGGAGGATTACAGTTTCCTGAACTCTCGCTGGATTTTAGTCGTTTTTTTCTGCCTCGGAAGACTTTGTGAAAGTGAATACGGTTTGTACTAAAGTGACAAAAACTTAGCTTTTCATAGGCCTGGCAGGTTAACTTTAAAAGCAAAGAATGCCCACTGACAGCTCAATAGAAAAAACTTGTATTTAACGATTACAATGCTTTTAGCTTACTTTCGTTCTGACCCCAAACTCATATCCTTTCTCAGTAATTTTTCACTTTGTCTACCTCTCCCTTTCTCTCTCCGACTCTCTATTTCTCTTTCTCCCAATCTCTTTTAACTTCATATTCTATTCAATCTAATAGCGCCTGCTTACTATGGTATACACATGTTTTCTTCATTACATTTAAAATATTTATTTCTTACTCCTGTTAAACAAGTGCTAATTTTTATCTCATTTATACTCTTTTTTTTCTACTTTCTTTCATTTTGAATTCCACTTTCATTATCCGTCACCCCACTTCTCTCTCACTCTCTCTCTCTCTCTCTCTTACTCTCCTTCTTTACTTATATCTCTCCCTTACTTTTTTCCTTGTATCTCCTCTCCTTCAATCTATCTTAGTATTTATTTGTCATTCTATCTCTATAACCCTCTCTTTCAAAATTCTTTTCTTTACAATGCCTTCCTTCCCTTATCCTTTCCTCTCACATTCCCTCTCTCATATTCTCTTTCTTTTATTTTTCTCTCCATCCTTGCAGGCTCTGTATATCAAAATAGCTAATTAATATGTACATAATCAGCCAAAGTAGCTTTTCTTTCATCCATCCGTTTGTCATTTACCCTCAAGCATCGCATTTTCTCCTTATTTCTTCTCACATCTATGTGATATCTCTTCTCTAAAATTTCATTATTTTTTCTTCGTGCAACACACTGGCTCGGTCTGAAAACGATTGAAATTTGTTGCCCTTCTTTTATTTGCTATGAAAAGAATAAACACCGTGTACCTCCTTTAAAACAAACCACATAAATTTTCTACCTTGTCATAAACTTTAATTTAATCCTTCTTTTCAATCAACTTATTTTTCTGCGAATAACTTGTGATGAACTTAATATATACATGTACATATAGAAATAAAAAAATGTAGTAGCTGCTTCTTACTTCAAATTGCAGCAGCACTTTGTAAACTTAATTACATACTTTGTCAGGTCCTCAAAAAGTATTATTGTTTCCACTTTGTGCAGACCAAAAAGCATTTGTGAATATTTTGGTCTTAAATTCAAGAGTACTTAAGTTTTATCGAGTCAAAATTCGATAAAAGTATTAAACAGAAGAAAAAACGTGCCTCATGAACTTAAGAGTGTTCGAAGAGATCGGGCTTAGAAAAGATACCAGTTTAAAACGTCTTTGTCCTCATTGGAAAAACAAAAGAAAAACGAAGCAATACAAATTTTTTTAATTGTTGGGACGCCATTATTTTTCTAACAAACGAAAGCCTGAAGGTTTTGTTTTTTGTTTGTTTTTTTTTTTTTAAATGAGATACTGAGATCTTAAACAGCCGTTATTCTCTTGTTTTACATGTTTACTCTGGGCGATTAAAGAAAAAAAAAGAGAGACTCTATATTAAAATATTGAGGTTTCATACATTCTTAACAAAACAAAAAAAAGAACAAAAAATCCCACAGAAATGTACCAGACAAATCTTTTGTCATAGTATGATCTTTTAATTTAAAAAAAAAGGGACAGATTTTATGCAGAAGACACCAAGCAAGCAGTTTAATACGGTAAAAAGCTTTGGAAGAACGTATCATGTTACAAACTCGGCTTACTCTCTCCTCCAGGGCTGTCTCTCTTCCGTGCTGGTTTATGATAGTTATAGCTATGCTTGCCCGACCAGCTTTGTGCTTTTACAATCATGGCATTTCTTATTCTAGCCATAAAGCACATGTGTTTGTTTGTGTGTTTGTTTTTTTACTTATTTTTTTTTTTAAACTATCATCATCGAATTTTTTGTGTATACTTTTTTTTTCTTTTTTTAAGACACTTTTCAAAGCTAGGCTCCTTAATGGTAAATTAAAATTTTCTTAATTATGATGTTTAAAAAAAAGGGTAAAATTTAGCCTGAACGTGGTCTTTGGTAACGAATTTAGAGGCCATATAAAATCCCTTGCGAGTTTCATAATAAGCCTCGCTTGATTTGCATTTTTTTATTTTTTTTATTTTTCCAAAAAAAAAAAAATTCTTGGGTTTGCCTCCTTTTACCAGGAGGAGGGAAAAAATAAATTAAGAAATAATTGCAAGAAATTAATTAACAAATTTACATGTAAAAAATTCTTGCATGAGAAAAAATGAAATACGAGAAGGCGTAGAAAAAAATCACCTGCAGTTTTACTGTAACCTTAGACATGCAGATCGTTATCAGAAGTCTTGGCTCATCTCCAAATCAAATTTCGTATAGAAAATGAGCCAGAAAAGATTCATAGCATGTTCAAACAATGGTGTTTAGGCAGCAACTCTTTCACGGTGCTTGAATTCACAACGATCGACAAGCTCAGAGCCACAAAGCTTGGTTACCGGCATCTTCTTTGGTCACAGGGGAATATTCTTTGAGACTCATCACGTTTTGCTTTTTAATTCGCTCAGCTTGTCCACATGGTGATTTGCTTTTTCTTTTTAGGCATTACGTTAGGATTGTTCACAATTCACAGTTACTGTCATAATTAATTGATGTACTTTCCAAAGACTTTTCACAGTTCACAGCAACTATCATATTTGGTGTACTTTACAAAGACTGTTCACAGTCCGCAAGAACTATCATATTTGGTGTACTTGATAACTACCCTTTATGAGGACTGTTTATTGTGTGAATGTTCACTAGAGATATTCACTTTGACTGTTCACTAAGACGGTTCCCTGGGACTGTTCACTGAGACTGTGCATTGTGAATCTTCTCTGTGAATATCAATACAACTGTTTTACTGGGTGTTCGTTGTGAATGTTTACTGTGAATAATGTTCACTGGACTGTTCACTGAAACTGTTTGCTGTGACTGTTTACTGTAACTCTTTACTGGACCGTTCACTGAGACCGTTATTTAGACTGTTCACTGGACTCTTAACTGAGACTGTTTACCGGACTGTTCACTGGACTGTTCAATGGACTGTTTACTGGTCTGTTCACTGGTTCACTGGACTGTTCAATGGACTGTTTACTGGTCTGTTCACTGGTTCACTGGACTGTTCAATGGACTGTTTACTGGTCTGTTCACTGGTTCACTGGACTGTTCAATGGACTGTTTACTGGTCTGTTCACTGGTTCACTGGACTGTTCAATGGACTGTTTACTGGTCTGTTCACTGGTTCACTGGACTGTTCAATGGACTGTTTACTGGTCTGTTCACTGGTTCACTGGACTGTTCAATGGACTGTTTACTGGGAATGTTCACTGGACTGTGCACTGAGACGGTTTCGTGGGAATGTTCACTGGACTGTTCAATGGACTGTTTACTGGGAATGTTCACTGGACTGTGCACTGAGACGGTTTCGTGGGAATGTTCACTGGACTGTTCAATGGACTG
Organism: Elysia crispata; assembly: GCA_033675545.1. Taxonomy (NCBI): domain Eukaryota; kingdom Metazoa; phylum Mollusca; class Gastropoda; family Plakobranchidae; genus Elysia; species Elysia crispata. The sequence goes on from JAWDGP010005741.1 coordinate 132,710, forward strand.
TTTACTGGTCTGTTCACTGGTTCACTGAACTGTTCAATGGACTGTTTACTGGGAATGTTCACTGGACTGTTCACTGAGACGGTTTCGTGGGAATGTTCACTGGACAGTGCATTGAGACGGTTTCGTGGGACTGTTCACTGGACTGTTCACTGAGACGGTTTCGTGGGAATGTTCACTGGACTGTACACTGAGACGGTTTCGTGGGACTGGTCACTAGACTGTTCACTGAGACGGTTTCGTGGGAATGTTCACTGGACTGTGCACTGAGACGGTTTCGTGGGACTGGTCACTAGACTGTTCACTGAGACGGTTTCGTGGGAATGTTCATTGGACTGTGCACTGAGACGGTTTCGTGGGAATGTTCACTGGACTGTGCACTGAGACGGTTTCGTGGGACTGTTCACTGGACTGTTCACTGAGATGGTTTCGTGGGCCTGTTCACTGGACAGTGCATTGAGACGGTTTCGTGGGACTGTTCACTGGACTGTTCACTAAGACTGCTCACTGGGAATGTTCAGTTTGGGACTCTTCATTGGGCCTGTTTACTGGGACTGTTCACTGAAGCTATTCACTTGGACTCTTCATTGGACTTGTTTACTGGGACTGTTCACTGAAACTGTTCACTGGGACTCTTCATTGGACTTGTTTACTGGGACTGTTCACTGAAACTGTTCACTGGGACTCTTCATTGAGCCTGTTTACTGGGACTGTTCACTGAAACTGTTCACTGAGACTCTTCATTGGACTTGTTTACTGGGACTGTTCACTGAAACTGTTCACTGAGACTCTTCATTGAGCCTGTTTACTGGGACTGTTCACTGAAACTGTTCACTGGAACTGCTCACTGGAATGTTTACTCCAACGGTTGAGTCTAAAAGTTCAGAATGTGACTATGTACTAGAACTGTTTACTGATACACCCAACTGAGAGGGTTTACCTAGACTCCATATTAAAATCACTCTTACTGTACACTTTACATTCACGGCGTCATGAGTGGCTGAGATGAAAGCAATAGACCTTGTACAGAATTCAGTGCTAATAAATGCAGCCTTGTTCTACAACTAGAATTTTTTTGTTATAAATGCAGCCTTGTTCTATGACTGTAATTATTTTGTTACCATAATGATACAGTTATACCGTTCATGGCAAAAATCATTCATTTTTCTCATTATACCAATGTAAAGTGAGTCCTCTCCGATCCTGGTGCTCACAAATGACTCGGATGAATAAAGGCAGCTCTCTGTATATATATATATATATATGTATATATACACATATAAATGTATGTATGTGTGTGTATGTGTGTGTCTGTGTGTGATATATAAGGCCCATTCATTGCCGACATAGCTACTTCTTAACTTGCAAAACAAACAAAAAATCTTCAGTGTTGATAACAACTGACTGATGAGTTTAGTGGTTTTGATTCGTGTGGGACCCGTTAATCAAATATCGCTAGCTAATGTTCAACAAATGGGAAAATTGACAAAATTTAATATCGCTCTCAGAATGAGCGTATTGGAAGCGGCACAAAAATTATTGAAAACTGATTGCATATACATTTTTCTTCCTTCTCCAGGAACAGAAAAATGTCTGATTCCTGTAAGGTCAGCATTCAAGTTCTGAAGAGATTTAAATAATAATTGTGCAAATCCCGGAATGAAAAAGATAGAAATTAATCACACACCAATAACAGTCAAAGTATAGCTTCTATTTTCTTTCTTTTTCACTCCACTAGTTTCAGTTGCTCCATGGACACTAACAAGGAAGTTTCTTTGTTGTGTTTTGTTTCCCTCCGATTTACAGGCTAGGTAAGAATGGTTAACACGTGCGGGTAATCTTCTCGTTTTTGTCACGGTTATCTGTGTGATATGATCGGTCAAAGTAACCAAGAGCGATCAAGCGAGTGATATAATCGACATAATCTGTAATATTCATGTTCTAATCGACAAGGCGGGGCTATGAGCTGAATAAGAACGTGTACTCGCTCCGTGGGTTATTAACAGTATTGAATAAGAGCGCTGCACCATGGAAATAAATTCAGCGCAAGAAAAGAAAGAAAGATAAACCGTCGTATTAACGGAAACAAATTCCCTTTGTCACAGCTCTACCGCAGCTTTGTCATAGCCAATCGAAGAAAAAAAAGCTCGCAAAATATGGTAGCTGCTCAACACGAAACAATCCCAGCTTTTCCCCCCTCTCTAACACACTGTTAATCCACTGCTCTCTCCCTCTTACAGGCGACAGATTGTAAATGCTTGAAATGTTCTGTCGTTCTAGGCAAACAGTTAGATCTTGATTGTCTTGTTAATCTGGATAACTTGTCATATTGTGAAATCAGCGCCCGGCCTTTCAACTGTGTCATTAAGCAACGGTCCTTCTCCCAGACACTGTCATTACGGCCACTTCGAACTGTCTCTCCTCTCCCGCACTGTCATCATCACAGTCCTCAAGCACAACCAAGTTGGTTATTGATTGGTTTTTTCCCCTCTCTATCAGACCGAAACATATGTAGTTATGACATTTATAACAATGGCTTTCTTTGTGTATAAGCGATAATTTGATTTGTTTCTATATCTTTTTTATCTTTCATCTATGTAGCAATATTTCCTCTGTGATGAGGGCTGCGTGAAAAAAAAAGCTAACAGAACCCGTGATGCGCGTAGCCTAAGTGCTTATTCAATTATGCGCATCTAGTCGGGACCATTTTGCCTCGTGTAGCCGAGGTTCCCGGTCTAAGAAACAGAACAAATTCAGGATCTGTGAAGCCAAAATTGAACATTTTTCTGAGTAGGATGCGAGTACATCTTTTAACTTTTCTCCCGCTGAGCCCAAAATAAAATAAACCGACTGATTTGCTCTCCTGGCTTGATGCAGTGCTTTCTATGGTAGCCTGTCACTGTGACGTACTGAGGACATTATCTTACGCTCCAAAACACTATATCTACCATAACAGAAACCGCCGGTCTGTACAGCACAGGACGACTTGACTTTTTTAAGATATTCAGCAAAATTTCCTCATGTATGATATCTTATATCAGCATGAACTAAAAAAGAGAAGAAAAAAATGGGCTGAATAAATGACTAGTGATTTAAACCAAAAAAGTCAAGATAACATCTAAGCATTATCACTAAGGGAGTCTGAAATAAAAAGTTCGTATGTATGTCACTGAAGAGATGTGGAGATATGGTTATGATGATGGAAATCTTTTGTAGTAGTGAACTACATGTAATATAGTAATATATATATAGTAATATACATGTAATATATATTTTTGTACAACGGTGTTAAAAACCTTTCGAAAGAAAATAAAATCTTAAACTCTAACCCTGATTGCCTCTTTCCATGCTTTAATGGTGCCATGTTTTACCCAACATAAAAAAGGAAAATGATTGAAGACAAAAAAAAAATTAATGGAAAACATCTTATTTTATTAAGAGACCTCAAGTTCTGTTTTAAATCTATAAAGTTGCAGAACAAGTCGGAGTATCCGACTTTTACATTAAACTAACACCGTCCATGAAAAATACCATGTCGACACGACAATGTTGTTTACATCAATAATTATTGTTCATACAAAATCGTAAATTTGACAGGTAGCTCTATCCAGTTTAATCCTTACGCACTAGCATCTGATTAAATATTTATTTCGAAACAGTTCTCGAATTTCAGCTATTAAGAATTCCATCAGTTCCGCTTCAGTGGCCAGTTAATTTGTCCAGGCCTTTACATGCGACGGAGTCAGCGCGACACTTCAAAATCGGAAATTAGCTAACTAGCTAATTAGCTAACTCCGAACTGCCCAAATCTATTTTAGGATTCTTTTATCGTTAACAAGGAGGCTGTGAGGGTCAGGAAGAGGTGCCTAAAGGTTTCTGTCTCTCAGGTGGATTGACAGAACGGTATTTATTTTAACCTAAAGGATTATGAATATTCGAAAAAAATCTAGGAATAAATTTTCATCTTATAAAAATAGCTTCCTTTTTTATCATACGATTCGGCATTGTATAACTTTGCTGTCAATAGAACAGTATCATACTTAATCTTTGTATCTCTGTGTATCAAAATCTCTCTCTCTCTCTATCTTTATCTCTTTACCAATATATGAATATGTATGTATGTATGTATGTATGTATGTATGTAAAGTATGTAACTGTATCTCCCACAGTCAATCAATTCATCTCTTTTTTTCTCCCTAGACAGTGTATCTCAGCCCGCTCCGCCCCTTCCTCTCTCTCTTTCTTTCTCTCTCTCTCTCTCTTTCTCTCTCTCTCTCTCTCTCTCTCTCTCTCTCTCTCTCTCTCTCTCTCTCTCTCTCTCTCTCTCTCTCTCCCTCCCCCCAAAAAAACAAACAAATAAAAATCGCATCCACTCCTTCTCACACACACAAACATGCTTAGTATTTCTTTCCAACTCCGTCTATTGCGCATATATGAAGTTGTATGTGTAGATCTAGATCTGTACGGTAATTACAAGCAGATGATAGTCCTGCTTTTTGTATGGTTGAAAATTAAATCATTACACGAAATCTATATGAATTTTATTTTTCGTTGTTATGACTCCAGCAGCCAAGCAAGTTAATTTTGATAAAGCAAGTTACAATATCTCAAGGATGGTTGGGAATCAGCTTTCACAATATCTTTTACAAACTCATTAAATAAAAAATACCCAGCTTTCTAGCTCAGACTGGAATAATTTTATTGGACTGTAGAAGAGGCGGACTTTAAAGGATTTCCGGTAGAATTCTCTACATATTGTTTTCAACTTAGGTCATAAATGATTTTATCATTTTCTTTTTTTTTTCACATTTCTCAAGTTGTATCTGCATGTCTTTGAAATTTCATGACTTGAAAAAAAAAGAAAAAAAAGTATATATATATACATATTCAAACAAGAGGGGAGGCGACCGCACGTTTAGGTTTTGCTATGTTTTCTTTTCATTGTTTTCGTTAAAGAAATTAAAACAAAGTTATTAAAATAGAAATTACCATAATTTTTAAGGTTTGTACGTTTTCACATTTAAGTGTTTTTGTGTGCGAGTTTTTGCTTGTATTGAGTTCAGCTGGGCCCGATGAAGGTTTTTATGGGGAACTGTGTAGAGAGCTGCCGGGTAACAATAGTTCACTGCTACAATAGAGCTGACATCTAGATCTATGTAAATCAAATTATGATTTCAAAAAGATTGATGCTACTCAGATCTAATGATAAATCAAGAACTCTGGAAGATTATGAATGTAACGTGCAAAAACAAAATATCGTTTTTATGCAATACAAGGCAGTGGCTAAGCTCTATTTACGCCAAAAACTGACCTCGGATGATGGCCACTAAAATTTGCAATCCATTTGAGAATGGCTGACCATGGCGAAAAGTGGAAGTGTAGATTACTGGTGGAGGAATGGTCAGGTGTTGCAAAATGAGGTGTCAGCTGATTGTGGTGGATATTTGCATTATAAGAACAATCATTTTCTATGATGGTTTGAAAATTTCTGTCTAAAGCAAAAAAGCTGAGAGCTCTAATGTGCAACAAAGAAAGAAAAATGAAAAAGAAAAACTTATGAAGTGCATGTGGCATCTAATTGGTTGTTACAGGAAGCAGCTGGATTGATTAAAATATAATTTCCTTTTAACATGCCATCCATCAAGTTATTTTGAATCGGTTGCGCCTAGAATGTTGAAAGGGTGCTAATATTCTTTGATTGAGGTAGTTATTACGAGGCTATTTTAAAATTGCACCTCCTTGTGCTGGTTACGCTTTTGTAAATTCCCGTTAAGCCGACAATGAGACAAAATACATGATTGTGTTACATCTTCAGCAAGATGACGTGAAGTTGAGCATGATTGTGTTACATCTTTAGCCAGATGAAGTGAAGCTGAGCATGCTTGTCCGCGTCTCCTTCCTCGTCCAAATCACGAACGAAAGAGACGTAAGCAGTGCGAAACACCGCGAAAAAAGTTGACCCCTTATTGCAACTCTCTCATCAATAATGTATACGCATCAATGCAGTCGGTATTGAAAGCTCACTGACAGACACGCTATTAACCGTTCACAGCTGGGTGAATCCTAACGTGCATGCTCGGTAGCGCAAACTCATGCAGTTATTACCCTTTTCGTTTCCCTCTACCTGTTTTGGCACGAGATAATCTAAATTATCTTTTGTTCAGTTCACTTGAAAACTAGTAATAAAGCTGTAGAAAGTGTAATATTAGGTACAGAAAGCTTACAAGTGCAGACAGAGGGAGACTTCAGTTGTGTAAACAAGCCACACCGATAAGAACGTTTAATTAAGACGACAGTTGTGGCAATAAGTTCCTTCATTATTACATACCAATAGAATCATTTCATATGAAATATGTTCTTCTGAGCTCTAAATACATGTTAGAAAGGCCACTCGACAAGCGTTTCATGATGGTTTTTTTCACAGGTAATAAAATGGTTCGCAATTATCTTGATTCGAACGAAACGAAAGCTCATTTTCCACACGACTAATTCACAACATATCACTTAGATCCTAAGCTATTGGCGCGAGCTGGTGTACAGCTTGCAGTAAATGATAATAATTAATTAGTTTTCTGTGCGTTCTCTTCTTTTTTTTTATTTTTGGGTGGAGCTATGGGGAGGGAGGGGGTAGTGATCGTTGTTCTAGTTCTATATAGCAAGCATCTGCAAACCAACTTTCTGGCTGATTCGATTGCATTATTGTATAAATAAGTTGAAGAAAAATCTATGCAGTAGACTTCCATTTCGTGGTATAAATAAACATGTATATAAAGTTACTTTGCGATGTGTCGCAGCCATGCCAAAAGCTTTATTGTTAGATTGTCGGAAGGTTCTTTTACGTATGTGGCTCGCAGATGCAGAAAATGTGTTTTTCTTGATAGTCTTTGGCTCACCTTTAGAATATCCAGAAAACTGTGCTGGCATTTGGGCTTCACTCTTTGTTGTCCCGTAGATCATACTGTAACAAATCTGATAAACATCGTGTGATTCAGTCTATGAAGCCTCTTCAGTCAGCACTTAGATAAGGCATCGAGGTAAAAGCTGATTAGGCTTGATCGGAATAGATTTTCACGACAAAATGTTTATTATCTAGTCAACAGGACTATGTTGACAGTTCAAAGGATAATCTTAAAAAAAACTTAGTATGTTAGGAAAATACCCGTCAGGTAAAGCCAAGCTGGAAAAGTTAGATTTCAAACTTGTCTACCAACAACGCTTTTACTCAGAATAAGATCATAACTATAGTTTATTTTATTCCATAGAAACCAATCTAGAGCACAGCAATATGATACTTTACTCCAAGCTTTCATTCATTCAATCAAAAAAGCAATATGATACTTTACTCCAAGCTTTCATTCATTCAATCAAAAAAGCAATCGTGTGAGCTACAGAACTTCACATTAATATTATTTTTCTTAACATGAAAAACATAAAACTGAAAATGTTTTCTTACTCATCCCACCAATGATAACCATACTCTGTTTGTACTTGATAGAGATGCTAATTACTGAGGTTCTTTTTCACAATACTTATTGACCATGCAAATCCTTGTTATTATATATATATATATATATATATATATATATATATATATATAATAATGTGTAACGTAATTTCCCAAGACGCATGATTTTATGTTATTCACAAACTAAGACCAACAGTGACGCAGTTTGGTAAACAAAAATTGTAAAACGAATAAAAAAATTACAATTATGGAAGGGACGAAAAAATGAATTTAAAAAGGGTTGCAATCAACAAAAATCGTTAGGATATTGTTGCAGCTTTGTCAAAGAGTGGTTTATTAGTAACTCGAATTCCATCTTCCAGTGATAGTTTTCTATTTCTGCCCTGCCTCTTCCTGTCATCTTTTCTTTCATCTTCAAGAAGACAAACTTCAAGGGTTTTTGGTTTTTCAATCTGAAGGTTTCCATTTTCTTGCTCTTGAAATAGGTTTTCAAAACTGCTAGACTGATGCATGGGGAAAGAAAACAATTTTGCACGCATGGGCGAATGCCGTAGGTTCCTAATAACGACCTTAATTAAATCACGTCTTTTTCTGTTTGTTTGTATGTTAGTTTGTTTGTTTGTTTGTTTGTTTTGTTCACTCAACTCGCCCATACTTTTATAAAGAAAAAATAATCACTTATACAAATCAGAAATCTGAGGTTGAAATTTCAATATTTCAGACAATAAAAATATTACACGCACTGCCGGACAGCAAAATCCTAAGTTCCTGCAAAGAACATTCTTTATCTGAGGGCCATAAGGCTAGAGACTAGTTTTCCGTGTCCGGTTTCCACAGATCTCAATCTAATTATTTTTCTGTTGCGCAAGTCTGGGATTAAAACTTGTCCTTTTGTTGCCAGAGAGGAAAATTTATTCTAAGTAATTTCAAGGGATTTCATTTAAAGTTCTGCGATTTTGTTTCTTTTCAATCAGTTATCAACTTCGGATCTTCGCTTTGTTGGAATTGAAAAGGAATTAGAAAATATATTCTAAATCTAGAAATCGCAATTTCTTGTTAAATTAGAGCCTTCCATTTTAAGAGCAAAATTTGTTGGATGAAGCAGGCGCCAGTTTTATTTCTTCCTTTATTTTATTTTTGGTTTATGTTTTTTCACTAGGTGAGCACTGTAGTAGCATAGAGCTGAGATTAAACACTCACTCAAGGACAGTTGTTTCAGTCAAAGAATGCCGTCACTATGGACATCTTTCTCTGACTGTTTAACTCCTTGAAAAAAAAATACTGAAAAAGACTAATGTTTTGGAAACTGTGTGTGCGCAGCGGGTTTCAAACGGCAGTTATAGGAGCTGCTGCTTAATTTGAACTTTAACAGTTGGAAGACAAATTTCAACACTTTTTAAAATATCGAATGGTTTTGGCTGAAGCTAGAATAGGTTTTAATTATGGACTTAAATTTTATACGTGAACCAAATTAGCAATTTACAGCTTTATAAATAGATATATGAATTAAAGTTTTTAGAATAAGTAACAAAAATGGGAAGAAATCATCAATGTAAAAATTCCTCTCCTTTCTATATAATATTATTTGTCTTTTATTTGTGATTTCTTTCTGCCTTATTTAATACAAAGGTGCAAAATGAAAATCAAATCTAGGAAAACCAGCTCCACGCCGATTGTGCATCACAGAAGTTCTTCACCAAGGAAGGAGACTGGTGTAACCGCTAACGGCATCGTTAATAAATTCCTTGTAATAAGTTTTCAATGAACTGGAATCACAAAATGCTATTGATAAAGTTTTCTTCATCTTTTTGATTTCGTTAAGTGTCTTTATCTTCTTTAATGCCAGCAAACAACAGCCACATCCTTTGTGACCTGTGTCATTGTTTCGCTTGTCTCAGAAGCTCAAACATTGTTCTGGGAGACACAACATTATCCCCATTCTCCATGCATCAAAATAATGCCCCAGGGAGAGAATGTACAGGAATCCGCGTGCCCTGCACTAGTTGGACCAGGGCATGAGCGGCCGGGCCACGGGCGTTCTCTGATCTCTTTTTTTTTCAGGCTTAATTTGTGTCCTGAGCATAAACAATTAACAACCAAAGGTTGATATAACTGTAATGATAGGAGAAATGGGAAGAGAGAGAGAGAGAGAGAAGGGGGGAAATAGATTAAAAACTGATACAATAATTTAATTGAGGCTGATGAATGTAAGAAATGACTTCTCTGTTGATGAGGGAGAAAAGGGACAAAACAAGGGTAACAGACAGGCACACAGACAGACACGTAGATAGCCACGTTTAGATGAGTAATGGAAAATGAATCGCCGAAATGGGAGGAGGGGAGAAAGAGAGAGAGATAGTGTTTGTGAGTGAGAGTGTGTGTGTGTGAGAGAAATTAGAGATTGAGAGACAGAGAGAGAAGAGATTGTGGGTGGAGTAAGTCCGCATGCTTGACGCTGCAATAAAAGGAAGCAAATCAATCTTCTTCTATAATACTGAGACAGGCAAGGGGGAGGAATGACAGATATGGGGAATGAGGATGAATTGCGAGAGATAATTAGAGGAAAAGAAAGATAGGCAGATATATATATGTATAAAGAAAGATAGATGGACAGATCGATAGATGGATAGATAGATAGATAGATAAATAGATTTATAGATGTTGACAAAACAAGAGTGAGTGAGTTAGGGAGAGAAAGATGGAGAATGTGATAAGAGAATCCGATGATCTAACGACAAAACCTCACGGAACTGCCGCTGTGTCGTGGGAACCCTGTGTTGTCACTGGAGGTTTTGTTACTGAGATAAATAGGTTTTAGGTTGATACAAAAGGTCGAAATGGAGAAGATATGCAGAGAGAGAGAGAGAGAGAGAGAGAGAGAGAGAGAGAGAGAGAGAGAGAGAGAGAGAGAGAGAGGAGACAGAGACAGAGAGAAAGAGACAATTTAAGGGCGATGGATGGAGGTTAAGTATAAAGTGAAAGATATATTTATTAAGATAGAAGGGGGAGTAGAGGAAGAAAGATGAATAAGAGTAAGGAAGTAATCAAAAATATAATGTCAAAGCTGTACGGAAAAGAAAGAGAAAATCAGATAAGAGATGCAGAAGATTACGGGGATTAGGAGAGAGAGAGAGAGAGAGAGAGAGAGAGAGAGAGAGAGAGAGAGAGAGATGGTGAGGGAGAGATAGGCCGACAAGAACAGTTAACTTGCAAATAAAATGCTGGAAGACATGCACTTGAAATAAAGTTGGCAATCATGATCAATACTATTCTATGACACCCCGTGTTCTCGGAAAATAATCGCGTCAGATCAAATCCGGGAAAAATCCCATTCAAAACCAAGAAAGTCGGTCATGGAAAAAATAGTGCAAGATAGGACAGAACTGAGAATCTTGGCAACTGGAAGATAGGCTAAACCAGTGATTCCAAGATTTCATAACAATGTCCTTATGCTCTCTCTCTCTCTCTCTCTCTCTCTCTCTCTCTCTCTCTCTCTCTCTCTCTCTCTCTCTCTCTCTCTCTCTCTCTCTCTCCCTCTCTCTCTCCCTCTCCCCCTCTATCTCTCTCTCTATCTCTCTCTCTCGCTCTCACTCTTTCTCTCTCTTTCATTCTCTCTCTCTTCTCGCTCTCTCTCTCTTTCTCTCTAACATTATCTCCATCCGATTGTGTCTCTCTCACTCACTCTCCCCAGTCCAAAAACTCATCTCTCAATCTAATTTTCCGGTGCTGTGACGAGGTGCCGTTACTCTACCTTTTAATGACCATTGGTCAAGCCGGGAGAATGCCCTTACACCCGACCAATCACTCTAGATCTGTGTCCCTTCTGGTCAGCCAGCTGTCCCTAACGAGCGAGTGACCAGCCCTAAACTGCTTGACCAACGGTCAATCTCTTGCAATACAGGACTGTAGCAGAGGAGAGAAGGTTTGTTGCTCCTTCTAGTATATTTCAGTCTCCTAAGTCGTTACTCAGACCCACAAAGGAAGAAGAAGAGATTATTCTTTTAACACAGAGATTATTCTTTTAACACAGAGATTATTCTTTTAACACAGAGATTATTCTTTTAACACAACAACGGAGGACTAGCGAGCGTGACACAGCAACATATGAACACATTGAGGTTTTTTTGTGTTCTTTGATTACACGCGTCTTGCATTAGACCAATGTATTGTTTATCTTCTTGTAGGACTAAAATTAGATTTTTGGGCTTTCGTGATTGACTGCCTTTCCATCAGGCCAAGGGAAAAAAGGCAACTTGAATATATTCAATTAGTTTTGTTACTGAAGACAACCAATGTTTTAAGTCAAACACACTGTTCTTCATAGGTCAACAGTCTTAGAGTTGACCGGGTTGTTGCGGACGAACTATAGCTTGACCGGAAGTCAATAAAGATGTCTGTATCATGATCTGTCAAATGACTTTTGCATGCCTAGTGCGAGTAACAATCACATTGAACTAATTTGTTTCTGCTGAGCAGAATACACCAAACAAAAGTCATGTTTTACTTAGTCTTTAAACATCAGCCAAACTGTTTATGACTCAGTTTAAACATAAAACTACTTACCTCATCGCCCAATGCCTTGTTGATATCCCAAGATTTACCAAAATACTGTATACATCTACAAAAGCTAGAGCAATTTATTCTCACCCATTTACAGCAGTAGGTTTAATCCTCCACGGATGTTTCAGAAAGCCTTTCCCCCTTCTTTTTATACTTACAGAGGTATTGAGAGAAAGATGTGTGAAGAAAAAAAAGGTGTGTGTGGGGAAGGGAGGGGGTGCGGGAGAGAGAAGCAACACCCCTGCATCGCTCATAAATTGACTGGGCTCTCCAAAGTTAAGGTCAGCATATTTTACTCGTTTTTTTCTGTAGGTCCAGTTAGCTTTTAAGCTGAGGAGAATGGTGAGACTCTATGGAATTAAGAAACAATTCCTCTAATAAAGCACACTTAGGGCAAGTGGCTAATTGAAAGCGGTATCTTTACAAACTTAGGAGACGTGGAATTTAAGCGCTATTAAGGCAATGGGCGGGGAGTATTAAACATCATAGCGCTCTAATTGTTAATTTAGAGGAGCTGTAGGTTGAAGATACCTCCTTCACGAGTGAAGCAAAGTACAAAGCTTGAGAATCAGTGGGAGAACTGAACCCGTCCCACAATAATTACTTGCACAAAGATTGTCATCAGGACGAGTGGTCAAGTTACAGCGTCTAGGGGAACTTTCAAATAAATTTCACAATGATACAATTCTGTTACAAAAATCTTTTTAGTTTAGCCATGATGTCTATCAAAACCGCGGGTGTCTTGGCCTCAGAGCTATGAAGGCTGCCATTAGGCCTAATTTAGATCTACAGCTGAATCGTCTCAATAGGCTTGCTATGCAATCTTTCAAGGCTGCCATTAGGCCTAATTTAGATTTACTGCTGAATCGTCTCAATAGGCTTGCTATGCAATCTTTCAAGGCTGCCATTAGGCCTAATTTAGATTTACTGCTGAATCGTCTCAATAGGCTTGCTATGCAATCTTTCAAGGCTGCCATTAGGCCTAATTTAGATCTACAGCTGAATCGTCTCAATAGGCTTGCTATGCAATCTTTCAAGGTTGCCATTAGGCCTAATTTAGATTTACTGCTGAATCGTTTCAATAGGCTTGCTATGCAATCTTTCAAGGCTGCCATTAGGCCTAATTTAGATTTACTGCTGAATCGTTTCAATAGGTTTGCTATGCAATCTTTCAAGGTTGCCATTAGGCCTAATTTAGATCTACTGTTGAATCGTTTCAATAGGCGTGCTATGCAATCTTTCAAGGTTGCCATTAGGCCTAATTTAGATCTACTGTTGAATCGTTTCAATAGGTTTGCTATGCAATCTTTCAAGGCTGCCATTAGGCCTAAATTAGATCTACAGCTGAATCGTTTCAATAGGCTTGCTATGCAATCTTTCAAGGCTGCCATTAGGCCTAATTTAGATCTACTGTTGAATCGTTTCAATAGGTTTGCTATGCAATCTTTCAATAAAGGAAAACCTTGTTAAAACCAAATTTTGAAGATTAATTACTGTTGGTTAAAGAGAATATGTACATATTTGCAGTAAGCAACATTTCATATGAATATGATCTCAATTTTCCAAAGGAGCAATGTAAAACTATGACTTACTTAAACTATAAAGGCACCTAAAAGATAACAAATCTTTTTTCTAATATTAATTCTACAAATACACTTATTATTACTATTACACTTACTACTTTAACAGTCTAAGATAGACCTCTCTCTCTCTCTCTCTCTCTCTCTCTCTCTCTCTCTCTCTCTCTCTCTCTCCCTTTCTCTCTCTCTTTCTCTCTCTCTCTCTCTCTCTCTCTCCCTTTCTCTCTCTCTCTCTCTCTCTCTCTCTCTCTCTCTCTCTCTCTCTCTCTCTCTCTCTCTCTCTCTCTCTCTCTCTCTCTCTCTCTCTCTCTCTCTCTGCCTCTTCAACTTAATGTGTTTGCCCCACCAGCTGGCTACGATATGCCACAAACTTCCCTATAGAAAGGAAGGCTAGATGGGTCTAGGTTGCACAATTAACGCGATCAAAATTGATATGGACGCACGTTAAGTGTGGTGAGGTGCCTCTTTTTTTTAACAGGCTATCATTTTCAATTCCTGTTTTCGCAATGTTGCGTGAAATTGAGATTCCCATTTCTATGGCCACATTACGCCACTTCATTCAACTCTTATGGTTTTTTTTTTTACAAATTATATCTTTGGAAAAATAATTCACTCCCCTCCCCCCACTCCAAATTAAAAAAAGACATAAAATAAAGAATCAATGGTTAAATTCTTTACTTCCGGCAATCTAGAGTTGTTAGGCAATTATCTGAAGAATACTTTGCCAGTTTCAAACTAGTAGAAGCTTAGGAAAGATGGATATATAAATAAATATATATATATATATATATATATATATATATATCTTTCTCTCCATTCATGTATAATTATTCTTTCTTTCTCGCTCTCTATCTATCTATCTATTGATCTATTTTTCATCTATTTTTCCCTTACCATCCCTTCCCCTACAACGGTGCAATTTTACTTAGGTTTTTTTTTTTTATTTTGTTGATTTTAATCTCTAAAAAAATTGATGAAACATGTAATCAGAGAATATTTCTTTGGAACCCGTACAAAATCGCCTCAGCGTGAGTCTAATAAAGTAGTGAGGAAATAAAACATTGCACTAAATAACATCGCCTTGATAATATCAGTATTCGGTATTACGTAGCATGCAATGCACAGTTCATTAAGGCAGACCGTTTGGTAATGAGGTGATAACATAATAATGTTTACCTTAATGAACTGTTTATTGGTCCAGGCTCTTTGATCAAAGATCTACTATAAAAAAAAAAGATCAAGTACGGACACACACAAAAGTGTTAATGTTTTATTTGTTTTTGTTTGTTTTTGGGTTGTTTTTTTTTTGTGTGTCTCACGTTATAGAAAATTCCATCGCAGTTATCAAGCCAAATTAAATTATATTTCCTCAAAATAGCTCTTTTAATGATTTTGGCTTTCTGCCGATGCTGGCAAACTGCTGGCAGTAAGCGGTTAAACTGCTGCTGTAATATAATCTTTTATTATTAGAATCACCTGGCAAGGGTGGATAACCTTTGGTAAACCGATACTGCCAACTGTGTGGGACAGATGGAGTGACGATAAGAAAGGAAGAAATAAGAATCTGAAAACTAAAAATAGATAGAAAATGAAAGATAGAAAGAGAGTAAGTGAGAGTGAATAGCAAGGAAGAAAGGAAGAGAAGATTAGACGGTCTCATAGAGACAAAAAAACGCAGAGATACTGGGGACATGGAAATTGAGACACAAACAAAGAAAACGATATAAGAACAAAACAATTCAATATTTTTCAAACTAAATTATCGCGTCATTCTTCTAGAAAATAAAGGGAGAGAGAAAGGAGAAAGTTTTCAATTGCTCTCAGCAAATTTCCGCAAATTATCAGCCCTAATGATGCTCGCATTGTCACAGGAGACATTTCTGAAGGCGCGGGCCGTGCCTGTCATTTAGGTGAAACTCCGCCACCAAAGCAACAGATCGCAAACATTGCTCATCTAATGAACTGCACAGCTATAATACAAAAATGGTCTGTCTAACACATCCATCAAATTATACCTCATTGAATGTTGAGACCCGTAATGGTTCATTAAATAAAAATATATGTTTTCAAATGCGGCTCTGTGTATAAGTGCGAGGCGATTGAAAAGCAAAATAAAATAATTTTGTAAAATTTTGCAAATTCTAAATAATTATTTTGAGCTCAGTTTAGTGCAGAATTAGAATTTTTTGGGAGAGAGTTATATAATTAGATTGCGTCTTGTGATGTTGTTTTTGAGCTTCCCTTTTATTGTTTTCACGCGTTTAATTCACTACATTTTGAGGATAAAATTCAGAGGATTACTTCTTATGTGATTTTCTTTTTCTAAATTTTGCATACGCAAATAAATCAATATATCTGAAACTTCGATGAAAATGGCTCTCGGTTTATCAAGTTGTCTGGTATTTTAAACTAGGTTTTTGCTATAATCATCCCAATCATCATCATTATCATTATAAACAACTTAATTTACGTAACCTCAACTGAAGAGGTATAGTCTTATGTCATCTCTACGGACAATTCTTTTAATTTTTAGCAATTTTGTGTTTTCACCGCTTACAGTATAGCGTTTCGATTTTGAAGCTCATTTTGAATGTAAATATTTATAATGAAAGTAAGAAATATAAACTGGGATGATATACTAGAGACAAAGTATTGCTGCTACTAAACGTTGTGTTGCAAAATTTTCCTTCCAAGTTTGTTGGCTTACATTATGTCTACCCTTCCCATTGCTGCAGCTGTTGATTTTCTTTTTCATTTTTTTTTCAATCCCTCAAAGATCGCATCAGTTCTGTGTGTCTTTGTTCTGTCTTTCGAACAATGGGGGTAGCTTTGTGTGGCTCAAGTGGTAAAAATACGTTGCCCTGTTTTTCATCATTTTCATTCGAAGGAACCCTTGACCTTATTTCCTTAATTACTTTTTTGTTACTCATTCTTTTCTTAATCTACGTTTGTCTTCTATTTGTTTCGTTCTATATGTATGTCGGTCCGAACTCATACCTGTTTGTGTGTATGTCTCTCTCCCACTCTCTGTGCCTAGCTGTCTCCGTCTATCTATCTGTCCGTCCGTATCTCTCTCTCTCTCTCTCTCTCTCTCTCTCTCTCTCTCTCTCTCTCTCTCTCTCTCTCTCTCTCTCCCACTCTCTGTGCCTAGCTGTCTCCGTCTGTCTATCTGTCCGCCTGTATCTCTCTCCCTCCTCTCTCTCTCTCTCTCTCTCTCTCTCTCTCTCTCTCTCTCTCTCTCTCTCTCTCTCTCTCTCCCCTCTCTCCCTGTTACATAGCCAATCCATCAAACCAAGGAAACCATCATCATATTGCGCAGGCTCACAAGCAATATCCATGCACAATCCGCTAATCCTAGCTCAGTTTCTGCAAACAGTTTTTGCTGGTTTCCCAGATCGAGGCCATGCAAAGAAGGAATGTTAAGACGCATGGGAATCCAAGCATCAGTTCCATACACCATCACACTTCCACCCCGTTTCTTTCAATATCACTTAGTTTCACAGCTATCATCATTACTTTTGTCTATTTCTTGTCCTCATTTTGGCATCCACCGCTGCTAGGAGGTATGTAGGATAGACTATTTATGGAGTAGCCATAGCCTCAGCTCATTAGTGGCAAATATTCTTTTTTTTCTCTTGATCTAATTAGCAGTTTTAAGAAAAGATGATCGATGCCTACTCTTGCATTGTTTCACATATTTATGTGAGGGGTAATGGAGGTTCAGTCCGAATCTTGCTGAGTATACTCGAAACATTATTAGTATTTATGTGAGGGGTAATGGAGGTTCAGTCCGAATCTTGCTGAGTATACTCGAAACATTATTAGTATTTATGTAAGGGGTAATGGAGGTTCAGTCCGAATCTTGCTGAGTATACTCGAAACATTATTAGTATTTATGTGAGGGGTAATGGAGGTTCAGTCCGAATCTTGCTGAGTATACTCGAAACATTTTTAGTATTTATGTGAGGGGTAATGGAGGTTCAGTCCGAATCTTGCTGAGTATACTCGAAACATTATTAGTATTTATGTGAGGGGTAATGGAGGTTCAGTCCGAAGATGTTTCTTTCTTCGGGACAATTTTAATTTTCATAAAATAGAGTTTTGGCAGAGCTCATCCTAGGATGAAAACATGAAAACAAATGCGTTTGCAAACTGATTTGTGATATTTCAATAACTTCTTATAGCTGAACGTTATGGTTCATGGTAGTAAAAGTTATCAGATTTCAGAAAATTTGATCCGTTTGATAGGCTCTTCTAAATCCTTATTTGTATATAAAAACAACAAAAACCATGACTTATCACAATGAAGAGTCAGTATTGGAACTAGTTTTAGGAAGTTTATAACTTTATAGTGAGAATCTTTAGATAGAATAGTAAAGTATATATGGAGTTGTTTTCTAGCATTCCATACATGCAGGTCATTTATAAGATAGTTTAAACTTAATTTTTCAAACAATGGAATTGCTTTTTTTAAGCAGCATGTTTATATATTAATATGGTAGAAGCCGCTAAAGTTTGAAATCATCCATATGATTCGACCTTTCTATTAAAAATGATCTTTAAGATAATAGAAATGTTTATGAGAACTTATTTGGGGGTTAAAGAAAAACACATGTTGATTTTCTTATTTTTTTTTCTTAAGTTGACGTGTTCTGTCCCATATTCATTCCAACATTTTTTTCCTCAACTTAGTAATACTTTTACCATATGCAACCAAATTTTTCAGGTGCCTAAAAACTTTTTTGTTTTTATTTAAGGATAGTCTTTGCGTTAATGTTTGACTGATATATCATGAGACGCATTAAGAAATTCAAGACGGTGTTGTAAGGCATTAAAACCTCTATTTTTTTTAAAGACAAACTTGAGAACAAAGATTTCCAGCAAAGCTAGATCTAGTTCAATATCTCAAGAAAGATAGCGATCGGTATGATTTGGAATCGGATAAAAGGGTTAATTGACAATTGACATTTTTTTTTAAAGTTTTTCACCCAAAAACAAGTAATTCTGTTGTTTGCTCCTCGAGTCTCTCGTTGTTTACTAATCGCTCAGAAGAGCAGAACATATCATTTCCTGTGCTCAGATTTGACTTGTTTTTCTTCGCTCTCAAACGTCGCCAGTGTTTTACCTTTCACATTCTATTCTCCAAATCTCAGTTCAAACTATTGCCCTCATGACATAAATGGTTCTTCATGACAAAAAAATTAATATAATTGTTTCTCTTCATTTTATTGTATAGATTTCTGTTTTTTGCGATATTGTCTTCCATAATTATACCCTCATAGCTCACCTGTACACACTGGTTACAACTTTTTTTGTTACTTATGTTTCTTTGTTTTAAGTCTATGAAATATTTCAACAGAGTGACGAAGAGAACTTGCGAGGCATAGATCGGAACTCGCTGTGAGAGATTTTTATAGTACCGGAGATTTTTAAAGTGCAGTATAGTATCACTAAAGAGGGTCTCCTTAATACTATCTCTCTCTCTCTCTCTCTCTCTCTCTCTCTCTCTCTCTCTCTCTCTCTCTCTCACTCTCTCTCTCTCTCCTTCTATTTCTCTCTTTTTTCTCTTTTTCTCTCTCTCCCTCTCTCTCTATCTCTCTAACTCTCTCTCTCTGTTTCTCTCTGTCTCTCTCTCTATCTATCTATATATCTCTCTCCCTCGTTCCTGTCACTCTTTCTCTCTCCTCCCGTCTACCTCCTCTCCCTAGGCAGATGTCTGCGAGCAGACGTGAGTTCAATGATTTCAGACAGATTTTCCCGGCCAGGGACATCTTCTGCGTTGACATGCACAGAAGATAAGCAGCAGGACGGAAGTGGGTTGGCCCCTCCACCAAACGTATTTGCATGACATCTTGTTCCTTCTTTGTCAAACTCCTGCTTTCGACTCGAGAGAAAGAAAGCATCATAAATATTTCGACGTTAAAAGATCTTTGAGAGCAGTATTGAACATAGCTAATGGATGGCGCATAATAAAGAATGGGATTCGGCTTTTATTATTTCTCAAGTCAATGATTAAAAAAGCGAAGTCTGCTTTTTTTTCAGTAAAAGAATACTTCGAAGTGCACTCCTTCTTCATTTTATCTAACATAAGAAATGTCTTCGCATAAAGACAACTCCTTAAAGTAGACCCGGCTCTTCAGACCAGAAGGGCCAGATCGAAGTATGAACCGTCTAGAATCAATGCTGGTCAAACATTTTCAAAGTTGATACTACATATAATCCGGGTTCGAATTCTCTTTTGCCATCCATCTTTGCAGGGCAGACAATCCATTTATACAACTAAACATTGACCTTTTATGGTCTTCAGTTAAAGATTCAAAATCTATTTACACCTTTTAAAAACTGCCCCTTTCATGTGTGACAGTTTGCTGTTGCCCCAAACGTCTTCACACAGTCAACACATGACTGAGAGTTCTCAGAATATCGAAACACTCAGTATGTCTGTGTTTTTATCATCGGTTAGATTGCCAGCTCTCAGTATGTCTGTGTTTTTATCATCGGTTAGATTGCCAGCTCTCAGTATGTCTGTGTTTTTCTCATCGGTTAGATTGCCAGCTCTCAGTATGTCTGTGTTTTTATCATCGGTTAGATTGCCAGCTCTCAGTATGTCTGTGTTTTTCTCATCGGTTAGATTGCCAGCTCTCAGTATGTCTGTGTTTTTCTCATCGGTCAGATTGCCAGCTCTCAGTATGTCTGTGTTTTTCTCGTCGTTTGATTCTCAGCTCTCAGTATGTCTGTGTTTTTCTCGTCGTTTGATTCTCAGCTCTCAGTATGTCTGTGTTTTTCTCGTCGTTTGATTCTCAGCTCTCAGTATGTCTGTGTTTTTCTCGTTTTTTAATTCTCAGCTCTCAGTATGTCTGTGTTTTTCTCGTCGTTTGATTCTCAGCTCTCAGTATGTCTGTGTTTTTCTCATCGGTCAGATTGCCAGCTCTCAGTATGTCTGTGTTTTTCTCGTCGTTTGATTCTCAGCTCTCAGTATGTCTGTGTTTTTCTCGTCGTTTGATTCTCAGCTCTCAGTATGTCTGTGTTTTTCTCGTCGTTTGATTCTCAGCTCTCAGTATGTCTGTGTTTTTCTCATCGGTCAGATTGCCAGCTCTCAGTATGTCTGTGTTTTTCTCGTCGTTTGATTCTCAGCTCTCAGTATGTCTGTGTTTTTCTCGTCGTTTGATTCTCAGCTCTCAGTATGTCTGTGTTTTTCTCGTCGTTTGATTCTCAGCTCTCAGTATGTCTGTGTTTTTCTCGTCGTTTGATTCTCAGCTCTCAGTATGTCTGTGTTTTTCTCGTCGTTTGATTCTCAGCTCTCAGTATGTCTGTGTTTTTCTCGTCGTTTGATTCTCAGCTCTCAGTATGTTTGTGTTTTTCTCGTCGTTTGATTCTCAGCTCGCAGTATGTCTGTTTTTTTCTCGTCGTTTGATTCTCAGTATGTCTGTGTTTTTATCGTCAGTTAGATTCTCAGCTTCAAAGTTGTAAAATTCAAACGATAGAAACGACAGTTATTAACTTTCTTATTGAAAATATATTTTTTAAATTCTGTTTTAGTTGCATTCTTGTTTTGTTTTTTGTTGTTGTTGTTGTTTTTTTATTTCGAAAACACGTGCAACCGAGTTGGAGACTTAAGCTGATGATTCTGGCTGTCTTTTTCATTTTCATGGGGTTTTTTAAACTTTTTTTTTTCCCTCGGAACAGAGAATGAGCGGATCTAACATTTCTATTGGTCAGTTGTTTTTTTCCTTGGTGGAGTTAATAATTTCCCTGCCTTAGATTTTAACGTCTGAATCTTTAATTCTTCTCATTCTTTTTCGAGGCCCTTTTCTTTTATTATTTTTCTTCTCCGCTTTGCTTTGTGTCTGTTTGACACATTCATAATTTTTATTTTCAACTTTTATTGTTGTTTATCATCATCATCATCATCATCATCATCATCATCATCATCATCATCATCAGCATTATTATTATTATTATTATTATTATTATTATTATTATTATTATTATTATTATTATTATTATTATTATTATTATTATTATTATTATTATTATTATTATTATTATTATTATTATTATTATTATTATTATTATTATTATTATTATTATTATTATTATTATTATTATTATTATTATTATTATTATTATTATTATTATTATTATTATTATTATTATTATTATAAAAATCATTATTTTCATAGTGACAAAACGTGTTGAAGAATAATGTAAAGGAACCACTAACTACCATGACGAGTTTAATCGGACCCCATTCCTACCAACAACGATACATCGATATAAAGCGAAGCTGGCAGTAATCGACTTGAGCAAGAAGGATTTGAAAAATGTAACACTAAAACAATAACAATAAGTTACCAACACCATTTACAGTGGCTCGATCACTAAGCGATTTTAAAATCAAATGCATCCGAAATTGAAAGAAGCTAATTTCTTCATTTTTTCCTATATTTTATTTCTTTGTTTCTTTACTTTTTCCTACTTTTTTATTTCTTTGTTTCTTTACTTTTTCTTATTTTTTATTTCTCTGTTTCTTCACCTTTTCCTATTTTTCATTTCTTTGTTTCTTTACTCTTCCTTGTGTCCCCCGATTAAGCTGATTTGCTCTGATATTGAGCACATTGCGGGCTCGTGGTGAGCACTCGGACGCTCTAAACCGACCAGACTGGCTGATTATGTAACCCGAGGCTTGCTGTTATTGTCAGTTAGAGGCTCGGCACAATCAATGGATGTGCAGCTTTACTTGCGGCGAGAGAGAGAGAGAGGACAACATCACTGTACTGACGCTCTAATTTTATTAGCTGAATGGCAATGCAACGCTGTGTCTCAACACAGAAAATTTAGAGCGTTTTCTTTTTCGCTTGGTAATGTACTTCACAAGCATTTTATTTTTCGTTTTCATATCACTCGTCTGTGGGGTTTTTTCAATACTCTAGCTCAATTGATGAACCTCACAGGTTTAGTTGATATTCAATCTTTCGTCTTTCTCACACAATGTTGATGATCAAAGCAAGAAGTCAAACTAGCGGTAACAGAAGTATAAGAACACGGAAGGGAAAATAATGTTTGCATATTGTTCAAATTTTTGCTAAAAATAATATTGGTGAACGCTTTCTTTTCGCTACCATCAAATTCAATGGACGGCTGCACGGTAACGCATTGCATTCCTCAGCTGAAGGGATGGCGCATGCCACTTCAGAATAGACAGAGTCATGCGTCTGTACCATTTGATCCTCACAGGTATAGAAAGGAACGACGCAATTCTTTAGTTTTAGTTTTATCTATTATGATTTATTTTTTTTTTCTTGCATAGCAATCAGTTTGGCCCTGGCACGGGACTCGGCGATTGTTTCGATCGGAGAAACCCGAACGGAATACTCCGAGCTGTTGAGCTGCACCAATCATATTTCAGATAGGAATCTGCCCGGCGCTGCCTGACCTGACGAATGAGAGGACAAGGCTAGGTTTACCCCCTTGCTTAACCCCAATCGGAACAGAGTTACCCTACCGGGCTGCCACGGCTATTTGCATACACTGATTTGCATATTGTTTGTGGACTGGCGTGACCACGTCGGCAGAGTTTGACACCGCCCATTACACGAATGGTGCGCTCTTTATAATGGTCGTGACAGACGCGTTTATGGATGTATGGTTGATCAGACGAGTGACAGAGGTCATTGTGGGAGCAACCCCTGCACTGGGATACTCAGGATAAACACAGAATTTCTACATATTTTATAAAATGGCAATGCTGCAGCTAGATATATATATATATATATATATATATATATATATATCAAACAACCACAATGAGCAGATAGAACCGGGTTCGAAAGAAAAGAAGCAAAACCATCTAAAATTTGTGTGAGGCGAATCACATCATGAGGTGTTATATGAAAGAGGACAAAAAGAAAATGAGATGGAACGACTAGATGAGATAAAACAATTAGCGGAAAAGTCACAAAAAAGCGGAAGATGTGAGAAAAAGTGTGACTGAGATTGCAGCAGTAGAGGAAAAGAAAAAAAAATGAAAATGAAATTTCTCTTAACATTTAGGTGATGTAATTTCCACAAGTCCAAAATCACAACCATCATTATCTCAGGGTTCAGTTAGTGCCGAGTTCTGCTGCTGTTTATTTTACCCTAGAGTCGGAATCTTGGAAAATTATAAAACTTGTAAATTGCTTTTAAAAACACGACCTGCGGGTTTTCCCTCACGGTTGTCCTTAGAATTCGGCGGAGCAAAGTTTCACCACGGATAATTTGTTTGACTGGACGCGCAAGTCGATGTTTTATTTGGCCTAAAGAATTAGATAAATCGTGGAACAGTAAATACCAGTAGCGCGTGTAGACCCGGGGCTCGCCTCCCAGACCAGCAGGAGCTAGAGCAGCTCACGAGAGAGGCACGCTTCCATCTGTTTGCTCTGATACGTGTCTCTGACTGCGGCCCGAGTGAGCAGTCCAAACACTTCAGTCACTCACAACATCATAGCTACAGTCCGCTCTAGGCAGAAACGAGCTGTCTCCTTCCTTTATTTGATGTAAAAGCAGTTTGAATTTTGTTCATTGCCTTGTCCTTTACTTTAGACAAGTACTTCAGTTGAAAAGTGTCTCTCTTGCTAAGAGAAAAAGAAGTTGAAGGAATGCATTTTTCATTATTTTAATCTTTATCACGCGGGGTGAAAAAGGAGGGGGAAGGGGCAGAGAGAGAGACAGAGAGAGAGAGAGAGAGAGAGAGAGAGACAGAGACAGAGAGAGAGAGGGCAAAGAGATTTTTTGAAAAACCAAATGCTGAATAACTCCTCAAAATCTTCCAAATTGCAAGTGATATACAGAGCGGCATTCACGTGCTGGCTGAGCCCACTAGTTTGTGGTATGAGGTGTGAAGGAGCTCGTGTTTTTGTTTACCCATATTAAGAAAGTACTTTGGAATGCTAGCCTTGCCAACAGGCTATAAATATAACACAATAAATCAACTTTTTCCGGCTTTGATTGATAAAAACCTATTTATGACGGATAATAATTCATATCTAAATTGTGAGAAAGCTGGAATAATAATTCCCATCAAACGGTTTCTCTACTGCAACAGATTCTAAGTTCTTTCCATAACATTTATGAGTTGCTAGTAAAAAAACAAAATCTTAAAGCAAACGTATCAAATGGCTCCATTATAAAGAGCCGTGACTTTTTAGTCGAACTTGTTCGTGATGCTATAAGCTGATAGTCAAACTGCATTCTGTGTTGCTATGCTGTGTTTCTCTAGGTGTAGATAGAGATTCAGCTTGGGACCAGTGACCATCATGCACACGCTGTACAAGTTGACGGACTGTGTCCTTAACTGTGAGGCTATGGTAATGTACCGTGTCCACCAAAACAGAGCAGAGGACAATATTACGCGCTTATGAACACTTGATAATTGGTAGAATTGGAAAGCTTTAGTCACTGGATGAGGGAAATAAATTTAAAATACTCTCGTATTTGAAGATAGACAAAGAAATAGAATTAAATTTTTAAAAATTTGAAATAAGCTTTGCAATCAAGAAATCTTCACAAGCGAACGTGTCCAGTTTGATCATACACAAGATAAATAATATTGAAAATGATGAAGTAGGGGGAGAGGACTGGGGATTACCTTCATTAATGCTTAGATTTGTTTCCATCATTCAAGAGTACAACTACTTAGAAAGCCCCTGTGCGCTAGTGGCGAACAACTTGTAATGACATCATTTATTAGGTTTCGGGTATTACTGCACGCAATATATTTGCCGTTAGGTGAAAAGTTTGTGGCTGTTGGTTGTTGTTTTTTTTTTTTCATTTATTTATTGTTTCCAGTGAGAGGAAAGTTCAGATCTAGTTGCATGTGTTCTGTCCATAGTTGTTAGCTCGGGGCTCGTGAAGGAACTGATTGAACAACCATAAAGCAGCGGCGATGTTGACATTGGCCGTATTTTACTGACTTGAATAGCGCACATAAAATGTTACATATAAAACTATGAAACAAAGACAAAGATAATATCTGCAATAACAAATAACACAAGACGAAAATTCCTTCGTGTCTTTGACATTAGCCACCTCTCAATCATTCTCCCCACATCTTGTTCTCTCGTCTACAGGAAGTCTCCAGGAAGTGATGTAAATTGTGAATCATGTAGCTTTTTCCTCTAGAGTCTAGGCTTCAGAGCTTTGGGTAACTAAAAAACATGTCAGGTGAGATCTGAATAATAAGAGAGCAGCTGATCCGCATCGCAAATCAAGTCCTCAAAATTTTGCCACTCACATGCGTAGACCCCTAGGACGGAAAATCTAACACAATGAAAACACGAGAGGAAAATTGTCTTCCTGGTTTGACATCGGAACAAAATATGGTGGAAAATAATAGAATTTTATTCTGTCAGTGGCTTATGTGTATGAAATAAAGTTTAAGCTTATTAGGTGGATCGCTGAAAAATTCTGAAATTTCGGATTTGTCTGCTTTAATTCTATAAGTCAAGTTTAATATTTAAACATTCAATGCGAGAAAAATCAATCAGTGTGAGTCATTCAACTAAAGTCCAATGGAAATTGTATATAAACAGCCCTGACTGACAATACTTGAGGATTGTGCACACCGAGTCGAATCGTATGTTACAGTGCTGACAATTGTTGGGAGATGTCCACACCGATTTGAATCGTAACACACGTAACAATTCCAGCGAATTCTGCTCGCCGATTCGAATGGTATGGTACAGTCCTGGCAACTCTTGTGAATTCTCCCCACCGAATCCAACCGTATGTAAACAGCCCCGACAATTCCTTTGTATCGAGGCCCACCGATTCGAATCGTAACAGTCCTGGCAACTCTTGTGAATTCTCCCCACCGAATCCAACCGTATGTAAAAGCCCTGACAATTCTTCGGATATTTTGCACACCGATTCGTGCTCAGACGTAACCGAAACTTTGATTGAATCAATAATTTAGCAAACCCTGTTCGACAAGGCCATCTCCCTGGTCACGTGATGCCCGTGTCAAGGTTGGACAGAGTACCAGGGGTTCACAAGAGTGCTGCTCAACCAGGGAAGGACACGCTAGAGTATTTGTTTGCACTGAGCGGATCACGTGATTTCCGGTTGAATAGAGAAAGAGACACCATGGAGGTCACCTTGACTTGGAAAAAAACCGTTTGTAGGGCCATTTTGTTGGCTTTTTATTTACAATTAAAAATTTCTGCGAAATTGTTCGTCGTATGAAAATAAAAATAAATTATGTCGGAGCAAAAGCAGAGAAGGTAGCTCTAGACAGAAGCACTTTGATCTCATACGATGAATAATTAACAGTTGACTTTGATCTCACACGTACAACGTATCTTATCACCGCTAGGACACACACTTGAAATAATTCTAAAATAAGCACATTTCAGGCTAATTTTGTTTTAAAACTTATTTTTGCACTTGCTGCAAAGCATTTTTTTAAGCAGATAAATTATGTAATTTAACTAAAAGTATTCGAAATTATTTTATTTTTGTTTTTCCAAGTACGCTAAGGGAGATGTTTCAATTCTCAAAACAAAACAAAAAAAAAAGAAAAATTTAACCAAACAACAAAGTTGCGATTATTTTATTGCTGACATAACATAAAGGAAAGTTAATTTTAAAAATATCTAAGAAATCTTTGTTTTCAACACAGCAGGTCTCATAAGTAAGTAACAATTTTTTTTAAAGGAATATAAACAACGTCTTTGATAGAGCTTCAGAGGTCATGCACTAGTTTGTTAGTCTGCCTGCTATGAGATTTAGGGGGTGTTAACCAGAACTATTCATAATGCACTAGTCTATTGGCCTGTTTGCTATGAGATTTGGGGGTGTTAACTAGATTAGAACTGTACATAGTGCACTAGTCTGTTAGTCTGTTTGCTATGAGATTTAGGGGGTGTTAACCAGAACTGTACATAGTGCACTAGTCTGTTAGTCTCTCTGCTCTGAGATTTAAGGGGTGTTAACCAGAACTGTACATCGTACACTAGTCTGTTAGTCTGTTTGCTATGAGATTTAGGGGGTGTTAACCAGGTTAGAACTATTTATAGTGCAATAGTCTGTTAGTCTGTTTGCTAAGAGATTTATGGGGTGTTAACCAGGTTAGAACTGTACATAGTGCACGAGTCTGTTAGTCTGTTTGCTAAGAGATTTCGGGGGTGTCAACCAGAACTGTACATAGTGCACTAGTCTGTTAGTCTGTTTGCTATGAGATTTAAGGGGTGTTAACCAGGTTAGAACTGTACATAGTGCACTAGTCTGTTAGTTTGTTTGCTATGAGATTTAGAGAGTGTTAACCAGGTGAGAATTGTACATAGTGCACTAGTCTGTTATTCTGTTTGCTATCAGATTTAGGGGGTGTTAACCAGGTTAGAACTGTACATAGTGCACTAGTCTATTAGTCTGTTTGCTATGAGATTTAGGGGGTATTAACCAGAACTGTACATAGTGCACTAGTCTGTAATTCTGTTTGCTATCAGATTTAGGAGGTGTTAACCAGGTCAGAACTGTACACAGTGCACTAGTCTGTAATTCTGTTTGCTATCAGATTTAGGAGGTGTTAACCAGGTTAGAGCTGTACATAGTGCACTAGTCTGTAATTCTGTTTGCTATCAGATTTAGGAGGTGTTAACCAGGTCAGAACTGTACATAGTGCACTAGTCTGTAAGTCTGTTTGCTATGAGATTTAGGGGGTGTTAACCAGGTTAGAACTGTACATAGTGCACTAGTCTGTTAGTTTGTTTGCTATGAGATTTAGGGGGTGTTAACCAGGTGAGAACTGTACATAGTGCACTAGTCTGTTATTCTGTTTGCTATCAGATTTAGGGGGTGTTAACCAGGTTAGAACTGTACATAGTGCACTAGTCTATTAGTCTGTTTGCTATGAGATTTAGGGGGTGTTAACCAGAACTCTACATAGTGCACTAGCCTATTATTCTGTTTGCTATCAGATTTAGGGGGTGTTAACCAGGTCAGAACTGTACATAGTGCACTAGTCTATTAGTCTGTTTGCTATGAGATTTAGGGGGTGTTAACCAGGTCAGAACTGTACATAGTGCACTAGTCTGTTAGTCTGTTTGCTATGAGATTTAGGGGGTATTAACCAGGTTAGAACTGTACATAGTGCACTAGTCTGTTAGTTTGTTTGCTATGAGATTTAGGGGGTGTTAACCAGGTGAGAACTGTACATAGTGCACTAGTCTGTTATTCTGTTTGCTATCAGATTTAGGGGGTGTTAACCAACTTAGAACTGTACATAGTGCACTAGTCTATTAGTCTGTTTGCTATGATATTTAGGGGGTGTTAACCAGAACTGTACATAGTGCACTAGTCTGTTAGTCTGTTTGCTATCAGATTTAGGGGGTGTTAACCAGGTTAGAACTGTACATAGTGCACTAGTCTATTAGTCTGTTTGCTATGAGATTTAGGGGGTGTTAACCAGGTCAGAACTGTACATAGTGCACTAGTCTGTTAGTCTGTCTGCTCTGAGATTTAGGAGGTGTTAACCAGGTCAGAACTGTACATAGTGCACTAGTCTGTAATTCTGTTTGCTATCAGATTTAGGAGGTGTTAACCAGGTCAGAACTGTACATAGTGCACTAGTCTGTAATTCTGTTTGCTATGAGATTTAGGAGGTGTTAACCAGGTCAGAACTGTACATAGTGCACTAGTCTGTTATTCTGTTTGCTATCGGATTTAGGGGGTGTTAACTAGGTTAGAGCTGTACATAGTGCACTAGTCTGTTAGTCTGTTTGCTATGAGATTTAGGGGGTGTTAACCAGGTTAGAGCTGTACATAGTGCACTAGTCTGTTAGTCTGTCTGCTCTGAGATTTAGGGGGTGTTAACCAGAACTGTACATAGTGCACTAGTCTATTAGTCTTTTTGCTATGAGATTTAGGGGGTGTTAACCAGGTTAGAGCTGTACATAGTGCACTAGTCTTTCTGTCTGCTCTGAGATTCAGGAGGTGTTAACCAGGTTAGAACTGTACAAAGTGCACTAGTCTGTTCGTCTGTCTGCTCTGAGATTTAGGGGGTGTTAACCAGAACTGTACATAGTGCTCTAGTCTGTTCGTCTGTCTGCTCTGAGATTTAGCGGGTGTTAACCAGAACTGTACAAAGTGCTCTAGTCTGTTAGTCTGTCTGCTCTGAGATTTAGGGGGTGTTAAACAGGTTAGAAATTTTCATAGTGTACTTGCCGGTTGACTAAATGGACAACTTTAGAGGCAAAGTCGAGCTTTGCAAAAATTATTGATGTATTGCTCAACCTTAATTTGGTCTTTAAAGCAGTACTGGTTTTCATTAGCACTGTTTGGCACTCTCGTGTAAAGGATGACTGGAATTTCCCTGTTTTTAAGTTCACGTGTCTCTTCCCGCTATGATACTTATCTAAGGTGAACGGTTTTGACTTATCTCGATATTTGGCCTCTGTATGAGATCGACTAGATTTTCCACTCATAACAGACGTGGTAGTCCCCAGTATCTCTGACGATACACCTCGCCTTCTCGCACCATCTTTGTGGAGATAACATTAACTGGTAAAGACGGTATAATTATCCGGCTAACAGATGTGATTACCAATCGAGAAAAGCGGCTAGTTTATCGTTTGAACTCAAACTTTATTGCTCTCCTTCAAATAAATCCGGTTGGCCTGATCGATGGTGCGGGTGGTAGCATGATGGAGCGCATGACACTGTAGCGAATGTGAAGATATAGAGACGCATCTTCTGACTAATGGCTGTTGTTATTGTTTCTTAACAGTCGTTATTTTATTATCACTATAGAGCGAAACTTTTTTTTATAAAAGATATTAAGCCAGATAGTAAACTGGCTGCTGTGGATGTGAGATTAGTGCTCTCACTAAAAATAACAAAAAAAGGAAATCGACTAATTCTGTACTTTTCCAATCTGTTTTAGATCCTTAAAAACGTTTCTTAGACAGCTGTGCATTTTCGCATCAATTGCATAAAAGTGAACTGCCTTGTGGGAAATCCTACCCGTTTTTTAAACCTAGATTATAATGAATGTTTTTAACAAATTGATCTGTAAATAGGTTTGGATTTTACAAAATTAGTTAACTATTCCTATTTTATATGATTGTTTTGTTTGAGCAGAAGCTTTTACTATTCTCGCCTTGTTTAGAATCAGGAAGATGACATAATCTTTTTTGCTTATTCAATTACTTTTTTACATTCACTAGTACTAAAACTTTGGAACACTGGGTGGATGTCAGAAAATCTTTGAAGAATTAAAGACCGCGGTGCTAAGTAATTAAGATAAAAAGAGTTCCAAACTAGTGAGCGTATTGCAATGGGAGAAAAAAGTTAATACCTGAAGATTTGGACGTGTGGATGACTATAAATCTAAATTTCCGAATTCATGGCATGTAAAATTATCTGACATGCGACTGAAACGGTGAAATACATTCTCTGACAGTTTTTTTTGCTCTATCCCATTTTAAATATCCCTCTGTAAAAAAACCTCTGAGAACGCTTCTCTTGGAGCACCCAAAGACCATACAACCACCAGTAGTGATTGTTCTATCGAATTTTTTTACCGAGTGAAATTTATACCCGTGGACCATAGAGCAGCAGCTGTGCTTGACTTGTTTACTGTTCAGTTTTTTTTGTCCGAGACTTCCTAAAATTTATTGTCTCTATAGGGGCTCAAGCGCTTTATCTCATCGTGCCCAGTCGATGGAAATAAAACTGTCAAATCATGAATAAATATTAGCCTTTAAATGGATACCTCTTTGTATGTTAGAAATAAAACTGTCAAATCATGAATAAATATTAGCCTTTAAATGGATACCTCTTTGTATGTTAGAAATAAAACTGTCAAATCATGAATAAATATTAGCCTTTAAATGGATACCTCTTTGTATGTTAGAAATAAAACTGTCAAATCATGAATAAATATTAGCCTTTAAATGGATACCTCTTTGTATGTTAGAAATAAAACTGTCAAATCATGAATAAATATTAGCCTTTAAATGGATACCTCTCTAGCTCTCTATGTTAGAAATAAAACTGTCAAATCATGAATAAATATTAGCCTTTAAATGGATACCTCTTTGTATGTTAGAAATAAAACTGTCAAATCATGAATAAATATTAGCCTTTAAATGGATACCTCTTTGTATGTTAGAAATAAAACTGTCAAATCATGAATAAATATTAGCCTTTAAATGGATACCTCTCTAGCTCTCTATGTTAGAAATAAAACTGTCAAATCATGAATAAATATTAGCCTTTAAATGGATACCTCTCTCTATGTTAGAAATAAAACTGTCAAATCATGAATAAATATTAGCCTTTAAATGGATACCTCTTTGTATGTTAGAAATAAAACTGTCAAATCATGAATAAATATTAGCCTTTAAATGGATACCTCTTTGTATGTTAGAAATAAAACTGTCAAATCATGAATAAATATTAGCCTTTAAATGGATACCTCTCTAGCTCTATGTTATGAAGAAATAAAACTGTCAAATCATGAATAAATATTAGCCTTTAAATGGATACCTCTTTGTATGTTAGAAATAAAACTGTCAAATCATGAATAAATATTAGCCTTTAAATGGATACCTCTCTAGCTCTCTATGTTAGAAATAAAACTGTCAAATCATGAATAAATATTAGCCTTTAAATGGATACCTCTTTGTATGTTAGAAATAAAACTGTCAAATCATGAATAAATATTAGCCTTTAAATGGATACCTCTTTGTATGTTAGAAATAAAACTGTCAAATCATGAATAAATATTAGCCTTTAAATGGATACCTCTCTAGCTCTCTATGTTAGAAATAAAACTGTCAAATCATGAATAAATATTAGCCTTTAAATGGATACCTCTCTCTATGTTAGAAATAAAACTGTCAAATCATGAATAAATATTAGCCTTTAAATGGATACCTCTTTGTATGTTAGAAATAAAACTGTCAAATCATGAATAAATATTAGCCTTTAAATGGATACCTCTCTAGCTCTCTATGTTAGAAATAAAACTGTCAAATCATGAATAAATATTAGCCTTTAAATGGATACCTCTTTGTATGTTAGAAATAAAACTGTCAAATCATGAATAAATATTAGCCTTAAATGGATACCTCTTTGTATGTTAGAAATAAAACTGTCAAATCATGAATAAATATTAGCCTTTAAATGGATACCTCTCTATTCCGATTCCATTATGATTGGTTTGATTGTTGTTTGATTGTTGATTGATTGTTGTTTGATTGTTGTTTGATATAGCTCGTCCAGAACACGCTGATCTCAAGTTTATTCGCATCAAGAACTATAAAGGCTGAAAACACAAGGCCTCAAACTCACCTCAATATGTCGGGCTCGAACCCACAAACAGAGTCCCTTAGGATAGCGGGCTGGACATCCCACCCCCCCCCCCCCCCCCCCAATAATTTATTTTTAAAAATTACAACAAATGCTCCCCCTAGTTCCATGTTTTCCTGTTTAGCGCCGAGCAGACCCACCATTTTTGGGGAGCTCGCATCTGTTTATCGAGCTGAGGTGTAGAGTGTTGCAAGTAGCCAGCAAGCTTCCCACCACCCCAAGGTCCCCACCAGCACGTACCGCCTTTGAACTCAGCGAGCATCGATTTCCCGAACAATCCCGAAAATCCGGGAAAATCACATGCTTCTATCTGGATTAAACAGTGGTGGACAGTGTGGTTGTCTGTCGAGTTTATATTGGAACGAACTTAAACTGTGCGGGGAGATTATAATTATACATGTTTTTAGTCTTCTTTCGATGAGCCATTTATAACAGAAAATGGTGGTGATTTATATTTGATTTCGTGTTTTGTCTACCGTTTTTGTTTTTGATGTTTAATTTTTTTTATTTTCGTTTCTGAAATTCGTTATATTTTTTGTTCTAGAAACAAAGAAAAACTCATGAGGTGAATTTGATCTTTTTTAAAAAGAAAATGCATTGCACTCATCTTACAGAGTTACCACCTCGACTGATAACTGTAATGATAGAGAGAAGTGTATACTGCTGTGTTGTTATTTATAGTCCTTTTAACTTATTGGTTCTCGTGCAGAGGAGGGGCCTCAAGGATGAGCTTGAATGGACAAAATGAGCACTTGTTGTCTAAAATTGGGACTGATAAAACAATCCAAATTGTGTTAGTAAATCAAGCTGCCTTAGTAGGTAAAGATTGAATCCCAACATAATATCCTAAAATGGAAGATAATTTGCTTGAAAAAACACGTCGATTTGTAATTGTCTCACTGTGAAGCGCTATTTCCATTTTGTACAGGAAACTTTCCAGAACTTGGTTGTATGTTTCCAAAGTTGTATATTTTTTTTCCCAATAAGAAAACCGTTGATGATTTTTTTTGCACTGATGCAAGCAAAAATATTTGTCATGCACACTTGATATAAAGATTCATTTGCATGTCAATAATATCAATATTCCATACGATTAACTTAAACGCTGCATCCATAAAGTATTTAGTCACTTTTATAGCATTCAAACGAATATAAGGTTCAAATCTGATCTTTATTTCCCTTCGCTTCTTTTTAGCGCAACAGGAAAAAAAAACTATATTATCCCAGGCGGTGTTTTGGAATCAAGAAACTATTTCCGTTAGTTTCCACAGCTTGGAGACTGAGAGAACAGACAAATAAGAGTGTGCGGGAGAGAGAGAGAGAGAGAGAGAGAGAGAGAGAGAGAGAGAGAGAGAGAGAGAGACAGACAGAGAGAGAGACAGAGACAGAGACAGAGAGACAGAGACAGAGACAGAGACAGAGATAGACAGAGGCAGAGACAGAGAGACAAAGAGAGAGACAGAGTGACAGGCAGACAGAGACAGAGAGAGGATAAAGGGGAGAAGAAAAAAAAAAGAAGAGATGTTTCGGAGAAAAAAAACAGTAGAGGAGGGCGCTTAAAGAGAAAAAACTGAAAAAGTTGATAGGCCAGTAAACAGTAGGCATAGTTTTGTACCGCAGTCAGACGAATAGAGTGACAGTGTGGACGTAGGATATCGATGCTGTCCAATTCTTCTATGCATACGTCGATTAAGTACACTTGCCTTTTACTGGCGGTAACCAAGAGATCAATATAAGTACAGAAGCTAATCAGATCTAACTTGTAGCATCACACACACACACACACACACAAGGAGGAAACCAATTCTGTCTCATAGCTACCAGAGTTCCGATGGAACATGAGTTATAGCTGTGTGTGAAGCTACTTGAGCAAACTATCTAGATCTATCTCTCCAAGACGACTAGCTGGTACACGTAATCGTTCTAGTCTGTGTACCAGACAGCAATATTCGGACCACAAACACAACTCTCCGGACTTCTCCGACAAAATTAGTTTTACACAAGATGTGCTTGCTAGGATTTTTCCCCCAGTAAACAACAAGTTCGCAGTGATAGTGAAGACACGAGATTAAGACCCATCGAATAAATTGTAGAGGGGAAGTGGTTAAGCATATATATATATATATATATATATTTTTTTTTTTTTTCTTTTTAATGTTCCAAGAAGAGCTAGATGAAAGTGTTCTATAGTGTTGCCTCATAGACTAGTGATAAGTCTGCAATTATTGAAACACTTTTTTTCTTCCTTTCGGGACAACCAGATCAAGAATACAAAAAAAAAAAATGCAGTATGTAACTATAAGAGGTAAGATAAGTTATGATAATGTGCAAAAAGTATGATTTACGAAGTGGACCAATTTATTTTCAACCTTTGAAATAGTATAGATTTTTGCAACAATGGTTAGCATCCGTAGAGCCTGTCCACTCGCTAGCCTTTGAGGGAAATTTATAACCTGACCTATTGTTTGCAACAACCAAAAAAAAGTGAAGAAAAAACTGTATCCAAATGACTGACTCTATACATCTATCACAAAAAACTAAGAATGACCGTTCAAATTGGACATCAGTAAAATGTAACAAACATATCACGTGACGGTGGTATGTGTGAGCAGTCCTAGGCCAGAGAGAATATTATGTGGACCACTCTCGACCATGTTTGACCACAAGAGAGAGAAACCCCCTGCTGGCTGCGAGAATCCGTGTGACCTGTGCCCTGCTGGTCGAGCCGTCCCCTGGAGGAGCTCCATCATGGCACAGACCAGGCCACGCTAAAGTGTCATCACTGGCCCGTCTAGGACAAGCCACGGACTGCAGTAGGCAAGGGTGGCCAACACCGGGAGAGGTGGCCGAAAATGGCCCACAGCCCTGGGGACATTGCGGAGAGCGAAGAACAGGGAACAAAAGGTGGGGGGTTGCAAATTAGCGGAACACTCAGAACAAAATTGAGGCCACTCAGCCCGAAGCTGCAAGACAAAGAGAGAGAGAGAGAGAGAGAGAGAGAGAGAGAGAGAGAGAGAGAGAGAGAGAGAGAGAGAGAGAGAGAGAGAGAGAGAGAGAGAGAAATCATAATTACTGAGGGTGAGCGGGACGAGAAGACCAGACTGAATGAGCTGTAAGTGGCGTAAGCGCTTGCTGAAAACATAGGAGCCGTCCACAAGGCTGGGAGGAAGGCGAGTTGTTTTGAAATATCAATCAAACAGATTGGCATCACCTCATGAAAACAAACTGAACCTAACCGTTTGCCATTCAGTAAACATTTTGAGCGAAAATGCAGAGGAATAAAATTGTTGTTTTATCATAATTATGTCAAACAAAAGACTGAGAAATTGGAAAGAAAAAATTTATTCAAATGCATGTGGTCGGTGTGTATATTTGAGAAATGGCAGGAGTCAATCTATAGTCAGGGTAGAGTAGGACAGTCAGGCCTAAAGCCCAGCCATTGAATCTGGCGTGTGCTTTAGTAAACTGGGAGAACTAGCGGCTCATATCCAATTTTTATTTTGACGGATTATTTTTTTTATTTTTATTCATAATTTCTAGACATTATGGTGTCCCTTCGTGTATTTCATTTTTTTTTATTCTTCTTTTATTTATTTTTTTTGTTGTTGTTGATATTTTCCTCAACTCCATCTTCTGATACTGCGTATCTTCAAGACATTCGAGGTAATTTTATAGCTTAAAATTATGCGCTTTTTTTCTCTTCCTATCTCTGCACTCTCTCCATTTCATAGGTTAAAATGAGGCTGTTTAATTTTCCCTGCAGAATCAATCATTATATAGAGAGACGCACACACATATAAAAAAAAGGCAGAATAAAGATAATCCTTAGCACTCACATCAAAAACGGCGACTTCTGGTCTTAAAAACGTAGCATTTCACGCTGATATTTCTCCATTCCTCGTTCCAATGTCATCCAATCTCATCGACATTTCTCTGTCTAGACTCTCCATGAAAGTGGATAACGCTCTCATCCCTCTTGAATCCTTCCCTCTCTCTTTAACCACTATCTTTCTCACGATGTAGTTTATCCTCAACTTCGCTAAATGAAGAAACTCGTGGGTTCAATACTCCGACCTGAGAACCAAAACTCTTCTAATCTTGTCTACTTCAAGACGGTAAAAGAAAAGGATCAAAATCAGGGCTTTCTTTGTGATCATTGCCCACTGGTCTAACGTCTAACAATCAGCCAAATTTAACTTTAAGCTTTACTTATTCAGAGGAAAACAGAAAAAGGTAAACCAGATTCAAACAAAATCGTGGAAAATTCCATTGTATTTGGACGGTAAGTAGTTTGCCCTGTCTTATTGTAGAGTTAGTCTAAGACTCACTCCTAGGGCTTTCCTGGCTTCCATGGAGACAACTGGAGGAGCTTAGTCCACCAAAGATGATCAGCTCCAGCCTCGGTGTTCTGCTTATCTGAGAGCTTGGTAGTTTCCTTTAGTCAAAATTAAGGGTAAAATTATTTTACCCTCAATCTCTTTATGTAGATAGCTATTCCTCTCTCTCTCTCTCTCTCTCTCTCTCTCTCTCTCTCTCTCTCTCTCTCTCTCTCTCTCTCTCTCTCTCTCTCTCTCTCTCTCTCTCTCTCTCTCTCTCTCTCTCCCTCTCTCTCTCGCTCTCTCTCTCTCTTTCTCTCTCTCTGTAGCCAGGTTTATCCCAGGCCCCCAGTCTATAGGCTCGCTCATCCATCTCAATCTGTAATCTTTAAGTCGCCAGCAGCCCCCCACATGAATATTTTATGTATTGCTCATTCTATCTGATTTCAGATGCTACTTTTTTACTTCTCTTCTATGGATCTCTGCGTCAATTTGTATAAAATGTATTCAACATGGTCGTCCTGGCCATCCTCTCTGTCACTGGGTGTGTCTCTCTCTCCCCATCTATTTTTTTCCTCGTTGTAGTCGTGTCAGTCTATCCATATAATATGTCCTGGATTTTTACCCCTCTCTCTCTTGCCATTCTCACGATTTTTGTGATGCATCTGCTACCACTACCGTAATGGTATTTCTTTAAAAATATCTCTCTTCTGTTTCCTCTCTCTCTATCTCTCTCTATCTCTTTGTTTGTTTAGGTCTATTTGTCTCTCTTTCTTTCACTCACTCATTCTTTCTCTCACGTTCTTTTTTAAGTTGTTTTTTTTTTCTATGCATCTTTACTCTTCTTTCAGTAGTTTGTTGGTTTGCGTTTCTCCCCCTCTTTGACTCTATCCACCTGTCTATCTGGATGTCTTATTTCTATCTGTCTATCCATCTGTTTGTCTCTCTCTCTTTCTCTCTCTCTCTCTCTCTCTCTCTCTCTCTCTCTCTCTCTCTCTCTCAGTCTAGATATTTTTCTATCTCTGCCTCTCTTTTTCCTCTCTTCCAACTTGTTTTTCAATATTTTTTTCTCTCAACGATAAGCCTGCAAGATATACCACCCTTTATTGTGGCATGAGCTCTTGCCGTGGGAAGCAAAATGTAACAGCATTGTATGTGAAGTATGAACAGTATGTAAAACAATGAAAATATTGCCGCAACTGTTTACCTCTGACAGCTGCAGCTCTTGAACGTTTATCCATACCGCCCATCATTAGGTCATCCTAGGCTAGAAGAAGCAATAGCAAGACTTTGTTTTATTCTCGTACTGCTTCTTCCGGGTGAGTATTAGATCTTTGCAGTCGTCAAAATCTGCGAGTCCTTATTGAACTGTTAAAAATTGTTAAAAATCGATGAATGGCACAGAAATAAGGCTTCTTTCCTTTGAACATTTCGGAAGACAAACAGTATTCTCAAAGCTTTGCTGAAAATAAACACAAAAATTTTAGAGTTTGATCGAGCAAAAAGCTATGTCGATCTAGATTTAATTCTTGCTTCGGTTCGATAGCTCTCTAAGCGGGACTTTTAAACAAAAAGACAATGAGAGAGATTGAAAGTCATAAGAACAAAGCAACGTTGTGTTGAGTTTCGTTTTCAATTTCTGTTAAACTGTAATGAATTTCAGGTTAGCTTGGATGTTCGGATCACTTTTTATGATCGAATGACAAAAGCAGATACGCTGTTTCACATTTACCGTTTAGAATAAAATGTCGCCACATCTGGTTTGGTTTTTAGTAAATCTGGCGCGCATGCACTCTAATCGTCTGCGAGTTTGTCGTGAAATACCACTTCAAGTTCCCCCATAATTCTTATCAGATGTAGGTTACTGAAAATTTCGTAGCTTCTGCCACTCTAAAAACTGTGGATATGTTTTACAGTGACGCCTATCTCGAAACAGTGCACTGGTTGAAGTTTAAGAAAATAAAAATAGGGCAAAGAAAACACAGAGACACAGCTTAGCATTAACACTCCAGTACGTGTTTGTATACATCAATTTTTTGCAGGACAACTCAGAATTCCGCAGGTAGTGATTGTGTTTAGGAAGCCTGTTGTGCTTTGTTCGCTCTAGAATCTGCAGATTATGCAGATGAATGAGGCTTGTCTTATGAATTTCCTTTTTGTTTTTAATGGAGAAAAAAAATAAAAAACCGGATTTTTAGTTTCGTTGCTTTCATATTATCGTTGCTTAATGTAAGCAGACTTTTGCACAGCAATTTTTTTTTATTTTTTTTTTTTCGGCGTGGGTCGGGGCAAACGATGAGGTGAAACTTGCCCATCTAAGCATGACGTAGATACCAGAGAGTGAGGAACACCTGTACCAAACCGTTTCAGTGCATAGCGTCACAGGTCTTCTTTCTTTTCTCTTCTTCCTAAATCACAGCAGTACCCCGACTCTGTCCCCTGTCTCACGCTCTGATATCGAGCTTAATGTCGCTAAATTATAAATGGTCACATGATGCAAATGGAACTACAGATGTCGTTCAACGTCGCAATTTTTTAAAACTATGTTTTGCTCTCCACTCCTACTTTTTCTTTTAATTTAAACCAAAAATCCCCCTTCCTTTTCCTACTCTTACTTAATGATTTCATGTACTTTTTATTTTTTTTTTTTTTGTATCCTCTCTTACCGACCGGAGTTTCTGTTGCCCCCCCTCTCTCCCCGCCCAATCCCATCCGAGCGACCTGTTGCGTGACGCGCGACCGTTTACTCCACCGGACGCTCTGGGTTAACGCGCGGCTCCCAGGTATAATGGTGGAGTACTCCACACGAGATTCCTCAGTCTGTACTCAGCACGCCACGAAACACAGCAGAATCTCCAGGAGTCGAGGTCTGGTCGAGGTACACCCGGGACCCCGAGGTTGAGCACTCGGGTTAATCTCTCTCATCTCGTAAGGTCTGGCTCATTTGGAGCATTAGATCACCATTTGTGGTAGACAGGTCCTGAGATTTATTGACCTGTACCGCTCATCAGGCAATACACCGGACTGGAGATCATTTTGTTGTAAAGCTTATTTGGTCAATTTTCTTTATGTCTTTACATTATCCTCTACTTCCCAGTCCATCTCTCTTTTGAT
This sequence comes from Elysia crispata, assembly GCA_033675545.1. Taxonomy (NCBI): domain Eukaryota; kingdom Metazoa; phylum Mollusca; class Gastropoda; family Plakobranchidae; genus Elysia; species Elysia crispata. The sequence continues at coordinate 173,095 of JAWDGP010005741.1, forward strand.
TTGTTTGTTTACTTCGCTTTTGTTTGGAGTCAGCAGCTGACACCATTAGAGTGTGTGTGTGTGTGTGTGGGGGGGGGGGGGCTTGCACTCACAGGAGGTTTGGCCAGAACGTTGGCCATGACTTGTCATAGAAGGATTAGCTAGACTTGGTTTGTTGTGGAGGTGCTAGGTCTATCATTGTCTGACACATGCGAAAACAGAAATCATACTCCACAAAAATGGACATAGTAGATCAGCCCATCTAGTCTATAATATCAATCTCTCTCTCTCTCTCTCTCTCTCTCTCTCTCTCTCTCTCTCTCTCTCTCTCTCTCTCTCTCTCTCTCTCTCTCTCTCTCTCTCTCTCTCTCTCTCTCTCTCTCTCTCTCTCTCTCTTTATCTATCTATCTATTTATCTCTATCTCTCTCTATCTGATGCGGACTCTGTTCCTCTTTCTGCCTCTTCCTCTTACTGTGTTTCTGTTTGGCTGTCTGTCTGCCTCTCTCTCTATTTCTGTCTCTCTCTCTCTCTCTCTCTCTCTCTCTCTCTCTCTCTCTCTCTCTCTCTCTCTCTCTTTATCTCTCTCTCTCTCTCTCTCTCTTTATCTATCTATCTATTTATCTCTATCTCTCTCTATCTGATGCGGACTCTGTTCCTCTTTCTGCCTCTTCCTCTTACTGTGTATCTGTTTGGCTGTCTGTCTGCCTCTCTCTCTCTCTCTCTCTCTCTCTCTCTCTCTCTCTCTCTCTCTCTCTCTCTCTCTCTCTCTCTCTCTCTCTCTCTCTCTCTCTCTCTCTCTCTCTCTCTCTCTCTCTCTCTCTCTCTCTCTCTCTCTCTCTCTCTCATTGTCTATTTTTGCTCTGCCCGTCTTCTTTTCAACTGAGTTTTTTTTTAATTTTCGTCCTATTTTTTTTTTATTCTTTTTGGATTTTTTTTTAGTTACCGCCGCCCACCACCGTTTGCATATAAAACAACCACCGAATCTACAAAATAACAAAACAACAACAGCAACAACAAATTATATCCTGCTGCTCAACTTGACTAAACCATTCCCATTTGACCAAGCAAAAAACAAAGTGACAAGAATGTAATTATAAAAACTGGTTCAAAACAAAACGAAAGAAAATCCAAGACAGAAACCCAGAACCTTCCGTTATAGTTAAGGTTTGGCTTTGTTTTTTCTTGTGTGGGTGTGGGTTTTTTGTGGGATTGTTTTTTATTTTTTTTTTTTTTTAACTCTGGTGTTTCCCTTGATTCTCACAGTCATAGAAGAAGCGTTTAGATTCCTTTTTTTTTTTTTTTTTGCTGTCATGTAAAATTATACATTAAGTAGAAATAATAGAGGGTTTAAAAGGAATCAGAAGGAAAAAAAGAAGAAGAAAAACCTTTCCAAAAAATCAACAACATAAAAGACAAATGAAAGTAAAACCGCATAATATATAAACTTCCCAAGACAAACACAAATGGAAAGCAATAATCGTCCCCGCAAACCTTGCACTAGCCGAGAAGGCCAGAGATCTTCGAACAATAAAGTAAATAAAACTAATAAACTTGAACAGGTTTCTCCGTGGGGTATTACACCATTAGGACAATGTGTGACGTGCCGCGGTTTTTATGCTGGTCTTTGTTTTTTCATTTTGTTTTATTTTATTTTATGATTTTATTTTCCGTTTTGGATGGGTTGGGTTCTGTTTGTTGTGTGGGCGATCTCTTATGTCTCCAGTAACAGCTATAAAAACTTCCTGCCACTCGCTAGCACCATCTGGTTCAGTTAGTCGCCAAAAGACAAGAATTCTTTTTTGTTTACTTTTTTTTACGATTTTCTTTGTTTTATTTTTCTCCTTTCTTACACTTTCTTTTCCTTTGTCCGTTATGTGTTTCGAATTTTCTCTTTTCTAATTCGGCGCGTTGGTTTGTCAGAGACAGAAGATAATTATCTACATGTACATATAACTAAACATATAAAGTGTTCTGCATTGAAGGTTATAGAATTTCTCGATCTCGCTCTCTCTCTCTCTCTCTCTCTCTCTCTCTCTCTCTCTCTCTCTCTCTCTCTCTCTCTCTCTCTCTCTCTCTCTCTCTCTCTCTCTCTCTCTCTCTCTCTCTCTCTCTCTCTCTCTCTTTCTCTCTCTCTCTCTTTCTCTCTCTCTCTTTCTCTATCTATCTCTCTCTCTCTTTATCTATCTCTCTCTCTCTTTCTCTCTCTCTCTTTATCTCTCTCTCTCTCTCTCTCTCTCTCTTTATCTATCTCTCTCTTTCTTTATCTCCTTAAAATACTTCACCTGTCTCTCCATGGTGTTTTCTCCACATTTCTCATCACCGTATATCTATTTCTGTACCCATCTCTACCTCTTCTTAGAACAACTTCCTTTCAGCTATTCTTGTTTCTTCTTGACAACAGGTAGTGATCTTATCAATGTTGCTTTTCCCATAGTTTTTGTCAATTTACAATTGTATCAGTGTTCGCCAAAGAAACAAGTGCCAGACAAAGTTAGTGCAGAAAATAACTGATGCAAAGAAAAAAACCTTAAGCTTTAAAAAAGCGAAGAAAAATAATTATATTTTCCAACTAAAATCAGCCCGAAGGTCTAAATCATAAAACAGATTTAAGTCAAATCGAGATGACCGCAGAAGGTGTGATAGACAGCTCAACTTATGAAGAGAAGATCGAATTGATCGGAGAAAGAAAGAAATTTAAAGAAGTGGATTGATGTAACGAGGGATTTAGTTTTACGTGAATATTATTTTAGAAGGAGAATAATAAATGAAGGGTTAGTCAGAAGTTGAAGATATCTGGGCGTAAATCATAAAAACGCTTAAAACTTTCAGCACAGCTTGCCCACAAGGACTTGTTCAAATAATAAACATGCACATTTCACTAGGTAAACACGAGCATGACTGAGGGGTCATGTGTTAGCTTCAGACAGAAAAACTCTTCCAACAAAGGAGTAAGACACTTCAGGCCCAGCTCTCATTTGTTTACTCCTGATTGCGATCAGCTCAGCTTTTCTCAAAGGAGCGTGATACAGATAGATAACTATTGATTATTTGATATGTTGCATATAAGAGAATCTCGTGGATTAAAGCAGTCTAAATGGATGGTGGGATTAGGAAATAAAAGTGAAGAAATATTATAAAAGGTAAAAAAAAAAATTGAAAAATGCCCAAAACAAGGTAGAGGACCGACGAAGAAAGCCCTGTGGTATGAAATGAAACCAAACAGTTTCTCTATTGTCAAGATAAGTGGGCGGGTTCTTCCCCACTCTAAACAATCGTGTAGATTTCCTGAAGCTGATGTTGCTGTATCAACCGCTTTCCATTTTACGGTGAACCTTTTAGGTCGGTTCCGATGTCCTTCCCCACCCCCCCCCCCCCCTTTCTTTTTGTTCATCTTGAGAATCAATTCCCTTTCTTTGTACACAGAACAAGTATTCAAGTGTCATCTCGAAGTTCTGAACTTAAATTCGAACTAAAAGATGATAAGATTCTGTAGGGATTCTGATCTCAGTAAAAACAAGTGCTTTCTCATAAGTGCGTCTCTGTGCCCTCTACACGAGTACAAAAAGATTGAGAGTTTTTACCGTTCCCCACACATTTACTGCAGAGCTTACTGCTAACGCTCATTGGAGGATATCAAAAGGTGCGCTATTACTATTTTTTATAACTTGACGGTTCTTTTCATGACTTTTTCCTTTTGGTTTAAAAAAATTAATAGAGATGCAAGAGATGTGAGAGGAAGAGTGTGTATATATGTATGTGTGTATGTATGTATGTGTGTATGTGTGTATATATGTATGTGTGTATGTGTGTATGTGTGCGTTGCAAGGATTGTCCGGAGGGCAAAGACGAGATGTTATTGATCGTATTATTGGCAGGTGGTGATTTATTCACATTCACTCACTCTTGGTTTTAGTAATTATTATGAAGTAAAGGGATTACTCCTTATTATATTTTATGAACCCGCAAGTGACAAAAATAGTTCGAAATGAGTTATTTTCGTTGTCTCTATATGAAATCGTTTGAAAACAGTAGCTGGTAAAAAGTTTAGCAAGTAATCACGAGGATCCAGACTTGTTAAGCGATTGAGGTTGAAAGTTTATTAATTTTTAATTCCTTCTTCTTATTGATTTTTGTCTTAAATATTCTTCAAGTTCTTTATTTATATGTTTATTTTTTCACTGGAATTTTGTAATCCTAACCTTTCTTGTTGTTTTTTTTTCCTTTACTTCCATTTTCTTTTCTCCTTGTCTGGTACATAAAAAATTGGGCGGAATGGGATGGTAACACACGGTTGTTTCAGAAATTGAAGAAATGTTTTTGGCTTTGTTAAGTTTGCATTTTAGGAGATTTCGGCGAAGTTTAATGTTTCTGTAAGTTCTGAAGTGTAAAATGTTTTTCGATCTTTCACAAGGGCTGACCACTCTGGTTGGTTGAATAATTAAATGAGTTTGTTGACAAGAAAGAATCACAGAAATCACAGATTGAAATTAAGTTTTCTCTGATGTTTTTAACATCAAAATTCGCTCTTGTTGATTGGTTCAAGCTCGCTCTCATCTATCTCTATTAATTTTGTTTCGTTATATTATGACAGCACTACAGAAACCCAAAGCCTTCAAACTCAAGATTTGATGAGGCGAGCCAGATGACTGTCTCGTGCTGGTTGTGAAATCATTGAACCAAGACATTTAGACGATCTAGCAATAATCGTATGGATACGTTACCACAGTGAGCCATGAAGCAAAAGTTCTAGCTATGATCTTATCAATACTGCTCTTTGATATTCATAAACTTAGTGAACCAGATATTACGACCTGAACAAGATAAAAATGAAGGAAATCATGATCAAAGATCAAAAGAAATTGTCTGTTATCGATTCACGGATCATTAATGTTGAAGACAGGTGTCTTACCAAGGGTCATTAATTCTTTTTTGTTTCCTCTTGATGGATGCTGTACATGCCTGGAGCAGTGCGTGACCCTGTCCAGGGGTCAACACGGCTAGAAAGGTAACCCTATAGGCGTGGCTTCACACGCTACATCCCTGGGCCTGGGACAAACTACACCAGCTTTATTGTATAGATCTAAAAATCTGTGCGCGTGATCAGTAAGATTAAGATGCTAAGCTTTCACTTCAATAGTGTGTGTGTGTGTGGGGGGGGGGGAGAGAGAGAGAGAGAGAGGGAGAGAGATCATATATGTGCTATCTATAGATCTATCATGAAACCGATGTGCCCACTTCAAGGACAGAGATTTACTGATAAAGTCTGGCGATTCGATAATCTAATCTATATTAATTAAAGAGCGTTGGCTTTTCTTCTCTTTTCTTTGATTCTGTTGAGAGGCAATGTTGCATGCCTTCAAGTTGTACACAGGTTGTGATTGTAACCCTTTCTGTAAAGAGTAAATAGGAGAAGAGAGAGTTGTAGACAGGTAGACAGATGGATAGCCAGATTAACTGCTCTATAGATTTAATTGTTATGAAATGATTCGCCCGCACAAGTCCATTCCGTGTTATCTGAGCCACTTGCCAGATAAGACAAAGCTGAAGTGATAACTTTTAACCTCTTGCTACAGTATGGATCCATTAATGGAAGATTTTCGCAGTTTTCAGGGCGCATGCGTGGAGCAACATCCCATGCCCCCTACCTCTGGGCCCCAAATTAAGGCGCCAGTAGGACAACAGAATCGTCTCTGGTTTATTTGTGTTTTCACTGCACGCTGGGTGGGGAACAGCAGCTGCTGCAGACATTACTATCAAGGTCTCAGAACTACTTAGATCTGTAATGAACTCTCCTGAGTGAGCTAAGAGGTTTCTGGATGGCCCAGACCGATTCATTCTGTTTCCATTTCCCTTCCTTAATTTCTGATTTCTTGCTCTTACCACTCTGCTGTGAGAATCGCTTATTTTGGGTACAATTCTAGCGTTAAGATGGATTCCTTTGACGCAAAGAGGAAGGTGTAAAGTACTGTGTGACTAGAGATACGTGTAGAGGAAACCCGAACCGACAGTGACGTAACTTAACTCCGGAAAAATGTCCATTAAAAAACGGACTTGAAGGAATCAAGTTGAAGCGAATCCTTAAGGCTCGATGATGGATTCGGTATGTCACGACTTGGCTGATGGCCGACCGCAGTATCGATACCCAGACTCCAAGCTCCGTGGCTTTATGTTACCGACACTCATCATTCTCTCTAGGCTTAGATAAAGAAATACTGGAGCTGAGCATCTTTCAAACAGTCGTAATATACCAAGACAAGATCTAGAGATATGATAGAGGACAAAATGTTTGAACAGTACAAAAGAGGGTGTAAAGTACAATGCTATTTGTTTTTTGTTTTTTTTTTGTTTTTTTTTTAATTTGATTTGAAATTAAATGATGAAGTATTGAAAAATGATAAAATGATAAATCGTTTCTCTTTATTTTAGTGCAAGGTAACAAATGAGTGCATCATTCTGAAACTGAAAAAAATGTCGGCTTGCCGGATACTGTACTCTATAAATTAGAATAGTCTTTCAAATGGTGTACCCTAGATGTCTAACGATATCTTACAACTCAAATGATGTAATATGATAGCTAGTTTTATAGTTGTAAGAAAATTAATTGGGCCCAACATAAGAGAAATGGAGACGGAGTGAGAGAGAGAGAGAGAGAGAGAGAGAGAGATGGATAGAGGGAAGGGGGTTAAAGAGATTATGAAATACCGATAGACAGACAGAGAGATGGTCGAGAGAGTGTGTATGTGTGAGAGAGAGAAAAAAGGATAAACGGAGATAGAAAGAAAATAATTTTTACAACAATACAATACTTATCTGTGCACTTAGAAAATTCCCAGTCATTTATCAGGCGCTCTAGTACCAGAGACTGTTTGCTACACCCAGAGATTGGGAAATGGAATGGTGGGTTAATAATACACAGGACCAGTTCG
>JAWDGP010005741.1:187500-240000 GCA_033675545.1 Elysia crispata
ATGACATTATTATTAACAGAGGAACTGACATAGATCATCAATGTTTTCTATTTTTTTTTCTCCATTCTAAGAAACACTCAGCCTAGCTCGGTACTGTATCAAAGCGTTTGAGGAGAATGCTGGAACAGGAGACTGTAAAGGTTAACGGGAAAACTTTTTGGATCCATTTTGATTTTATCAACCTCGGGAACAGGTCTATAAAGTTAACGGGAAAACTTTTGGATCCATTTTGATTATATCAACCTCGGGAACAGGTCTATAAAGTTAACGGGAAAACGTGTTGGATCCATTTTGATTTTATCAACCTCGGGAACAGGTCTATAAAGTTAACGGGAAAACGTGTTGGATCCATTTGATTATAGCAACCTCGGGAACAGGTCTATAAAGTTAGCGGGAAAACTTTTTGGATCCATTTTTATTATAGCAACCTCGGGAACAGGTGTATAAAGTTAACAGGAAAACGTTTTGGATCCATTTTGGTTATGGCAACCTCGGGAACAGGTCTATAAAGTTAACAGGAAAACTTTTGGATCCATTTTTATTATAGCAACCTCGGAAACAGGTCTACAAAGTTAACGGGTAAACTTTTCGGATCCATTTTTATTATAGCCACCTCGGGAACAGGTCTACAAAGTTAACGGGAAAACTTTTGGATCCATTTTTATTATAGCAACCTCGGGAACAGGTCTACAAAGTTAACGGGAAAACTTTTGGATCCATTTTTATTATAGCAACCTCGGGAACAGGTCTACAAAGTTAACGGGAAAATTTTTGGATCCATTTTTGTTATATCAAACTCGGGAACAGGTCTACAAAGTTAACGGGAAAACTTTTTGGATCCATTTGGTTATAGCAACCTCGGGAACAGGTCTCTAAAGTTAATGGGAAAACACTTTGGATCCATTTTGGTTATAGCAACCTCGGGAACAGGTCTATAAAGTTTACGGGAAAATTTTTTGGATCCATTTGATTAAAGCAACCTAGACGATCTTATATAGTTTCAACCAAACATTTTGGGTTGTATTTTTAGATTTTGTGCGTGAACTTGAAAGTCCATTTGTTGAGTCTGTTGCAGAGATTTTTTCCCCCCAAAGAACGGCAAGCAAGCGCAGTGTTGGGCATTATTTCGCCGAACGTTTAAACTGAATGGAAGACAAATTTATCGCTACATTTTTACATTGCGTCCTAAATCATGTCTAGTTGATCAAAAATAAAAAGAAAGAGTATAGCTGGAAAATATAACTCACTCACCTCTTTCTTTCACATTCTTTATCTCCGTTCTCTCTCTCTCTCTCTCTCTCTCTCTCTCTCTCTCTCTCTCTCTCTCTCTCTCTCTCTCTCTCTCTCTCTCTCTCTCTCTCTCTCTCTCTCTCTCTCTCTCTCTCTCTCTCTCTCTCTCTCTGTATATATCTATCCATTTATCGATCTATCTGACTATGCATATATTTATCTATCTCTTATTCTATCTCTCTCTCTTTCTCTGTTTATATCTATCCATTTATCGATCTATCTGACTATGCATATATTTATCTATCTCTAATTCTACCTCTCTCTCTCTCTCTGTTTATATCTATCCATTTATCGATCTATCTGACTATGCATATATTTATCTATCTCTAATTCTACCTCTCTCTCTCTCTCTGTATATATCTATCCATTTATCGATCTATCTGACTATGCATATATTTATCTATCTCTAATTCTATCTCTCTCTCTTTCTCCCTCACCACCGCAGCCCATAATGCTAGAAAGTGATACAAAATGGCTATGAAAATTTATTTTGTTAAAAAGAGGGAAAACAACCTTTATGAAAATGCTTCTGTAAGTTCTGTCTTTTGATCGCCATCTTTTTTTTTAAATGCTTGGCTCTCGAAGCATTTTCTCGAAATGTCTGTGATATCTCTGCATCGGGTTTACCTGATTACCAACCTACCTACTTACACACCGATCAGCTCACCTGTCTATCTTTAAGTTTTCTATCACATGGCTGTACTTCGCTCCCACCAACATTGAATTGAAATAACTGGGTCATTTTTATAGGCTCTGAAAACTAGGTCGAGCTCTTTAAAATGGACCACTTTATGACATTGTGTGACATGTTTAACTGGTATATCTGAAACTTTATTTTTTTGTATATATATATATATATATATATATATATATATATATATATATATATATATATATATATATATATATATATATATTGCTTATTTATTATCTGTGCATCATACCAACTATTAATCTATTGGAACATAATACCAATTTGTCTATCTTTTGCCGAGAACCATTTGATTTTCCACTCATATGCTGACCGAATTTATTTACCCCATTGTTCCTCTATCTCTTATCACTGATGACCACGATTTGACAAGTCAAATGTAGAATAAAATTAAGAAATATTTTTGAGAATTTTATTTCAATTTTTTTAAAACATCTATAACGATATTTCTATTCTTGTTATGAAGTTTCAAGATTTTTCTTATTCGCAAGAGATTGGGATAAAATCAGATCATAAAAAAAAATTAATAAAGACGAAAAAATGTCGGTCGATCACTGGATTTCTTTTCTTTTCTTTTTTTTGTTTTTTTTTTGTTTTTTTTTTGTTTGTTTTTTATAAGCATGGTTTGTATGGTGAATTAAGGAACATAAGAGGTATGGCTATATATCAGAAATATTAACATACATAACATTTGAAACTTACTCCTCTTCATGCCAATTAGAAGAAAATTTTATTTCAGTAAACCAAAAATCACAACACAACTCACGTACTAAGAAAGGTTACCTGAACAGATAAACACAAAAATACTTGAACAAACATTTCTCGTTGTTATCTATACGTGAATATCAAACTTTACTCAGGCAGCCTGGTCTCTGGTCTTTGTTCTACAACGTCAGGGCTGGAAGTATCCAGTATCCACTATCCAGTATCCGATATCCACCTGCACAGCCTGGTGCTATTTACATCTGAGCCCGGCCGTGTTATCCTTGCGATTCGACCGGAAATTACGTTTTGGAGTGCAGCCTTAAATTTTCCTGGATTCTCTCTGACCATTATACCGTCTCTCTGTCTCTCTCTCTCTCTCTCTCTCTCTCTCTCTGTCTCTTTCTCTCTCTTTCTGTCTCTCTCTTTCTCTCTCTCTCTCTCTCTCTCTCTCTCTCTCTCTCTCTCTCTCTCTCTCTCTCTCTCTCTCTCTCTCTCTCTCTCTCTCTCTCTCTCTCTCTTCCTCTGTCTGTTTGTACCTCTCCATCTTCCTCTCAGCTCTTTTTCTCATGTCGTCTCTTCATCCTCACCTCTATCTCTTGTTTTTTTTTCTTTTTCAATTCATTCTTCAAAACTCACATTGCTCTCCGTGATATCCCTTCAAGAGGAAGACATTCTGACATAGCGATGTACAGCAACAGGCAAATTTCGTTTTCATCTTTCGCTGTCTTGACATTTTGGAGAACCTATCCAGTTTCACCAATATAGACAATTATAGTACTTATTAAATGGCAAAAGAAATATCTTCTTGTAGGAAATCAATAAGTTCCATACTGAAATTGTTTGGTTTTTTTTTTCAAAAATAATTCTCAATGTTATTGAAGAGAACAAATGTTATGGAAATTGAAGGGAAGGTTGAGTATAATTGTAGTTGTAATACTAAACATAAATTTCAAATGACCCCTATGTCTTTCTCAGAGACTTATCAAGGGCCGAAATCAGTTGAAGAAGGCAGAAGCTAAGGAAATGAACAAGATAGGATAGATCTGTCCTAGCTTAAGCTAGCAGTGTGAAAAAGATGTTTAAGATAGACCTATTGGATGAAACTAGAGGCTGTAAACATAACTTAACTCTTTCTTTTAAATATTTTTATAAAAATATCACGTGACAAGCAATGGACTGCATCAGTCTTGTTATTCACATTTGACCCTAGCGAGGCAGACTAAGCCTCCGTCCAGCAGATTGGCCTCCGTCAGGGCTAATGGTCTTTGGCAAGGCAAATAGCCTTAACAACATTTTTTTCCCTCCTGAAACCAAAAGAAAGATTAGAAATGAATACGTAAGCCTTGTTTACACATATTCGGATATACTTTTTATTTCTAGATTTGCAGCGCGAGAGAAAGCATTTGTGTGAGATTCAAGTTGACAGTTTTTACACTTCCAATCTGTTGTTGAGTGTATTTGTAGTATTTTTATCGTTAACGTCGCAAAGAAGAGTGATGATGCAATTTGAAGCCATGGTTTATACGCTCTGTAGAAAATTGTTCCATGAGATAAAATAATTACCCTACAAGTTAATAGATCGAACTATGATGTCCTTTAATCAAATACTCTGTCTCTATCGTTGTGAATGTTGATGTTGGTTTGTTGTTTGTTTCTTAACTCAGAAGCAATTCTTCCCTGTAATAAACTATGGAGCGTATTATGCTTTCTGGTTGTTTAAATTAAAACTTAAATAACTTTTGTAGCAAATTTTTCGGGGTTTTTTGTTTTGTTTTGTTTTTTCGTAGTTTTTTTTTTTACCTCGCCGAACAAGCATAGAATTGCCTCCCTTTTATAAGTTTTATAGGCAGCGGTAGTATGATTTACCTCTCTCTCTCTCTCTCTCTCTCTCTCTCTCTCTCTCTCTCTCTCTCTCTCTCTCTCTCTCTCTCTCTCTCTCTCTCTCTCTCTCTCTCTCTCTCTCTCTCTCTCTCTCTATCTCCATATCGTGTTCGATCATTAGAGCAAGAGAGTGATCTCTCCATTTCTATGTTCTAAACTAACGGCTTTCCTATGTGCTGACACTCCCTGTAGATACAACCCAATACTCAGAGACTAGCAACTGCCATCCATAACGCTAACACCTCCCTCCTCTCCCAACATTCTAACTGGCCATGTTGTCTTTACGATGCTTGGTCATGTTTTGGTAAATAGATCAGGTAGTTCGAGAATATTTACAGCCCTAACGTCTTCGCTGGACAAGTGGGCATGCTAGCAAATAGTCTGCGCGCTGAAGTTAGGAAATCAGCGATATATATATAATTATATATATATATATATATAATTATATATATATATATATATAATTATATATATATATATATATATATATATATATATATATATATATATAAAACGAGTAAGATTCAATCTACTGGATCGCTTTAGCGTGTAAATATTTTTCTTATTTCTGATTCTTTAATCTTTGTGGGGTAAATTGTAAGATACGTGAGGTCTTCGTGTTAAACGGTAAAAATTGTTTCAAACTTCTCCTAATAGTAAAACAGCTTGGGCACATGAAAGTTAAGTTTCTCTGATGATGTATGATGTGAAACTTTGAGAGCCATCAGTTTCAGAAAAGCGTAATGTTGTTGTGAGAATCAAAATAAAAATTCTGATGAACAGTCAGTGGTTCTTAGCCTTTATATCGTATGTTGAAGACGAGGACTTAGAGCTGTTCGTTCTTATTTATTTTATGTAGTTTGTTTTTTTTTGAGTGAGAAAAACTCTAGCCCAGATTTCTGATAGAAGATACGGCGCAAAGTTACATCCAAATTTTACATTTGGCCTGTTTAGGTTTTTTCTTACTCGTATCGTTCCCAACTGTATTGGATGTTATTTAACGGTTTTAAATAACCTAGCAGCTTCTCGGCCTATGTAGCCCCGGTACAGCTTCTCGGCCTATGTAGCCCTGGTACAGCTTCTCGGCCTATGTAGTCCTGGTACAGCTTCTCGGCCTATGTAGTCCTGGTACAGCTTCTCGGCCTATGTAGTCCTGGTACAGCTTCTCGGCCTATGTAGTCCTGGTACAGCTTCTCGGCCTATGTAGTCCTGGTACAGCTTCTCGGCCTATTTAGCCCCGGTACAGCTTCTCGGCCTATTTAGCCCCGGTACAGCTTCTCGGCCTATTTAGCCCCGGTACAGCTTCTCGGCCTATGTAGCCCCGGTACAGCTTCTCGGCCTATTTAGCCCCGGTACAGCTTCTCGGCCTATGTAGCCCCGGTACAGCTTCTCGGCCTATGTAGTCCTGGTACAGCTTCTCGGCCTATGTAGTCCTGGTACAGCTTCTCGGCCTATGTAGTCCTGGTACAGCTTCTCGGCCTATTTAGCCCCGGTACAGCTTCTCGGCCTATTTAGCCCCGGTACAACTCCTCCCAGAGTATAATGAAGCCAGTTTTGCATGTAGCACAATACTTTGACAAAAGATGAATGGTCTAAATTTCTCTTTCATACTTCGGCGTATAAACGCTTAGTATATTTTTCTCATTGTTACGTGGAACTCATTTGTGCTTCAGGTAGTAATATATGTAGCGGCAATGTTCAGATTGAAAACTTTTTGTGAAAAAAAAATAAGAAGTAAATTTGGTTAAAAAAAACGATAAAAAAACCCAAAGAATGTAACGGCAGCTATAACTGCATTTCCAACATTAGTAACAATAACAGTCAAGGTACAAGGTTCGTAGCAAATACATCAACAATAAAAAACACCACAACAATAACAATAAAAACTGTAATATCAACAAAAACTCCTACGTTATTAATAAAAGCTGCAACAACCGTGGTTGCAGTATGGAAAACACAAGCAACAACGCTAAGAACTGACAGTAAACGAAAAAAACAATAACAATAACAAAAACAATAACATGTTTCATATCGCGTGAGTTCTTTTAGAGGTGCGCATGGGCTTTCCGTGTTTACCCTATTGCTTCTTAAATGCTCACTTTCTTAATAAATTGAATTAGATTATAAAAATTTAACAGTTCATTAACGAGCAAAATTTAGATGCATACACTTCCAGCAACTCGAGGAATGTTTATGGTATTGTTTAGCAGAGAAACAGCCATTATGCCTTTTAGATGAAATATTGCAGCTACTACTGCACGCATCCTAAGATAAACCTTGACCCTGCATGAAGCGGGACTGACTCTAGATTTAGTCTGACCTTGATTGGATTTCGACAAATTGGTTCAAGCAGACGACTAACAATGTTATATTATTGCCTTGAGCAGCCAGGACAAACTACTGCCACATATCTCTTCATTGAGTTCTTTCCTGCGCCTCACCCACTTTCTTTCTCTCTCACTGATTTCAAATTCACAAGTACAGCGTTATCTTCTTTTTCATTTAGTTTTCTGTACTCTCGACCTTGTTCTGCCTCTCTCTCTCTCTCTCTCTCTCTCTCTCTCTCTCTCTCTCTCTCTGTCTCTCTCTCTCTCTCTCTCTCTTTCTCTCTTTCCCTCTTTCTTTTTCTGTCTTTGTTTCTCCCATAACGCTTGCTCTCTCTCTCTCTCTCTCTCTCTCTCTCTCTCTCTCTCTCTCTCTCTCTCTCTCTCTCTCTCTCTCTCTCTCTCTCTCTCTCTCTCTCTCTCTCTCTCTCTCTCTCTCTCTCTCTCTCTCTCTCTCTCTCTCTCTCTCTCTCTCTCTCTCTCTCTCTCTCTTTATACCTTTTCTGATCTTAAGGACCCCGAAACTACTCAGTTTTTATTTTCGCCTGAAGCTAGTCCCGAACAAATGGAAATGAAAGGCATCTGGAGTTTTCGATCCTACTGGCGACAGGAAATTGCTGCTTAGCCGACTGGTCAAGCATTGTGGTGCTGACCAGGACCCACAGTATGTAACTGACCGTGGGTGATTCTCATAGGTCAGGAAGTCCACTAAACTTCAGCTTAAATGCAATATCTGGTTAGGTTGAGTCTTTCGGTTACAATAACCTTACATGAATAAAAAAAAAGTAGGAGACAGAGAGAGAGAGAGAGAGAGAGAGAGAGAGAGAGAGAGAGAGAGAGAGAGAGAGAGAGAGAGAGAACCAGGAAAAAACAAACGTAAAGAGATACAGGAAGAGGGGGCAGGGGTAGACAAAAATGCAGACATACAGTTGGGCAATGAGAGAGATAGGTAGAGAGAGAGAGAGAGAGAGAGAGAGAGAGAGAGAGAGAGAGAGAGAGAAAGCGATGCGCACAATTAAGATAAAAGTGAATGGAGAGTAGAAAGCGCCACACACGCATAGAGAGAGAGAGAATGGAGAGGTAAGAAAGAGGCAGAGAAACAAATTAACATTAAGAGAGAGAGAGAGAGAGAGACAAAGAGAGAAAGAGAGAGGGAGAGAGAGACGAAAAGAAAGCATGCACTGATGTGTCCATGACATGTGACTGAAAAAGGGAAAAAAAGGATAAAATAACGATTCAGTCAGTTTCTCCTGTCTGAAATTCCACTGTTTTTTTTCCTTTTTTATTATTCGTTTAAAAAACAAAATTAACAGTGAGTGGTGGTTGGGCAAGTGAGACAAAATATTTTCTGAAATTGCGACAGCCTTGGAAAAGTGACGTACTTTCCAATTCAAACTGAACAAAGGTTGAAGTAGCGTTCTTTCATACCGCTTCGTATTTTATACGCCGGAAAATAATGGCACGACACTCTCTTTATCCTTCTATTACAAATATTCATGCGGTTTTGAAATCCAAGTTCTCCATTTCAAAACGTGAACAAGAGACATGTAAAAGACTTCTCTAATTTCCAGAAAAAAATAATTACTAGTTCTCAAGGTTTTGTCCATTTTTGGGTTGCATATCAACACAGGTTGTGGTGCTGTAGCATCAATTCACGAAGAATTAGGATAGGGTTGGACGTCACCATATCACTTGTTTTGTTTGACCAGCCCGACACGGTTTTATGGTCAAGGACATGAATAACTCTGTTATGAAACCAAGGGTAGATAACTTTCTCCATATGAAGTCCTTGTCCATGTGGTTTTCACTACTTCGTGTGGCTTGCTCTGAAGTGGATACTTGCGAGGCATGTCAATTCTAAGCCAGGTTGTTGAGCCACACCTTTGTGGCGTTAGATGGTCCACCCTGATATCACGGGTTCGAGTCTCACACCGTCTGTAGGTGAGGTTAGGATCTTGTGTACTCAGGACCGCACTGCCCGACGGGGGCTCAAAGTTTGATACACACAAAAGGTCTTGTTTATACTTGTTGTTTGCGAGCTATATAAAATAGCAAACAATAAAACAAAGATCTGAAAATATTGCACTACAATATTAAAAGGAAAACTTTTGATTTTTTTTTTTAAATCACGCTCAAATAGATTCTATATTAGTTCGGAATTAATTTGGAAGGTTACCGAGTCTGTGGTGTTCAAATTTTTTCTTGATCTTGGGGGAACTTGTGAGCATCTTTATCCTCAAGTCCATCGTACGCTCTTACGGAGCAGACAAGAATGTAACACTGCTTTTTTCTTCTCTCCAAGAACTTTGAGTTGGCTAAGTCCATTCAAAAAGATGTCGGAAAATATTTTTTTCAATATCAATTCATATAGAAACTTTAGACATGTCGATTTCCCAATGATCAGCAAGCATTAATGAAGAGAACCAGTTATTTCTTTGCCAAGGATATCAAATCATGTAAGCAGGTCAGGCGTCTAAGCGCACTAAAAAAGCTCCTAACATCATTTTATTGTTAGTGAATTATACACGCAGCTTTATATTAATTTTTTAACCTGCCACAGGCAAAGTTTGATATTAATAATGGAAAGAAATATTATTCCCTTTCAGCAGGAAATTAAAGAAAGTTTGTATGTCAAAGATGCTTCTACGTAGATCTTTTAATCATTAGAATCTTCAAAAGGCCTGGAATTATCAAAGCAAATAGATTCAATTTCCCCACAGGCAAATGTTTTTTCAGAGAAATTGAATGAAAAAGTCCGCCTGCAAATTGAGAAATCAATCGATTCCAAAAATGAGAACTGCGTGCAAATTTGTTCAGCCATCTCAAACTTTCTCAGGAATTAAAAAATATAAATAAAAAAAAAACCGCGCTTCTCATCCCTTCCAACAGTATCACCGTCAGGCTGGTGAGAGCAGAAAAATATCAAAGGCAGCGATTGTTTTTCAATGGACCCAATTTAATTTTCCTGCGCTTCACTTGACCTCAGGCAGTTCGGCCTGGAATGAGACAGTGAAGCGTCGTATTGTTCAAGATTTGAGAAAATTGAGAGGTGATTACTCGTCAAGTAATTAACTTTTCTGCTACTCAGAGAAATTCTGTCTGAGGTGTATATAAAAATACCGTGAGGAAAGCAAAAGAGAGGGGATGGCATTTGTAATTAAAGCATCAAAATATAATTAATGGGACAGGAGAGATAGAGAGATAAAGAGAAAGAGAGAAAGAGAAAGGGAGAAAGAGAGAGAGATAGAAAGAGAGACATATCAAGCAGGCAGATAGACAGTTTGAAATACACAGAGGCAGACAGAGAGAGAACAGACATCAAGTCAAAGTGGCAGACTGACAGTCAGAAAGGCAAAAAAATGAGAGACAATAAAAGGAGAAAGAAAATGGTAAATTAATTTTTAAAAAAATAGAATGAGAGAAGTAGAGAGGAAGAAGAGAAGGAGAGAGAAAGAAGAACGGAGAGAAGAAGAAAAAGAAGAAGAAGAAGAAGAAGAAGAAGAAGAAGAAGAAGAAGAAGAGAGAGAGAGAGAGAGAGAGAGAGAGAGAGAGAGATAGAAGAAGGAGAAGAAGAGAGAGAATATGTGTTTGAGTGAGGCAGTGGGAGTTAGATGGACGAGGGCACTTTGACAAGATATTGTATACATGCATCTCTCTCTCTCTACCGCAAACATAGCTTGTAAACCAGGAGGTGACTCGGTACATTCTGAATGCCGAAAGTTCAAGAATAATTGGGAGTTCTAAACTGAACCGAGTTCCATTAAGTTTCTCTGAAAGATTTTTTTTTTGAATAACAGACTCTGGGGTATTTTACCGTGGCTATTAGTTCGCCTTAGAATTCTTATTTAGGCAGATTTAACTTTCTGGTTAAATCGATGTGCTTGATAATATTAAATTGGGCTTTCCGTACTATGCATAAGGATGGCAGTTTTGTTTGTTTGTTTGTTTTCTTTTCTTTTCTTTTCTTTTTTATTATTATTATTCCATCAGTCCTTTAATTGCTTATAAATTGTTCAGCTTGTTAGGGGAAAAGTTATATTATAAAATAAAGATTCAAACTTGAGCACAAAGTGCAAAACATGGTCGATAAACCTTAGGGGAATTTCAAGTTGAGTTAGAAGAAAGTGTCCAGTGCGCCGCAGAGTAGGACTTGATGTCTATCCGCGCAAGTCAAGGCTGACGGGAGCACAACATCTTCCGCAGGGTTGAAGCTGCTCTGTGTGATTTACCGAGACGTCAGCCGCCGTGTGCTGACCGAGCAGCTACTAAAGTGAGAGGAAGAGCATGGACATTTGAGGAAAACAAAAACATGAATGTTTTAATTTGAAAAGAAAACCGGAAATAAGCCAGATTCTGTTCTTTCCTCGTCTGTTCCAATAGCTAGATTCTGTTCTTTTGTCATCTGTTCCAATAGCTAGATTCTGTTCTTTTGTCGTCTGTTCCAATAGCTAGATTCTGTTCTTTTGTCGTCTGTTCCAATAGCTAGATTCTGTTCTTTCCTCGTCTGTTCCAATAGCTAGATTCTGTTCTTTTGTCGTCTGTCCCAATAGCTAGATTCTGTTCTTTTGTCGTCTGTCCCAATAGCTAGATTCTGTTCTTTTGTCGTCTGTCCCAATAGCTAGATTCTGTTCTTTTGTCGTCTGTCCCAATAGCTAGATTCTGTTCTTTCCTCGTCTGTTCCAATAGCTAGATTCTGTTCTTTTGTCGTCTGTCCCAATAGCTAGATTCTGTTCTTTTGCCGTCTGTTCCAATAGCTAGATTCTGTTCTTTCCTCGTCTGTTCCAATAGCTAGATTCTGTTCTTTTCTCGTCTGTCCCAATAGCTAGATTCTGTTCTTTTCTCGTCTGTCCCAATAGCTAGATTCTGTTCTTTTGTCGTCTGTCCCAATAGCTAGATTCTGTTCTTTCCTCGTCTGTTCCAATAGCCAGATTCTGTTCTTTTGTCGTCTGTTCCAATAGCTAGATTCTGTTCTTTTGTCGTCTGTCCCAATAGCTAGATTCTGTTCTTTTGCCGTCTGTCCCAATAGCTAGATTCTGTTCTTTTGCCGTCTGTCCCAATAGCTAGATTCTGTTCTTTTGCCGTCTGTCCCAATAGCTAGATTCTGTTCTTTTGCCGTCTGTCCCAATAGCTAGATTCTGTTCTTTCCTCGTCTGTTCCAATAGCCAGATCGTCTGTTCAGATTCTGTTCTTTTGTCGTCTTTCCTCGTCTGTTCCAATAGCCAGATTCTGTTCTTTTCTCGTCTGTCCCAATAGCTAGATTCTGTTCTTTTGTCGTCTGTTCCAATAGCTAGATTCTGTCCTTTCCTCGTCTGTTCCAATAGCTAGATTCTGTACTTACCTCGTCTGTTCCAATATCGTTTAACGCTAATTAGATGGTTTCGAATTCCTACAAAACTGCCTGAAGGTACACGGGGGTGTGGAACCTCATATCTCCTCATTTTTTTTAATCTACATGATATTGAATGTTTCAGAGGTTATAGAAATTGATTTGTATTTTACAAAAGCGTCTAATTATTCTTACTGCCTCCGGAAAAATGCACGCTTCACGACAACAGATCGTGATCCTCGCAATTTGCCTAATTGAAATTTCGCCCTCATTTGTCTCAAACACGCAGTGAAGTAGCCTACTAGTCTAGATTCTAGATCTATTTCACTTAATGCAGATCGAAACCTGATAAAAGACAGGCGCGCAGAAAACGGAAACTCATGAAAATTTCATCAGCGAGCGGAGAGCGGGATGAAGCGAGACCGCGAGAGTATCGCTAGAGTATCGCGAGATCTCGGGCTAGGATGTTATTAATAACCTGCGGGGCGCCTCAAGAGCTGGCGGGAGCATCGGCAAGGGAGGGAACTCCCGAATCGAGATCTGCTGAGAAGAGAGTTGTCTTGAAATATAAAATGATATTTCTATTATCGCTCCGGCCTCGCTCAACAAACACTGCCTGGTTTTTTTTAACAGCTCCTTCCCAACCTGTGGGCCCCAAGGCTCGAGAACCCTAATGGAGTGGTTCTAACCAAACCGAGGACGAAGGATTGGGATTGATTCTAAATATTGGGCTTTGCATCTCAAATATTTGTGTATAAGGAAAAAAAGCTCATTTTGCTTTTCACTATCCATCACTCCCTGTATATCTTTCTATCTACCTGTATATTTTTTTTTTTATTTCTAGCTGTCCATCCATCTATCTATCCATTTTTCTATCTATCTATCTACCTATCTGCCCATCTCTCTATCTATTTATCCGTCTTATGTACATTTATCCCTTTGTTTATCAGCATTATACAGATAGTCGTCGACAGATAAGAAACCTTACAGAAGTAATTGTGTATTATCCCAATCTACTTCAAGATCCAATTAAACGTTTACTTGACTGCGATGAATTCCCGACAAAAGACTTGGTGTCTCGAGGGAATAATGCGTTCCATACCTAGAGCTGACCTTTTAATTTACCTACGAGTGTTAAACAGTTTAAAAATAGGTTTGGAATGTATAAAATTAGCTGGCTAGTATTATTTGGATCAGATAAAATTGAAAAGCCTCCACCACCCCCACCTCCCCAACACTTTCATAGTATCAAAAACATTTCTGGTTTTGTCTGAAATGCAAGAAAGACCGGAAGATAAACTGGCAGTAAACAAACAAAGATAGAAATACAGAAAGAGAGAGAGAGAGAGAGAGAGAGAGAGAGAGAGAGAGACAGAGATGGAGAGAGAGAGAGAGAGAGAGAGAGAGAGAGAGAGAGAGAGAGAGAGAGAGAGAGAGAGAAAGATAGGCAGAGATGGAGAGAGATAGAGAATGAGAGAACAGAAGAATATCGAGACGAATTGGTTTGTAAACAGTGGCCTTGCGCTCTTGTCATCGAACTTCCTGAACCCCGCGGATCAATCCCCAGCTCGGGTAAACAATAATATTGATGTAGGGGAAGTCGGGGCCCTTGTCACCACAGATATAATTGGCTTTGCTAAGGTAAGCAGCTCCTCGTCTTGAACGAGTCGTAGATGAGGTGATGAGGGAGCAGCTCCTAATTGTTCAAGTCGCCATAATCTCCGCCAGAGTCTAACAAGGCGAAAAGATTACCACGGTACTAATTGATAATAAATCTATAATAAGAGTTATTGTCATCTTTCATTAGAAAGGAAAAAAAGGCCATTTGCTATCTCTTGTTTTAACCATTTCAATTAGTTTTTTTATCTGCCTGGAGTATGAAATAATTTTTTTTTGGAAATTATAGCCGAATATTGTTTATTTTTGTCCCCTCCCCCCCCCTCCCCCCCCCCTTTTTTTTTGGTTATGCAAAATGTTAAAAAGATCGTGGAATAAAGATCTTGCATCGACCGAAAAGATCGTGCTCATGAGAGACTTTTTTTTAATATGTTTCACTTGGAGGCTTTCAAAACTGATTCGCATGCAAACAGCTATTTTTGGAACATTCAGACAGGCGTGGTTGGTGAATTGATTGCCATCTCCAGAGGTCTCCAGAGGTCTCCAGAGGTCTCCAGAGGTCTCCAGAGTGACTTCCTCACGTAACCTGCCCAGCTTACTGTGCTCGGGATTGTCTCGGTCCACTCTATACGTGGGCCAGCTATATCAACAGTATATAGACGCCAATTCCTGGACAGGCTGTCCTGATGTGGCCATTGTCCAGCTGTCCAGTCTATTGGCTAATCGATCAACTTGTCCTCCTCACGGTGGTCACTAGCTCGGACTCCACCCTCCCCACGTCTGACCAGCCAACTGGACCAGAGAAATTCCCCCAATATCCCGCATGGTCACGCTCCAGTGGACGGATTTGGCTCCAGTAGCTTTCTGTCACTCATTGCCTGCCGTTTTGGGTCGATCGCGCCTTTTCCATTCTCCCCCCCCCCCCCCGGCCCCACGAATCACCCTCCTCCTGACCCTTTGTTACCTCCCATGCCCCAACAAACGCCCAAGAGTAACTGTCCGGACTTCTAATCCCAGGGTTTATTTACACCATCGAGTTTCTCCATTTGGGACGTTGAGACGGACTTAAAGAACGTTTCATGGTTTACAATCACACATTCGCAGTTCTCGATTTTTCCTGACAGACTTATGAGACCAAAAAATCAATGTGAAAATATCACAGACTATCTAATAAGGGAAAACACCGGAAAGAAACGTCTGTGCATAGCCATTTCCAAAACCTAAACAGTCTTCACAAGATGCATACACGATGTTGACAGATTTATAAATTCTCCCAATGGATGGAGGTCTAGGGGCTGAGTGCAATCTTCATCATTCTTTACAGAAAAAGTGCTTTCATTGTCTATTAATTGTAATTAAAAGAATTTGAACTGGCTAAATCATAATACTAGATTCTAGATCTGCAGAGTACAATAATAATACTGTTCTACTAAGACGCTATAATCTACTTCCAAAACATTATAAAGTTTTTCAGTACCTTCATCGTAAAACACACGTGGTATACACTATTACTACTAGTTCGTTGAATATTGAATATTTGTTCATTGATGTAAATAGCGACCACTTTAGGTCGGTATCTTCCCTTCTGCTTGTTCTCCCTTATCCGCCGGTATACAAACATACTGAAATAAGCTTTCCAACTAATGCTGCTAATCTGATTAAGAGTGGAGTGCACGCGTGATGCCACAGCTCTTCTAAGTGTTTTTCTCCTTCCGATGATCTAAAAACTCCCGTCTAGTCTCCACTACAGCAGCAGCTTCATAATGCCCGTGCAATGACTAGAGACTTTCTCCTACCGCTCCTCTACTATCATCAAGGCCTGACCGGGATTCTGTTCCTCCACACAATGAGGACATAACGGTATTGTATGTGAGCTGGGAGGGAGGGAGGTTGTCCAATCTACCGATATATTCGATCGCAGTGAGTACTCTCTGCCTTGATCGAAGCCACGTTCATCAGCAAGAGGAGCCATTGAGTGGAGGCCGAACTATCAACCGAGGCACGTCCATACTACTAGATTTATAGGAGATAAAAGCAAAATTCGAAACCGATTTAGACACGTGATCCCCGCACTCTAACAGATTCTAAATCACCCATCCTTTTCCACGCATTCAGTTATTGTTCCTGTCCTTCCTTCTTTCTTTGTAAACATCGAGTCAACAACTTTATTGGATGTGAAAATGAAAGCAGTACCCAGAAATACAGACGGACAGGCAGGGGGATGTATGCATTTACCTCCATATTTCTCTCTCTCTCTCTCTCTCTCTCTCTCTCTCTCTCTCTCTCTCTCTCTCTCTCTCTCTCTCTCTCTCTCTCTCTCTCTCTCTCTCTCTCTCTCTCTCTCTCTCTCTCTTTCTCTCTCTCTGTCTCTCTCTTGTTCTTTCTGACTCTGTCTCTGTATCTGTCTCTATATGTCTCTCTCTGTTATATGTCTCTCTCTGTCTCTGTCTGTCTGTTTGTCTCTTTCTGTCTCTCTCTTATACTTATTTCATATTATAAGCTTCATTCGTTTTCTTACCAACTTATGCTCTCTAACTTTAAAACACAGCAGCTGTTTTGTTTGTTTGTTCCTTTCTCCTTCTACAACCATCTGCAAAGTTATTTTCTAACCTTCTAAATCTCTCTTTCACAAAAAAAAAAATTATCTCTTTATCAAGATGTCTTGAGTTGGCTTTCTCCGTTTCACAAGTCGACATAACCTAGTTTTCTCCATGAGCTCCCAAGACAAAACCATCTCAGTTGACACTCAGTTGACACTCTGTTGACAGTCATACCCAGCCGTGATAATTAGCACCAGGTTTTGGCTCGGCCTTGCATGCGATGTTGACAACCATGTCTTGGTGTGAACACCTTCATTTCGCCTGGCTGTCAGTGTCTGTCACTGGTCTATAATGCCTGGGGTTTTTGCAGTGGGTGAGCAAGTCGACCTGTCTGTCTCAGGTCTGCGAGACAGGGCGTGTGTCTCAAGGGATAAAAACGCTGCATTAAAGAGATGACCGAAATGTCACATTCGCTGCTGTTTGTTTTTTGTTTATCACGTACTTTGGTTTTTTTTTAGGTTTTTTCCTTACATCTATTTCTACATCGTTAGGTGACCTAGAAGTTTTGAAATTCTCCTAATTTCTAACATTTTTTTTAAATTTATTTATTAGGGTGTAATGCATCAAACATCAATAGGTCAACTCAAGATGAAAATCCAGACCGATCCTCTATAAGCCAAATACAGGTGAACATAAATCAGACCTTTGGGTAAAGACACACAGAGATTTTTGAGAATGATAATTCAGTAATTCAGCCCACCTGTGCTGTAACCCAAGAAATATGTTTACACGAGAACAATGTTAAAACGTTCTAAATTTATTTGTCAAAATAAAAGCCGGATATTTCGAAAAGAAAGAATTTAACAATTATATTCTTGATAAACATTCTTACAATGAAAAATGAAAAAGATAAATTATGAAGAAATTATGGGCGAAGTTGTAATATAATAATGTATAATAGTGTATTATAATAGTCTGGAAAGTTGTAATATAATAATGTATAATAGTGTATTATAATAGTCAGGAAAGTTGTAATATAATAATGTATAATAGTGTATTATAATAGTCAGGAAAGTTGTAATATAATAATGTATAATAGTGTATTATAATAGTCAGGAAAGTTGTAATATAATAATGTATAATAGTGTATTATAATAGTCTGGAAAGAAAAGGAGAGACTGGATATAATCCTGCATTAACTTGCTGTCACGAAAATCATCGAACTTACTGATCTTCTTAGACTCGGATTTTTCTTTCTCTTTCCCGTGGGGAGGCGTCAATAGTCAGTGCGAGTTATAGGTAGATTCTGTCAATACCTGATGGCTGGAGAGAAAGAAAGGGAGAGAGAGAGAGAGAGAGAGAGAGAGAGAGAGAGACAGAGAGAGAGAGAGAGAGAGAGAGAGAGAGAGAGAGAGAGAGAGAGAGACAGAGAGACAGAGAGACAGAGAGACAGACATAAAGAGAGAGAGAGAGAGAGAGAGAGAGAGAGAGAGAGAGAGAGAGGTTGGAGTGACTCTGTCATAGTCTAAAGATTCTCTTAGGCGAAACTGTTTTTGCTGTAGTTGTTTCTACATGTCTGTTTGGTTTGGATGACTTTTCTAAAGGAGTTTTATATTAGAGCCGTTAAATTTTCCTCTTTTTTTGACGGTCAGTGAGTTTTCATCTTATTCTGACGACCATTGAGTTATCATCTTATTCTGACGACCATTGAGTTATCATCTTATTCTGACGACCATTGAGTTATCATCTTATTCTGACGACCATTGAGTTATCATCTTATTCTGACGACCATTGAGTTATCATCTTATTCTGACGACCATTGAGTTTCCGGGGAACTGCGCCCGGAGAAGGGCGGCTGTCTGTACAGCAGCAGCTGGATTAGGACTACAGCTGGATGATCCACACGGAGATGGAACCTAGGTGCTCCTTAGTTTGACTAACTGCTCCACTTACTGAGCTATCAAGCGCACTTTTGTAAAATTGTTGTATTGTCTATCATTTCCTCCAGAGTTGTAAAGTCTACGAAGCCTTATAGTTTTTTTTTTGCTGCGATTAAACACAGCATTTTCCTAGATATTTAATAAAACTCTTACAGATTAAACATATTTTTTTTAATTTATATGATAAATATTTTTAGGAATATCGATCTATGAATTTCCCAGGAGGCCAATGCACCAGCAAAATGGATACCTAAGTTTCGCTTTACCTATCACTTCATTAAATGAACCCGTCAACCCCTGACACGAGAAAAACAAATCGATGGATGAGATGAAGATTAATTCATATATAATGATGTAAAAAAATCACTGACTCTCTAATCAAATAGTAACAAATCGTTAACGTTCTGACTCAGGCTATGGAGACCAGCTTGTCACATGGAAAAAGATAATTCTAATAGATTCCCAGTATTCAACATTGTGTGACACGGTGTATCGGTGCGACCACATCAACAAACACCCCGAGTACATTCTATTTCAACGCTGACAGACTCCATGAATAATTTCTAGAGTATGGGAAATTACCCACTACAGAGCTGTTTAGTTTGAGGCATATCTTTTTTTACAAAACAAAATCTCCCAGCGAAGATAGGGAGAATAATGCTATGGGCGCAGCAGATTTAAGTGTCTCGATCTCCCTCGGTGAAGAGCTCATACGACCAGCCTGTAGCCACGGGCTGGTGGTCCATCTAAGTAAAGAGACCTTATTGATTTCAAAATGCCATGCTGAGCTTTTCCTGTCTTTATAGTCTCTGACTCGCTCTTGTATCAAATGCCCATTGTCTGCTTTAGTTCTCACTTTAATTAGTTTTGTAGACTTCATTTCTCTGAGTGTAGAGGTCGGAGACAGAGAGCTTAACGCGCTGAGTTTAATGTATGCGATGATGCTTCATTGCGGGTTCGAATCCTTGTAAAACGCCAGATAGCTCAGGCGATAGTGAATTGATCGGGAAATAAAAACGTTCTGGGTTTGATACCTTGAAGTGACATTTTGATGGTGGGGTTGAATCCCTTCTAACTAGCCCTACCTCTGTTTTGATGTCTCCGTCATCGTATTTGATTCACCGTAAAATGTATGGGATCTTAAGAGAACGTAGTACAAAGTAAATATTCAGTTCTGTTCGGATCTTCCAAACTCATTTCAGTTTAGTGATGCCGGAAGAATGTAAACCGAGATGATTCTTGAAGTGCGTGCGCTTCACTGATACACTCTGCTCATAGCCTGGGTATCCCATCATTGATTAAAAAAAAAATATTATCTTGAAAATTGTTTTTAATTTCACATTGTTCGCTGCTAATCTTTCACAATTATCCTAAATTAGTCTATTGTATATGTATCAGGACTGGTCTCTCCTGTTTATTTCAACATGGCATCAGGAATTTTCCAGCAAGATTCCTCTTGTTCACCCACGGTACACTCCACAGAATCTCTCTTTGTCCTGGACATTCTTAATTTATAGCACAGGAGTCTAATCCTCAGAACTGCCATACTTTACAATTACTGGTTTACCAAGCAAAGTCCACAATACCTGGGCCGTGTACCGTCCCCTTGGATCTCTCAGGCGGACAGCGAGTCATTACCAAATTGCACGTCCGTCGCCGGAAAGCAAATGGGCTCTCACGTAGCGGAGATTCTGCCATTGATCTGGCTGCTGTTGCGGTTTGTCTTTCTGGTTCTTCCCGAGTCTCTGGACCTTGGAACAACCCGGGCTACTCTGACTATTGGATAGAATAACCTTGTTAGTGAGAATAGTCATATCATCAGCTAGTGAGAATAATGATATCAACAAATAGTTGTTTCTGCTCTCCTTGGTCTTATAGGTAATAATATAGGACGAAACGGTGAGATATGACTCTCTTAAGTTTTCACTGCAAGGGAAGAAGGAAAGAAAAGAGTTAATGGTTACAAGTAATTTTTGGCTGCATTTTTTTTATTAGTTTTGAGAATAGAACGGTTGCCTACTTTGAGAATATCTGTACAATACCACAGGGAATTAGAATATCAAATATTTCTAACGTTACAGTATGGCTCAAACAGTATGAGAGGGGAGGTAGAGTGATACAGAGAGAAAGAGACTGAGAGAGAGACAGAGACAGAGACAGTGAGATAGAGAAAGAGAAAGACAGAGACAGGGACAGACAGACAGACAGATATACAGAGATACAGGGAGAGAGGGAGAGAGAGAGAGAGAGAGAGAGAGAGAGAGAGAGAGAGAGAGAGAGAGATTGAAAAAGGAACAGGCACACAGCCTATGTTCCCTTTTAACCCCTGTGGTATACTTTTATAGCCACACACGGGCCCTGTTGGGTACTTTATAATTGCCAAGTTGCCCTCCGAGTCTGGTGCTTTTGCTTTTTCTGAGAGAGTTAAAGAGAGAGAGAGAGAGAGAGAGAGAGAGAGAGAGAGAGTGTGTGTGTGTGTGTGTGTGAGTTTGAAAGCTACTTCTTTAAGATACAAAAAAGAGTACATTCGGGCAAAACCCGGGTAAAAGCAAAGTTTGTTAGTTTTTTTTTACTTAAAAGCCAAAAATATTCAATTTTGTTTTGATTCATTAAATTTTTAATAATACATTTGAACGATAAACGCAAGTTACATGCCCTTAGGGTCAAGTCTGGGACTCCAGGTCAAGTCCCGCATTAAACACATACACACACGCGCGATCAAGCTAGTAAGAAGCTTTTTCTGTCGATTTTTTCTTCCCCAAAGAAGCTTACTGGGTTCTGCAGGAGGCGGGGCTCACTGTAGGCACCCTGTCAAGAGATCAGTTTGTGCTGTAGAAGCGTCTGTCACTGTCGGGACTATAACCATATACATTTACTCAATTCATAGGCGTTGTAGTAGTAGTAGTAGTAGTAGTAGTAGTAGTAGTAGTAGTAGTAGTAGTAGTAGTAGTAGTAGTAGTAGTAGTAGTAGTAGTAGTAGTAGTAGTAGTAGTAGTAGTAGTAGTAGTAGTAGTAGTAGTAGTAGTAGGAGTAGTAATAGTAGTAAAAGTAGTAGTAGTAATGTACTTATAGTAGTAGTAGTAGAAGTAGTCGTAGTAGTAGTATTCGCAGTAGCAGCTGTAGAAGTAGTAGTAGTAGTAGTAGTAGTAGTAGTAGTAGTAGTAGTAGTAGTAGTAGTAGTAGTAGTAGTAGTAGTAGTAGTAGTAGTAGTAGTAGTAGTAGTAGTAGTAGTAGTAGTAGTAGTAGTAGTAGCAGTAGTAGTAGTTGTAGTTGTAGTAATAGCTACGGTTGTTATTGTTTTTGCAGTTATCGTTGTTTTTTTTTTTTGTTTGTTTGTTTTTGTTGTTGTTTTTTTTTGTAGCACCTGAATGAACAACTGTTTTTTTTTTTTATTGCAGTAGCTCTTCAGCTACGACTCAGAATCCATTATCTTTATAATGATTCGCTGTCAGGTAGAACAAACCAAGCTTGTGTAATAACTTACAAGGAAAACAAGATTCGATAATACCGTTTTACCTCATGCCTGAGTTGTGGTCCACCAACGTGCATCGAAAAAAACGTCAAATAATCCACAGGAGTGTATGGGCTTCGACACTTTACTCACTACAGATCTTTCTTGGAAGTCATTATTTCCCTCACTTTACTCACTACAGATCTCTCTTGTAAATCATTATTTCCCTCACTTTACTCACTACAGATCTCTCTTGTAAATCATTATTTCCCTCACTTTACTCACTACAGATCTCTCTTGTAAATCATTATTTCCCTCACTTTACTCACTACAGATCTCTCTTGTAAATCATTATTTCAGAGTGTTCTAATTCTGAGAGAGATGTGAGTGAGTGGTACGCGTACAACGGTTGTATTGTGGGTC
This sequence comes from Elysia crispata, assembly GCA_033675545.1. Lineage (NCBI taxonomy): Eukaryota > Metazoa > Mollusca > Gastropoda > Plakobranchidae > Elysia > Elysia crispata. Next base: position 209,710 of record JAWDGP010005741.1, read on the forward strand.
TGAAGAGGTCACGTTATGGGTCACGATCACGGCAAGGGCGTTTGATGAATATTGAATATCCTGCTAGTTTAAACCTAACCCTCGCCTGAGCACATTAAGTTAGCCCTGGTTTGCTCGACATGAGGCTAAGAGAACCAACTCGTTTTATCATTACTGTTATTATCATTTAATCACGAGTGATGTAAAAGACCGTTGAGGATTGTTTGCGAGACAAGAACATTTTCTCAGATAACTTTATGGGATCGTACCACATCTTCACCCTCGTTTCGATATGTCTAAAACTTGTTTCTACACCGTAATTAAAAAACAAACAAGAATAATTAACAATGAGTAATGCAGAAACGAAACAAAAAATTACTTTAGGTAATGGTTATTTTCCTCTGCTAGGTGATTATATTTGAAATCACACCTCTAAAGAACAGTCAATCTGACTTTCCATCTGTGTGTTTGGAACTGGAACAAGAAAATTAAGAAGGGAACTTTCTTAAAACCAATGCTTCACCAGTTGCTCTCTGTCTGTCTGTCTGTCTATCTATGTCTCTGTCTGTCTGTCTGTCTGTCTGTCTGCCTGCCTGTCTGTCTGTCTCTCTCTCGCTGTCTGTCTGTCTGTCTGTCTCTCTCTGTCTGTCTGTCTGTCTCTGTCTCTCTCTCTCTCTCTCTCTCTCTCTCTCTCTCTCTCTCTCTCTCTCTCTCTCTCTCTCTCTCTCGCTCTACTCTATATATATATAGAAATAGATAGATAGATAGATATAGATATACTTATCTATGTATTTACCTATCTTATTCAATCACCCTGTCTATTTTGTATCTTACACTTCTATGTAAATATCATTTTATCAAGTTCATTTTTGCTTAAGTAGGTACGTCTCAGTCCAGTTTTTTTTTCTTATAGGTAGATCAAAAGCGAATTTTTACCGCAACTTTATATTGTAGTGGAAAAGGAGATGGGAATATAAAGGAAAAGAATCAATGGATAGCCTGCTTAATGGAATAGTCGCTTGCGGAAATAAACGAATATGTGTCAGATATTCTAAAACCTTAACCCAATAGGCCTACTCACTTCTCAATCTCTCCTCTCTCTCTCTCTCTCTCTCTCTCTCTCTCTCTCTCTCTCTCTCTCTCTCTCTCTCTCTCTCTCTCTCTCTCTCTCTCTCTTTCTCTCTCTCTCTGTCTCTCTCTCTGTGTCTCTCTCTGTCTCTCTCTCTGTCTCTCTCTCTTTCTCTCTCTCTTTCTCTTTCTTTCTCTCTATCTATCTATCTATCTTTTCCTTCTCTTCTGTAACACTCTCAATGTTGGGTATTAAATTTTCGCTAGAGCTTTTCTCTAACTACTTCTAATATTAACCTTGTTAGTTTCTCTAACATACCAAGATATTAACATATTTTGTTTCATTGTTTATAACTGATGTAGATCCACAGTGGACTTTTCTATCAACTATAGAGCAATATATCCACTCACTAAGAACATAAAAGACGCGGATGGTACACACTAATTCAATCTTAGAGCAGAATCCACTTGCTTTACTGTAACAAATGTATTTGGTTAGCTTTTCCATCTTCACATTAGAACACGATAGTTGGTCAAAACTTGGCTTAATGTGGATTTGGTATCATTGTAAAGCCATAGGTTGTCAGAAGATAAACCTCTCGACCCAGAAACGCTGGGGGCTGTCTTCGCGGGTTTGAATTTTTCTCTTTACCAATGATCGGTGATAGGTGATAGGTGTTCCGCTTTTTTTTTAAACTTCTCATCGCTGCTCTCTGTAATAGAGATTTGATTGGTGTAAAAGACAAGGCCTCATAATATACTTTCACCTCTCAACCAGTGGACTTTACTTGGCAACCAACCAAGAGATAATAAATCACTTGATTGGTCATTTAAATCAGCCAATTCCAAATCCTAACAGATAAAAAAGAGTGACGTCATTTCTGGTTCTTAACTATTTGATAGCATCAGGACCACACATTTTACACCTCCAATGTACAGTAACCGTTGCCCTATGAAGTGCTTTCATTGTCATATTTCTTCCTTTGTTTTCTTTGTTTTTTATTGTATTTGAGAGATGAGGATTCGACTCGTTGTTTTTTATTGTATTTGAGAGATGAGGATTCGACTCGTTGTTTTTTATTGTATTTGAGAGATGAGGATTCGACTCGTTGGTTTTTATTGTATTTGAGAGATGAGGCTTCGACTCTATTTTTATATCAACAGGAATCTTAAAAAAATAAGAATTTTGATTGAGTATAGAATTTTTAAAAAATACTCAAAACGAAACAAAAAAAAATCTTTCTTTGCAGAAGTTATAATTATACTGAATTAGGATACATTATGCGAACAAAAATTGGTCTTTTACCTAATCTAGTCGTATGAAAGTCTGAGTAGTACTTCAGTCAGGCTGGCTCTAACGAGATGAAAATTACATGATTAGAGCAATACTTTCTCCAAATTTCTCTTCACAACGATGTCTGAAAATCCTTTTGAGACATCCTCAATTGTCGAGTCTTTTCCTAATAAATGCTCTCTGATTCTTGAACGTGTTTCACGGTAACATTGCGATGACTGCATCCTTAGTAAGACGCTCTCTGATTCTTGAACGTGTTTCACGGTAACATTGCGATGACTGCATCCTTAGTAAGACGCTCTCTGATTCTTGAACGTGTTTCACGGTAACATTGCGATGACTGCATCCTTAGTAAGACGCTCTCTGATTCTTGAACGTGTTTCACGGTAACATTGCGATGACTGCATCCTTAGTAAGACGCTCTCTGATTCTTGAACGTGTTTCACGGTAACATTGCGATGACTGCATCCTTAGTAAGACGCTCTCTGATTCTTGAACGTGTTTCACGGTAACATTGCGATGACTGCATCCTTAGTAAGACGCTCTAAGAGAATGTGATTGTTTCGATACGTTTCAGATTCGAATCTGTCTCCAGTTTGATCTTTCTATTTATTTATCTGTTTGTTTAGTTGTAGAACTACCAGTCAATCTGTTTATCTATCCATATGAAATAATTTCTGTCAATCTATCTCTGTGTTATCTATGGTTCTACTTTCTTATTTTTTTCATTTGTCATTTGCTGTGGTGGAGCATAAAAACAAATTAACAACATAAAAACAAAGGAGCGCCAATCTGACATTCCACGCATCTTCCGACATAATTAATATTAAGAGTCCTTGCTTTTCGCATTTAAGATATGATTTCTTCTTCTTCTTCTTCTTCTTCTTCTTCTTCTTCTTCTTCTTCTTCTTCTTCTTCTTCTTCTTCTTCTTCTTCTTCTTCTTCTTCTTCTTCTTCTTCTTCTTCTTCTTCTTCTTCTTCTTCTTCTTCTTCTTCTTCTTCTTCTTCTTCTTCTTCTTCTTCTTCTTCTTCTTCTTCTTCTTCTTCTTCTTCTTCTTCTTCCTCTTCTTCTTTTCATCGTCATTTTAAGTCGGCATGTTCTTCTGAAATAATGGAATGTCTCACAGTGTTCGAAACCCTTTTCAAGATTGGGATTCAGTGCATCTAGAGGCTAGTATGAATCTTACTACGTTAAGGGACATCACATCAGATGGACGAGGCCTTGTCACGTTACCTACACCAACAAGTCAAAGGCAATGAAAATGATTTTTCTTGTACCGCCCTTGTTCTCTTTGTACCACCGGCTCTGTAGTTTCTTATGCTTCTCAACAACTTGGCTGTGTCCATGACCTTGACCTCTGGTCAGGTCTTTAAGCTGCTAGGGAAGTAAATACACACGCTCTCTCTCTCTCTCTCTCTCTCTCTCTCTCTCTCTCTCTCTCTCTCTCTCTCTCTCTCTCTCTCTCTCTCTCTCTCTCTCCTTCTCTCTCTCCGTCTCTCTCTCTCCTTCTCTCTCTCCGTCTCTCTCTCTCTCCTTCTCTCTCTCTCCGTCTCTCTCTCTCTCTCTCTCTCTCTCTCTCTCTCTCTCCTTCTCTCTCTCTCTCTCTCTCTCTCTCTCTCTCTCTCTCTCTCTCTCTCTCTCCTTCTCTCTCTCTCCACGGGTCAGGGTTGGATATGGATACACAGATTTTGATAATTAGAGAAAAACAAAGGAAAAGAGACAAAGAGAAGGAGAGAGAAAAACGTAAGAGAAAGGTAAATTAGTTGTATTATTCCTTTTCTCGTGTCGAAGAAAGTAAAGTTGTGTGCTTGCCTCGACTTAACTCTGGGGAGAGAGAGAGAGAGAGAGAGAGAGAGAGAGAGAGAGAGAGAGAGAGAGAGAGAAAGATAGATAGAGAGGGAGAGAGGGTAAAATCATCTCCTATGCAAATCTAGTAGCGGCACTATAAAATGTTTCCATCCCTGCCGACAGCTCGCCCAATTTGGCAACTCCATCCGATTCTCACACTAATTATTTGGCCAGCTTTCATCACCTTTGACCTCAGGAAATGAGGCAGAATTTGCTTCCTTATGGGCAGCAGGTAGATTTTTCTCTGTGACGTCATTTATCAAGGTTAACTTAGACGTCGAGGGTTCCACCATGGCTATTCTTTAAACACAAAACAGCTGTTGTATAAAGTCAAAAAAAGAGGGAAGAGTTAATAATTCAGTTCTTTGCTTAGTTAAAGAAATGAAAGGATTTTTCTCCCATTAGGATTTTCTTTCAATCATTTTGAATTTCTTTCGTAAGCAAAAATGGCCTGCTATGTACATTCCCCAACTAGCAAAATTTTTAGGTTGCTGGTTTCTGGAGCGCTCACTTGTTTGTTATTTTCTTTATCTTTCTACTGTTTGTACGTGTTAGGCTTTTTTAAAATTTAGATCATCATACACCATCTAATAAAAGGTCAGTCTTACATAGAAGCATGTCTGTTACTTAAAAAAATAAATCAGAAATTCCAGTCCACCACGTTCTATTTCAGTATTATAATGCTCTGGGACAACTGCTGTCCTAAACTTTCAATTTTTTTTAATTCTGCATACATTTTTAACTTCTAAGCGAGGATCTTCAAAAATAGCTTGTTTTTATATCTTCCGAAATTCTTTTGAAAAGTAAATCTTTATACCTTTGCAGTTTTATTTTCCTTCCAGTTTGCTGGATTTTTTTTTCATTTATTTTTGTTACTGCTGATTTTTTTTTCTACTCAATAATAATATTTTTAATGTCATCACAACAGATTCGGTTTTTTTTTTTGTTGTTGTTGTTGTTTTTTTGGCCTGAAACAAATTTAACGTCTGTTTGTAAACAGTGCTGTGGTAGTTAGTAGCCTGATTTAACCTATTTGACCATACGGTTTCCCCTTCTGGGTGATGGTACCTCCTCAAACTTATTTGCGATCATTATTGTCTTCAACTCACTGACTCTCTATACCTTTCCTACTCTTAACGTCTATACCTCTCATCCTAAAAAAATCTCTTTCTTTATCTGTTTGTTTGAGTGTGTGTGTGTGTGCGTCTCTTTCTTTATCTGTTTGTTTGAGTGTGTGTGTGTGTCTCTTTCTTTATCTGTTTGTTTGAGTGTGTATGTGTGTGTGCGTCTCTTTCTTTATCTGTTTGTTTGAGTGTGTGTGTGTGTGCGTGTCTTTCTTTGCTTCCTCCCAGCGATTTCTATCTCTCTGTATCCTCCATCTACATCCTGCCTTTGCCCTGGTTGTAGTTGTCGTTCTCTTTGTCTGTTTGTCTGTCTTAGTCTAATATCTTAGTTATCGTCTTCTCTATGGTCAATCGAATTCGTTCTCTCTCTCTCTCTCTCTCTCTCTCTCTCTCTCTCTCTCTCTCTCTTTCTTTCTCTATCTATCTCTCTCTGTCTCTCTCTCTCTCTGTCTCTGTCTATCTGTCTCTCTCTCTCTCTCTCTCTCTCTCTCTCTCTCTCTCTCTCTCTCTCTCTCTCTCTCTCTTTCTATCTCTCTCACTGTCTCTTTCTCTCTCTGTCTCTCTGTCTGTCTGTCTGTCTGTCTGTCTGTCTGTCTGTCTGTCTGTCTGTCTCTCTCTCTCTCTCTCTCTCTCTCTCTCTCTCTCTCTCTCTCTCTCTCTCTCTCTCTCTCTCTCTCTCTCTCTCTCTGTGACTTTCTAACAATTTTATAAACATTTTACAAGATAGTTATAGAAAAATGTTTCCCTCTGTAATCTGCGTTGAAAACCTCACTATATTTCTAAAACTTGAACATTTAGCTTTTTAATGCCTTGCCCCGTACTGTGTCCATCATTTCCTTATCTGGTTCTTCCACAACGTTTTATCTCTTTATCCTAGCGGTATTCAGCACTATTGGCCATACTATTGCCTCATGTGGTGATAATCTAAGTGAGTCGCTCAAGTTACAAGAGTGAACATTAGAGCTGTCAGTGAGCATCACTAGGAGGCCTCACATTATTCATCTGTATTTGTCCCCCCCCCCACCCCTCTCTCTCTCTCTCTCTCTCTCTCTCTCTCTCTCTCTCTCTCTCTCTCTCTTTCTTTCTTTCTTTCTATTTCTCTCTTTGCATCTCTCTACACCTCTCTCGCTCTTCTCTTCTCTTCTCTTATCCGCTCCATATCACCCCTGTCTGTCTCCCTCTGTTACCTACCTATCCTTTCACTCACTCTCTCTCTCTCTCTCTCTCTCTCTCTCTCTCTCTCTCTCTCTCTCTCTCTCTCTCTCTCTCTCTCTCTCTCTCTCTCTCTCTCTCTCTTTCCCTGTCTTTGTCGACTTTGCAAACTGCCGATTAATCCGACTAATAAACTGTATATATCCATCCATTAAATAAAATTTCATTGAGTGTAACTTACATAATTGTTCACTCTTTTACCAGCGGGCTGTATTCTTGAAATTCAAAGTTGAGTTTCAATTTTAAGCCTATGTTATAAGAAAAAATAGTGTGGCGTTTCAAAATGAACGATGTTTTTCGAAAGAGACTGGACTCTCTTGAACAATATTATTGAATATCTAGAAATTGCAAATGCTTGAACTTTTTGCAACACTGTGGAGCTTGGCGCATTGCGTAAAGCATAATCTGAAATTTGGTGCTTAGACTTAAAAAAAGTTCCCGAAAGTTCTGAGTAAACGAGTTGACTTTTCTTTCGTTTGATCACTGGACTTAATGTTTGGAGGAAATCATCTGTGCTTTTGACAATCCGTACCGCAACATGAAACCAAGGAAATATCGGGCTCTTGGTCTCCCGGCGACTCCTGGAACAGCCCTGCTGGCCATTGTCTTTGTTTTGAGCGTCTCCCCGCGTCTGGTGGGGGCCACATCTCCAGCCAGTGACCAGTCGGTTGACCCAGCCCTGGACACTGGTTCCGTGACTGGCCAGGTACCCATGAGGACCCTGGCGGTCAATCCCGGCAGCAAGACGCCTGTGAACGTGGTCCTGCTGGTCCCCTACAGAGACACGTTCAAGTGGTCCTACCCGAAGATCATGCCCGCCGTGGAGATCGCGTTACAAAAAATTGACGCGGACGAGAATCTGTTGGCCGACCACTACCTGCGTCTCCGCTACTTCGACTCCAACTGTGATGATGCGGTGAGTAGCTTGTCCTCTGTAGTCATTGTCTTGCATGCGGTGAGTAGCTTGTCCTCTGTAGTCATTGTCTTGCATGCGGTGAGTAGCTTGTCCTCTGTAGTCATTGTCTTGCATGCGGTGAGTAGCTTGTCCTCTGTAGTCATTGTCTTGCATGCGGTGAGTAACTTGTCCTCTGTAGTCATTGTCTTGCATGCGGTGAGTAACTTGTCCTCTGTAGTCATTGTCTTGCATGCGGTGAGTAGCTTGTCCTCTGTAGTCATTGTCTTGCATGCGGTGAGTAGCTTGTCCTCTGTAGTCATTGTCTTGCATGCGGTGAGTAGCTTGTCCTCTGTAGTCATTGTCTTGCATGCGGTGAGTAGCTTGTCCTCTGTAGTCATTGTCTTGCATGCGGTGAGTAGCTTGTCCTCTGTAGTCATTGTCTCTTGCATGCGGTGAGTAGCTTGTCCTCTGTAGTCATTGTCTTGCATGCGGTGAGTAGCTTGTCCTCTGTAGTCATTGTCTTGCATGCGGTGAGTAGCTTGTCCTCTGTAGTCATTGTCTTGCATGCGGTGAGTAGCTTGTCCTCTGTAGTCATTGTCTTGCATGCGGTGAGTAGCTTGTCCTCTGTAGTCATTGTCTTGCATGTTAGTAGTTTGACAGTCAGTTTCTGTCTTACATAAGTTGTAACAACGTGTGATTTACGTTTCTGTGTTCTTCGGGTTTCTGACTCACATTTTAAACATATGTGCTTCAGGTTTCTATCTCCAAATTTAACAACGTGTGTGTCAAGTTTTCCTCTAGCATGTAAAAAATTCCATTTTTGTTTCAGGTTTGTCTCTTATATTACATGTTTGATATCCTAGTACTGTTTAGCATTTATAGAGAATTCTAAGAGGCTTACACTCTCCAGATATGGTAGCTTTAGGGTTGATCCTGAGTGTTAAGAGTCTGACCTTGAACCACCCTCCAGGTCCGGAACCTGAAGGACCCTAGTTTTATCTCTAGTATGGGTCTCATCTTTTGAGCACTTTGCTGCCTGACCAGAGGAGTAAAAAACTAGTTTGATTAAAGCAGTGGCATGGCTATATCAAATATTTGATCAGCCCTTTTAGCACTACAATATGCCTCCAGGAAAGCTATCTTAATGACCTGCTCCACGGTCAACAGCACAGATTTCCAAACCAACAAGAAGTAAAAATTATGTTGTCAGACTACTTTTACGACAAGCCAACTAATAATAGTGCTAAGTTATAAACGTTATGTTTTACAGTCCTTAGTTATATTTTGCAGCTTTTTGCTTACTATATTTTTTTAACAGCATGTAGTCATTACATCAATTGATTGCTGATTGCATGAATATATTAATTTTCAAATCTAACTCATCTACATCGTCAAACCCCAATATGAAGTCGTACATTTACATTATATCTTAACAGAGAATCTGTGGGAGCTTTTGACATGCAACTTGTGTATTTTGATTCAGTGGTTTAGAAATCAGTAGAATGTTTGGAATTGTTTCAAGCTAAGCATACGCAATGCCCTATGTTATGTTTTTTAGTGAGTTTCACAGACTGTTTGTAAATCATTCGAAATTTATCTGCTTTTTGACCGATGCACTGATCCGACCTGACGGACGGTAGAGTAACTTGGCAGATTTGGTGGAAGATAGTGATACCGAAATCTAGCAGTAGGGACTAGCGCTTTCGCATTCGCATTTCCAAATACATTTCGACCAAAAAATCCTTTAAAATCTGATTCTCTTTCGATGGAAAAGGACACTATGCCAATATTCTGGGAAATTTTGGTAAGAATAATGACGGAGAAGTAAAACTTTTCATGGTTATTTCAACTTTGAGACAAGATCCAAAATCGAGATCTAGGTTTAACTTTGCTTGCTAGGTTTGGCTATTCTCTGTTATCATGGCGAAGCATCTAGTAGCGGTAGGTCTACAGATAATGAGATAGAAATTTTGATAGTTAAGACGTCGGAGTGGTCAATAATATGAGTATCTTTTCTTCTCCCCTAAGTCTGACCTCTTCTCTAACGTTTCAGAACCCGCTGAACTATGCGGTGAACGCCTACATCGACAAGCTGGCGGACGTCTTCTTCGGCCCGTGTTGTGACTACTCTCTGGCGCCTGTTGGTCGACAGGCCATGTTCTGGAAGATTCCACTAGTCACTGTTGGCGCAGAGGCCCCAGACTTCCTCACAGAGAAACTCACCAAATACGGCACACTGACACGGGCTGGGCCGAAAAACCTCCTGGATGTCTCAGACTTTCTCATCAATCGGATACAGTCGTTCCACTGGAAGAAGATTAATATAGTGAGTTTGGTCTTTATTCTTAGATTGTCATTTTCTGTCTCTGTCTCTATCTCTGCCTGTATGTCTGTCTGTCTGTCTGTCTGTCTGTCTGTCTGTCTGTCTCTCTCTCTCTCTCTCTCTCTCTCTCTCTCTCTCTCTCTCTCTCTCTCTCTCTCTCTCTCTCTCTCTCGCTGCCTTTCCCTTTTATCTTTTAGTAAACTAGACTTGTAAAACATTTCGAATAATTAAGCATTTTTCTTCAGGCTGAGATATTGTTATATCAAACGACAACCATCATAATCATTATTTGAAAAATAAATGTAGAAGTTGATTTAATACTAACCACTGTCGAGAGAATCGATACAATAGCTCCAACTGGCGAATCCTTCCAAAATCTTTCGAGATTTCCAGACACGCTTTCTTGTTACCAGGCCTGAAGGGAGCCAATCTTCTCCACGGAGTCTTGTTTCTGCTTGTGGCGATCAGCACGACTTACGCTTAAAAACCAAAATCTCCCATAGCCTTAAGTTAGTCACTGATTTCTCCCAGGGGTCACGTAATAGAATATGTGAAAATATTTTTTGCTAAGAGCTTAGCGCCGCATCTTACGCAATCAAGATTCGAACTCTTGTCATTCAGATCTAAAACCCATCCGACCATCAGTTAGCTCAGGTGTTCCTAAGATGTTTATCTGTGAAAACAATATACGTCTGATCAGACAATTGAGAGACTTTGGGTTCGACTCCTGATTAGTGTACCTGGTGTTAGGATTGGATCATTATTACTGTACCAGCTCCATTCCCTGCTCGACAGAGAGCTGCTATCTTAGTTTAATATTCTCCTGAATCAGAGAATGTACAATGTATGTAAATCTCTTCAAAGAAGCACTTGATCTATTATTTTACAGCTTTATGCTGATGACGAACTGTTCGTGGCCAAGTCGTTGAAGGGCGCATGCATCAAAACTAAACTGGAGTGTGAACCAGCCCATCTTCGCGATCATAAAGATAAAGGATTGATGCTCAAGAAACTTCTAGGGCTGTATAACAGCGGTAGGTGAACAGATAGGGGAGTTCAGGAAAGACAGAAGCGAGAAAAGAGGGTGGGTGAAAAACAGGAATTAGAGTGCAAGAGAAAGAGAGAGAGAGAGAGAGAGAGAGAGAGAGAGAGGGAGAGAGAGAGAGAGAGAGAGGGAGAGAGAGACAGAGAGACAGAGAGACAGAGAGAGACAGAAAATGAGAGACAGAATTAGAGAGAGAGAAAGAAAGAGAGAGAGAGAGAGAGAGAGAGAGAGAGAGAGAGAGAGAGAGAGAGAGAGAGAGAGAGAGAAAGAGAGAGAGAGAGAGAGAGACCAAAGGACGGACGATTCTATACCTAGAGAACTCAATATATATATATATTGTGTATTTGATATTGAACAGAGTATATGAAGCAACCACCAACCCCGAACTAGCTAGATGCGAACAAGGTGGACGGAAAACATAAAAAACCATCGAAACCAGAGATCGCATAGATGTTTCACATCATGAGCTCCTGTTTACGCTTCGTCCTAGTTCTCGGTTTGACGTAGAGAGAGCTAGAGGAGATTACCTCTTCGAAGAAGAAGAAGAAGAAGAAGAAGAAGAAGAAGAAGAAGAAGAAGAAGAAGAAGAAGAAGAAGGAGGACGAGGACGAGGAGAACGAGGACGAGGAAGAGAAGGAGGGGGAGGAGGAGGAGGAGGAGGAGAAGGAAAAATAATAGAAAAAGAAAAGAAAGAGGAAAAAATATAATTAACAAGAGGGAGAAGAAGAAAAACAGACAAAAGAAGGTATGATGTGGAGCTGAAATAATTAAGATAGTTATAAATGTGTGTGTGTTTGGGAGGGGGGGGGGGGGGCGTGCGATGAATGGGAGGTTGCTGGTGTTACAGAGTAGGGTCTCGTTTGAAGTGATCCAAGCTAGAATATTACTGCCATAACTGGTTGGAATGGTTTTCTGGAAACTCAACTTGATTTAATAATAAATGCTATTGATTTTCAGCTGTTTTTTCCGTTTTGTTTTGCTTTTTTGTTGTTTATAATTTGACTTCTTTTTTTCATTTCTATATAGCAAGGAAGAGTTATGCCACGATCAGAGCTGACAAACTTAGAGAGCGCTGAGCTTTGTTATAATGTTAATTCAAAATGATAACATCCTGATAAATTTTCCGATATCTCTGTGGTTATTCTTTCAAATGGTCACAGAGCCAAGGAAAAATAAGGGTTTTTTTTTTTATTTTTTTTACTTATCTGCAATTTCTTATGTTGATGTTGTTGTTTTCATTTTCCTCTTGATGTTATACATCTTTGTAAATGTTTCATGCTCGATTTATTTAAAAATTTCTCATTACAAACAAAAATGGCTCTTTTGTCTTTTTTTTTTTATTGATATACAACTTTTCGCTTGGTTTTTTCAACGAAATAAATGTTGAAATGTCGCGAAGAGATTTGTAGTGATAGTCAATACAAAATTATAATGGTACCTAGGCTTTTCATATATATGTTTCACGTTTAATACCCGAGCTTAGAATTATAAGTTAACACTTTAAACCTCAAATCTCCCTACTACCACCCGCTTCAACACACACCCCCCTCCCCTCCCGTCTCACACACTCCCCTCTTGCTATATCAGAGATGAAAATCTGTAAACGAAGTATCCAACCAGAGGTAACAGGGTGGAGAAGTTTTGTGCAATCCAAACCTTTGTACAGATCTTTATAAAGGTTCAACATCGTACAGGCTTTAAAAATTGGGCAGCTAAGCAATAATCCTTAAAACATTTTTTGAGGGAATCCATAGCCTTCTCATAAGGGGTTTTAAAAGATCTCCAAAGAGATTTGGAAAGTAAAAAAAAAATTGGACGAATATCTCTCATGAATCATGACTGCAAACTGAGTTTTTTTTTTTTATTTATTTCATTTTTTAAATTATTTTTGTTGTTGTTTTAAATCCTGACTCTTGTGATGGGTGTATTGGGCAGTCATGAGGAAATTAAGGGACGGCAACTCCACTTTATCTTTACACAATCAACATTGACAAAAGACTTAAAATGTATGATTTATTGGATTTTTCTTGTTACCTTTGTGGGTTGTGCTTTTTTTAAAATTACAATTAATTATACAAAAATAATTTTGCTGTTTCCAGTTCAGTTTTTGATAGCTGTTTCGAGACAAGACCTGTGTCTGGTTGTGACTCTGAGGACAGAGAGATGGAGAGAAAGAGAGGCACAGAGAGAGATAGAGACAGAGAGAGACAGAGAGAGACAGAGAGAGAGAGAGAGAGAGAGAGAGAGAGAGAGAGAGAGAGAGAGAGAGAGAGAGAGAGAGAGAGAGAGAGAGAGAGAGAGAGAGAGAGAGAGAGAGAGAGACAGAGAGAGAGAGAGAGAGAGAGAGAGAGAGAGAGAGAGAGAGAGAGAGAGAGAGAGAGAGAGAGAGAGAGAGAGAGAGACAGAGAGAGACAGAGAGAGACAGAGAGAGAGAGAGAGAGAGAGAGAGAGAGAGAGAGAGAGAGAGAGAGAGAGAGAGAGAGAGGAATCCGTGACGTGCGCACAGGGCTAGCATTTCAGTGCCCGATCGACCGGAAGTGGAAGGGAAGTAGGTAGAAACTCATTCGGGAGTCTTCAGAGAAGAAACTGTTATCATCGGATTAGTTGGTTGTAGAATCCTTTGTTCTGGGCAAACGCCAATTTCATGTCTATTAACATTTTGTACAAACTTCTTGATATAACCTCAGGCTGTTATGGGCGCTTCTTTTATCGGTAGAAAATACTCACCAAACCGATGTAGCCCATACAAACCACATTGACCGCCCTGACTTGTATGGATTCTCTAGTAACACGACTGCGAGCCTGCGGACCCGATGTTTGTTTATCGCTATCGATAGGCAGAGCCAATACACAGATCTGATAAAGTTCTTTCTTACATTTCCCGCCGTCATGATAGGAAAGTGAAGATTAGTCCAATGTTTACAGAAAATGACGCAGTGTCTTGTGAGCAATGGCTCTTACAGATAGATCTAATTTAGAAAAACAGCGAGCGATATTTTAAGATTATTTTGAAATTTCCCGACAGTGCTAGTTGGTTTGAGAGTGTTGAGAAGATACTGGAAATGATTGAACTAACTCTTATCTTCGATCATTATTGCTAGAAATATGAGATGAAAGAGAAAAAAAATCAGTGAAAATATATTCCGTTCTTTTTGTTACATCTAGCGGCTTTAATGTACTGGTCCTAACCTGTTGAATGGATATTATCTGTTTCATCTTCTCTTTGTGTCATTAAAAATCTGTAAATTTGACATTTGATATTTTAATTTATTTCCTTTTGTAATAAACACAATGTTGTATGTATCGCTTTTTTTACACTTAAATAAAATGCGCTATGATAGAAAAACTAATGCTCTGTCATTTCGATGTGAGAGGTAAACGATATTGGTACCCTATGAGTACTCATTGTCCTGAGCCTGTCACCAGTGGATCATGTTGACCTAGAGACACCAATATCCTGGCTCGATGGAGAAAAGTGGACAGACAACTCTTGGAATAATTCATAAACTATTTTTTTATCCTTTCGTTGACACACTCATGATTATTACAGCGTCTACCGATAATTGCTGCTTTTGAAAAAAAGAATTATTTATTCATTTCCTTTTTTCCCCTCTGACGTAGTTTTCTATGGCAGTTTTTACTTATGGTTGTCCTTTTTTTTTTTGACAGAATGTTGTTTATAACCGTGATTTTATTGTTATTGTTTTAGTGTGTTCGCACTTTTGTTGTTGCTATAAGTGTCACCATCTCCCTTGCTGCTCAAGTCTTTAATGATGTTTTCACCAGGTTTTGTTAGCAGTATCACATTTTTGTTTCTTTTCTTTTTTATTTAAAATAAAAACTAAGGAAAAAAAAAACTTCTCCAACGGCAAGAGCAGGACAGATAAGGGGATACAAGGAACAGAGAGAGCCAGAGAGAAAGAGGAAGATAGAGAGAAAAGACATCGTTCGTAAACTCATCATCTCAGCATTGTTATACGACTATCAGACAGAGATCAAGCGAGGCAGGCTGAAACGGAAAGTAAAAGAAAAAAAAATCAGAGGCACAGAAAGAAATTTGATATAAAGACTACATGGCAAATCATTTTTGTATAGACTTGCATATTTTCTTTATAAATACTAAAACGAAAAAAAAATTGAACGCTGAAATCAAAAACATTTGGATGAAAAACTGATTATGAAAAAAGTAAAAGAAGAGTAGAACTGATATTAAGGAAGGAAGGAAGGCGAGATTTTTGTTTAGTTTCGCGCATGGAACAGAAGGAGATTGAGTGGAGTCGGTGCAGCGCCATCTTGGTGTGCTCCTTCATCAATCAAGACGGTCGCCTGGAACTGACATGATATTCAATAACTCTGTACGGAGCACGGCTGGCCGCTTTCACTGGAGTGACCCCCCTTAGATTGGGCCTGCTTCCACTTCCGGTGGGCGAAGGAGGCGTGGCCATGCGGCAAGTCATGTGACTTAACAGATTGATTTTTCTTAGTTGATACTTTTGTTTTATTTTTGTTTGTTTTGTTTTTTTTGTTTTTTTTTTGGTTTAGGTTGGTTTTTGTTGTTTGTTTTCTTTATAATTTTTGCAGCTGTGTGGATGCAGCAAATCATCTTTTGATCAACAATGATAGTATCATACTGTATTTTTTTTTCGTATCATAGTTTGTTTCCTTGTTTATGTTTCTTTTTGTTTTATTGTTCCATTATGATTCTACCTATCTCTATTTATATAGAGAGACTCATTCCAATACTTCCTTTTCTTACTCTCTAAATTTCCAATTATTGCTTTTCCTTCTTTCATTTTTTCTTTATTTCTTCTTCTTTTTCTTCTTCTTCTTCTTCTTCTTCTTCTTCTTCTTCTTCTTCTTCTTCTTCTTCTTCTTCTTCTTCTTCTTCTTCTTCTTCTTCTTCTTCTTCTTCTTCTTCTTCTTCTTCTTCTTCTTCTTCTTTTTCTTCTTCTTCTTCTTCTTTTTCTTCTGCTTCTTCTTTTCTCTTATTCTTTCTTTCTTTATCTTTCTTTACCTTTCGAAGCTCTCGCCCTCTCATATAGAGCCTCCATTCCATCACTGCCATACGGTTTGCTTAGCCGGCCGTTTCACCCTGACGTCTTTCAACTAATCGTTTGTCTTAAACCACAGAACATTGTCCGCGCTTGATACAGCAGAATGGGTGCCTCAAGGAGAGAGGGGCAAAGAAAGAGAGAGAGAGAGAGAGAGAGAGAGAGAGAGAGAGAGAGAGAGAGAGAGAGAGAGAGACAGAGAGACAGAGAGACAGACAGACAGAGAGAGAGACAGACAGACAGACAGACAGACAGACAGACAGACAGATAGGCACACACACACACAGATAGGGAGACAGACAGACAGACAGACACACACACACACAGATAGGGAGACAGACACACACACACACACAGAATGTGGTGGACAATAATTTTCAGCATAGAATTGATGACTTCTCTATGCTGTTGCTTACACTATAGAACTTTTACATATGCAAAAAAAAAAAAAGAAACTAAAATAAATTGCAACATCTAACAGCAAGGGACATAACTCTCTATACAGCTTCGTGTTCATGGGTGCTTAGAATCTGAGAAATTACGACAGAAAGATGCAGTTAACAATAAAGTTGTAGATATCGGTTTCTCGTGGCTCATGACACAAGACTAAGCTAGCTGGGTTGAAGAGCGAGAATAACGTGATATTGTTCGATTAGGGAGATTCTTGCTGACTTCTCTAGCTCTACATTTCGTTGTGCTGTTTTGACCAAACTACAGGGTGACCATGACGGAGGAGGGTCCGTGCTCTCCAGCAAGGCTGTCCTCCGCTGGGTCCAGTCACGCATGGTCACTCTTTTACAGACGCCAAAAATACATTCCGATAGTTAAAGATATCATAAACATCTATGAAACAAAAGAAACTTTTAGGTCTGTTTGTTTGAATCGAACGAGGTTAAAACGAGAATACTGTCATATTGTGATCAAGATCTAGAGTTTATGAAAGAAATTGATTTATGTGCTCTGAGCAGTTATTGAAAGAAAAAATACAGAATTTGCTGATATCCGAGGTGCAGATTAACATTAAGGATTAGTTCCCTTGGTTTAAACGATTAGGACACAGATTAACAGTTGGGACATTGTGTGCGTTCGTCTCACAGCGGAATTGCTTCTAATTGGAGCTCTGTGTCTCTCTCTCTCTCTCTCTCTCTCTCTCTCTCTCTCTCTCTCTCTCTCTCTCTCTCTCTCTCTCTCTCTGTAACTATCTCTGACTGTCTCTTTCTCTGTCTCTGTTTCTTTTACTCTATTTCTCTGTCTGTCTCTTTCTCTCTCTGTCTCTCTGTCTCTGTCTCTCTCTCTCTCTCTCTCTCTCTCTCTCTCTCTCTCTCTCTCTCTCTCTCTCTCTCTCTCTCTCTCTCTGTTTCTGCCTCTGTCTGTCGTCTGTCTGTCTGTCTGTCTGTCTGTCTCTCTCTCTCTCTCTCTCTCTGTCTCTGTCTGTCTGTCTGTCTGTCTGTCTGTCTGTCTCTCTCTCTCTCTCTCTCTCTCTCTCTCTGTCTCTGTCTCTGTCTCTGTCACTATCTCTGACTGTCTCTTTCTCTCTCTCTGTTTCTCTTTCTCTATTTCTCCGTCTGTCTCTTTCTCTCTCTGTCTCTCTCTCTCTCTTTGTCTCTCTGTTTCTCTCTCTCTCTCTCGTCTCTCTAGGAATAGAAAAAGGTATAAGAGAGATGAAAAAAAGGAAGAAGAAGAAGGAGATGAGGAGGAAAAGAAAAATATATGAAAGAGAAGTTTTTGAGTAGTACAAGAGCCATCTCAACGGATTGTATAAGAATGGCCAATCTGGAACAAATATCTGTATGGTTTCCACTGATCGCTTGGCTGGGCCTCCCAAGGGAGAGAGAAACATGGTGCTAATTTCCGCACAAGTGAGTGACATCGTCACGTCCCTGGGGATTTCAACATCGCCATGCCACGGACCAAAACACCTGATCTGACTGAGAAGATTACTGTGAAGAGGCCGGAAGGTGGGGGGGGGGGGGGGGGGGGTGTGGTGGAGAGTTGGGGGAAGGATGGGGGAGGCATCTCAAAAGTTGGATGGTCGTAATTCCAATCTGCCCAGATTCCAATTTGTGTGTGGAAAACCAATGCGATTGTGAAAATATCTTAAATATTTGCATTTCTAGACTTTTTTTTGTGCAAATATAATTGGTTTTCGTAATCCCAACGCAAATATATTTAGCTAATTGGTGTCACCTGGAAAAGTACACAGATATGGGGACGTGAATAAAATATAACTTTACTTATAATTTTTTAAAAAGTGGTTGGAATGGGAAAAAAAACGTGATAAAATTGTAGAGTCCAATATCTTTTATTTGAATCATGTTATCGAGAAATAAGAAATAACTTTAAGAATTCTTTTTATTTTGAGGTTAAAGGGCGCAAATCCTAAGTGAGCATATCTCTTTGTTTCATGGCGGCTACAAACTAAAGTTCCTTCAGTGCAAACCTCTTGATACAATAGCGGTCTTGTATCACACAATGTGTCTCGATTCCTATGATAAAGCACTCCTGATAGATTATAGTTTACCGTTAAATGACAAAGTTCCAAAGAGGCTTTGCCTTGAAACATCTAGGTTAACGATTGTTTCCAGAAATAAAACGAAGGAGATCAATGCTCATTTGTTCCGCATAGGGTATGAGCAGTAAATTTTAAATGAAAAGCTTTACAAGTCTAACGGCCGACATAATCCCATGACGAGTTTGCAAGCAGCTTTTGTTGCAGGTTTTCCAGATCAATGGTCCCGTGTATTATCTTCCATGGGAAACCGGAGAAGGCAGTGACAGACCCGGGCTCCCAGCCATTGTCTTAGTCTTGTACCACACATGAATTATTGAGACTCCGTACAGTTTGCAGCCCTTCGAGTTGAACTTAATGGGTCCTTAATGGGCAGTTCCCATTCTTCACCCTCCACATCGAGCGGCGCCGCTGCTGCCCATTTGCCGAGCCGCTTTTCTTGCCGTCGGACTAATGGTTTACGGCGAGACTCCCCGATCTGGGAGACAATTCACACACAACTCATAGGCTATGCTGTGGGACATGGACATGCAGTTGTCGCAATTTTCTTTTCTTCTTCTTCTCCTTGTTTTTATCTTTGCATCCATATAAATCGGATATGATCTGTCAAGTCTCCAGAACCGATGGAATGAAAAGACACGAATTAGTTAATTTGCAAATATGGTTTAAATAAAGAAGAGTGGAAAAGAATACATCCGTATCCCTCGCATAACTTATTTTAAATTGAAGCACAAAACAGCACCAACAAATTGGGCAATGGACCTGCGTTAGATTTCACAAATGAATTGAATCTTTAAAATAGATGGCGTATCTGCCCTCTGGTGAAACAGTAGGTTTCTTAGTTCTTTCGAACTTCTGTCGGAGTTCAATAAATCTGCCTTTCTCCTCGAGCCATTTTTCACCAAACCCGAGCCTTATGTCTTATGATACATAATAGTTTCAAATTCAGAAACAAAAATGCATCTGCTAACATACTACAGTAGATTTACTGTGAATCTGGACAAGTAAAAAGTTGAGAGTATTTTGTATATCGACATTTTAATGACGAATCTTAACAATTAAGCCTTCTTTATTATTCTCTAACATCAATGTTAGATGTTGGCCAGACGTGTCGTATCCAGTTCGCCACCTTTCGTCGTTGGCAAAGTAGCGAGAGCAAAAGTTTATTACCTTAGTTGAACTACAATTTCCGCGAAAATAATAAATTCGATTAAGATAGGATAGAATTCAAAGAGGTTAGAATCGAAAAAGACCTTTCTTAATTTTGGTCATTTTCTCAAACATTATTAGATTGTCTGATCTCTTTTAATTCCCACGCGTCTTCTTAAAAAACGCATGAGACAGGTTACGATTCTAGTAATGTAACTTGTACAGATGGAGGGAAATATTGTCTGCGCATCATGAGGGCAAATGTTTCTTATAGAGTTCAATAACATAAGTTACTAAGGGGGGAGGGAGAGAGAGAGAGAGAGAGAGAGAGAGAGAGAGAGAGAGAGAGAGAGAGAGAGAGACAGAGAGAGAGACAGAGACAGACAGAGACAGACAGACAGATAGACAGACAGACAGACAGGCTATAAAAACCACAGAGTTTGTGTCTTCAAACACTATTTCTGATACATTTAAGAATGGTTAAAGATATTATTCATCGACACATATCGGTCACTGATTGTGTAATAAACTTTTTAAAAACCTTTCGTAATTATACCGGCTATTGTTACACAGGTCTGCAGACTCAATACATAGTTATGTTAAAAATCGGTATCTCTATACTCTATATTCCTTTGTCTGTCGAAACGGTTTCTGTTATGACGTTTAACTCGACAGTAATGCTTTACATCTTATATTCATTCACGTCTAATCACATCTCTACGATTCTGTAATATTAGACTTTAAAATCTGAGCATAAATCTTCTGTTAGAGAAAATTTTAAACCAAAATCTAAATCATTCGAGCGAGCTCTGTAAAAATGTTGCTACTGAAAGTTAAACACAGCTGCTCCCAGTATAGACATTTATTCAGTCGTCTTGAAGCACTAATATTCTTGGTCTAAAATGTTGCTACTGAAAGTTAAACAAAGCTGCTCCCAGTATAGACATTTATTCAGTCGTCTTGAAGCACTAATATTCTTGGTCTAAAATGTTGCTTTAGAAGTTTTAATCATAGATGCGTGGAGCTTTGTACAAATGTAAGCATCTGTGGAGTTTGTTTCTTTTTTCACCTATTATAAGCATTTTTATGATATAAGGAAAAACCTGCTTGAGAGGTTATGTTTTCTTTTTCTTTTCTCTTTGCTTTTTCCCCTTCTTTTTCATTTACTTTCAACTTATGAATTTGTCATATTGTGTCTTTTTCTTTATCTTTCGACATTTGCATCAGAGTGGTAACCAACTCGTGGTTTAAAAACCATAAGGGCGTAGATTGACAGACTTTGGAGCCAGCATCATGGCAGTCAGCCACGATATCCTTGAGTCATACAATTAAGATTGTCGCTTCCCTCATTTTCATTTCGCTTTGAAATTTTAAATTTCTTTTCTTTTGTTTTTTATGAAGCGAAATGTGTGTGAAGGCAACGTCTTTGTTACGATCGTCTTTAACAACAACTATATAGGTGCAATAACAGCAACACAACCAAATGAAAATAACTTTAACAAATAATAGACATTTTGCTTCAAGTTTGTTTTGTTTTGTTTTGTTTTTTTTTTTTCCCTTGTATTTTTCCTGTAGTGAAATGTGTATGGAGGCGTATCGTTCACCCATCAGCCTCAATAAATTAAAAAATTACGGACAAGATGAAGCAGACAATGAAGAAGACTAGATTATGGGTTAACAATACGTAACTTAATACGGAATATAGATTTTGAAAACCAGAATTTCATTCCCTTATTCTTTTGAAAATCTTAACAAAAGACACGTATAAAATAACACGATTGCTTTTTAGTTGCATAGAGATAATGCTTTTAGTGAAATTCGTCTTCTTTGTTTGTCCGATCTAGTCATTAAATTTGCGTTGCGGCAAGCTGGAAATAATGTGGCGGATTCGTTTGAAGCAGACACGACATTAGTACAAAGATGATGATATTAATGTGTTTGTGTCTTCTTTCTGTCTCTTTTTCTCCTGCCTCTCTGTTCTCTCTCACTTGCTCTCTCTTTCTCTCTTACTCTCTATTTCTCTATCCTTCCCTTTCGCCCTCTGCTTTCTCTCTGTCTGTCTGTCTGTCTGTCTGTCTGTCTGTCTGTCTGTCTGTCTCTCTCTCTCTCTCTCTCTCTCTCTCTCTCTCTCTCTCTCTCTCTCTCTCTCTCTCTCTCTCTTTCTCTCTCTCTCTCTTTCTCGCTGTCTCTCTCTCTTTCTCTCTCATTCTCGCTCTGTCTCTCGCTCCCTCTCTCTCCCTCCCTCCCCCTCTCTCTCCCCCTTCCCCCTCCCATCGCCTCATACACTATTCATAACCCCTAGAACTGCGGTGGGGACAGAGCCCTGAGCCAAGCCTCTGTGATCGGACCCAGGCTTCTCTTATCTCTCTACGCAGCTCACATGTATGAAGCTTTGTATGATAATAAACTGCTTAATTCAGTTAATATCGGGGCTTACATGGCGGAAACAGGTCTCCTGAGGGGGGGTCTTCATGGAAGAAAGAAAATTAGGTATGGTCGCCTGGAGACACATGGAAACAGAGAGACTGAAAGTGAGAGAAAAAGAGGGAGGAATAATTACTCTTTCAACGGCAGTTGGTGGTCTCGTTACCAGTTAGGAAAAGGTTGATGGACTAAAATAGGAAGAAAAGTGTGTTGTCACTTTAGGTTCTCAACTTTAATTATGACAGAGGTGAAAGGTTATGACCTCTGCTCCTGTAGGCAGAAGAGCTTAGTGCACACATTCTTTTTTTCCCTCCATTTCTCTCTATTTTTCCTTCCTATTTTCTCTTTAGTGGTCACAGAGATTGGACCGAATTCAAAAAGGTCCTGGTAATTTTTTTTTCTTTCTTCATTGATTTTTTTTTTTTGTTTTGTTTTTTTTTTCTTTTTTTTTTTTTCAAAATAGCAGCATAACGTGTCTTTTATATAAATCTGTGTGAGCAATTTTTTTTTAAACAGCTCATGAATGTATACATCACCTGTTTCCAGCTGTCGAATTTCCATCAGCGTCATTACAAGAAAAAAAGATGACAATAGGGAGTTAATCTGTGACGTCACTGGTGGTTCTTAACAATCTAAGAACAAAAGGTGTTCAGCTTATAACCTTTGACCTATCACATTTTTTGTTAACCCCAAGCACTGAGATTAACCTCCAAAGATTGACGCCTGCGCACAGCAAGACTGTCACAAATCTTTAATCTTTTCCAAAATCTAAGATGGTATTACATATTTTAAGTATATCTGAATGTTGTTAAGGAGAAGTGATTCAATGATTATATCTCTCGCTTATAATTTCTTACTCTGCCCAGATTTAAGATGATCTGTAACTTTACTCGCGATGAGAAGCAAGTAAAAATAGAATAGAGATACATGGAATATAATTATGCGTTTGGTCCATTATAAATTGGAGAGAAAAACAGTGAGAGACACAGAAAGATAGAGAGAGGGAGAGAGAGAGGAGAGAGATACCGAGAGAAGGAAAGAAAGAAGAGAAATAGATAGAAAGGAAGGGAAAGAGACAAAAGGAGAGAGAGGCAGAGAGAGAGAAATGGAGAGTGAGAAGAGAGTGAGAAGAGAGATATAGCGAAAGGAGAGAGATAAAAGAGACACAGAGAGACAGAGAGAGAAAGGGAGACAGAGAGACAGAGAAAGAGAGAGATGGAGAGAGAGAGAGAAAGCAATGCCACAGACGGAGCTCCAAACCCATAATGCAACACTTTTGTTTAACAAATAATTTTACTTCCTTTTTTTCCTTTCGCGTATACGATACAAAACCTGTTCTGCATTCGTTTATTAAATACATGTGTTGACCTTTCCACTGGTTGTTGTTCTATAGCACCTGATCATACAGTGTGACAAATCTGTTGGGAGAAGATTTGACGGGGATCAATCAGCTGCGGCTCTTGTCTGCTTGGCCACAGTCTGTCAGCTCAGGAAGTGGCCCACTCCTATCCACCACAGTCTGTCAGTTCAGGAAGTGGCCCACTCCTGGCCATCACAGTCTGTCAGTTCAGGAAGTGGCCCACTCCTGTCTACCACAGTCTGTCAGTTCAGGAAGTGGCCCACTCCTGTCCACCACAGTCTGTCACTTCAGGAAGTGGCCCACTCCTGTCCACCACAGTCTGTCAGTTCAGGAAGTGGCCCACTCCTGGCCATCACACTCTGTCAGTTCAGGAAGTGGCCCACTCCTGTCCACCACAGTCTGTCAGTTCAGGAAGTGACCCACTCCTGGTCACCACACTCTGTCAGTTCAGGAAGTGGCCCACTCCTGTCCACCACAGTCTGTCAGTTCAGGAAGTGGCCCACTCCTGTCCACCACACTCTGTCAGTTCAGGAAGTGGCCCACTCCTGTCCACCACAGTCTGTCAGTTCAGGAAGTGGCCCACTCCTGTCCACCACACTCTGTCAGTTCAGGAAGTGGCCCACTCCTGTCCACCACAGTCTGTCAGTTCAGGAAGTGGCCCACTCCTGTCCACCACACTCTGTCAGTTCAGGAAGTGGCCCACTCCTGGTCACCACACTCTGTCAGTTCAGGAAGTGGCCCACTCCTGTCTACCACAGTCTGTCAGTTCAGGAAGTGGCCCACTCCTGTTCACCACAGTCTGTCTGTTCAGGAAGTGGCCCACTCCTGTCTACCACAGTCTGTCAGTTCAGGAAGTGGCCCACTCCTGTCCACCACAGTCTGTCAGTTCAGGAAGTGGCCCACTCCTGTCCACCACAGTCTGTCAGTTCAGGAAGTGGCCCACTCCTGGTCACCACAGTCTGTCAGTTCAGGAAGTGGCCCACTCCTGGTCACCACAGTCTGTCAGTTCAGGAAGTGGCCCACTCCTGGTCACCACAGTCTGTCAGTTCAGGAAGTGGCCCACTCCTGTCTACCACAGTCTGTCAGTTCAGGAAGTGGCCCACTCCTGTCTACCACAGTCTGTCAGTTCAGGAAGTGGCCCACTCCTGGCCACCACAGTCTGTCAGTTCAGGAAGTGGCCCACTCCTGGCCACCACAGTCTGTCAGTTCAGGAAGTGGCCCACTCCTGGTCACCACAGTCTGTCAGTTCAGGAAGTGGCCCACTCCTGGTCACCACAGTCTGTCAGTTCAGGAAGTGGCCCACTCCTGGCCACCACAGTCTGTCAGTTCAGTAAGTAGCCCACTCCTGGCCACCACAGTCTGTCAGTTCAGGAAGTGGCCCACTCCTGTCCACCACAGTCTGTCAGTTTAGGAAGTGGCCCACTCCTGGCCACCATAGTCTGTCAGTTCAGGAAGTGGCCCACTCCTGGCCACCACACTCTGTCAGTTCAGGAAGTGGCCCACTCCTGGCCACCATAGTCTGTCAGTTCAGGAAGTGGCCCACTCCTGGCCACCATAGTCTGTCAGTTCAGGAAGTGGCCCACTCCTGGCCACCATAGTCTGTCAGTTCAGGAAGTAGCCCACTCCTGTCCACCACACTCTGTCAGTTCAGGAAGTGGCCCACTACTGGCCACCACACTCTGTCAGTTCAGGAAGTGGCCCACTACTGGCCACCACACTCTGTCAGTTCAGGAAGTGGCCCACTCCTGTCCACCACACTCTGTCAGTTCAGGAAGTGGCCCACTACTGGCCACCACACTCTGTCAGTTCAGGAAGTGGCCCACTCCTGTCCACCACACTCTGTCAGTTCATGAAGTGGCCCACTCCTGTCCACCACAGTCTGTCAGTTCAGTAAGTGGCCCACTCCTGTCCACCACAGTCTGTCAGTTCAGGAAGTGGCCCACTCCTATCCACCACAGTCTGTCAGTTCAGGAAGTGGCCCACTCCTGTCCACCACAGTCTGTCAGTTCAGGAAGTGGCCCACTCCTGTCCACCACAGTCTGTCAGTTCAGGAAGTGGCCCACTCCTGTCCACCACAGTCTGTCAGTTCAGGAAGTGGCCCACTCCTGTCCACCACACTCTGTCAGTTCAGGAAGTGGCCCACTCCTGTCCGCTACAGACTGTCAGTTCAGGAAGTGGGCCACTCCTGTCCACTACACTCTGTCAGTTCAGGAAGTGGGCCACTCCTGTCCACCACAGTCTGTCAGTTTAGGAAGTGGCCCACTCCTGGCCACCACAGTCTGTCAGTTCAGGAAGTGCCCCATTCCTGTCCACCACACTCTGTCAGTTTAGGAAGTGGCCCACTCCTGGCCACCACAGTCTGTCAGTTCAGGAAGTGCCCCATTCCTGTCCACCACACTCTGTCAGTTTAGGAAGTGGGCCACTCCTGTCAACCACAGTCTGTCAGTTTAGGAAGTGGCCCACCCCTGGCCACCATAGTCTGTCAGTTCAGGAAGTGGCCCACTCCTGGCTACCACACTCTGTCAGTTCAGGAAGTGGCCCACTCCTGGCCACCACAGTCTGTCTGTTCAGGAAGTGGCCCACTCCTGTCTAGCACAGTCTGTCAGTTCAGGAAGTGGCCCACTCCTGGTCACCACAGTCTGTCAGTTCAGGAAGTGGCCCACTCCTGGTCACCACAGTCTGTCAGTTCAGGAAGTGGCCCACTCCTGGTCACCACAGTCTGTCAGTTCAGGAAGTGGCCCACTCCTGTCCACCACAGTCTGTCAGTTGAGGAAGTGACCCACTCCTGTCCACCACACTCTGACAGTTCAGGAAGTGGCCCACTCGTGGCCACCACACTCTGTCAGTTCAGGAAGTGGCCCATTCCTTGTCACCACAGAAATTACATCATAATGATAGCATGAAGCTTAAGTTCATTCTTGCTAGAAGTCATGCGACGAGAAACTAAAATCTGTCTGCTTTTAATCATTAAAAATAAAACATGTTCATGAGAACTAAAGGGGAACGGAATTAATTTATTCAAACGCGGGGACGAAAACTATAATTGATTGCGTCATGAAGAGATCATTGCCCACAACACCGACCCAATTTTTCAGATGATGTCAGACGATTTGACAGCAAATAAACTCAGAATCGAATTCTCTGTTTTGTGGTTAAAATGTACTTCGGGTTTGGAAGTTCTGTGAACTTTCAGTATGTGAATAAGAGTGCGTATGTGTGTGTGTGTGTTTATGTGTGGTTGGGAATGCAATCAATTTCATTAACTGTTGGCAGACAATCGATGTTTTTCCTTCGTTCATTTGTTTATTTATTTATCCATTTATTTAATTGTGGTTTAACGCATTCCATCAAAGCTATCAACTGGTGGACCCCATCGAGTACTTTTGTGAAACATTGAGTTGATGGGTTGCACTATATAAACTTACTGAATAAGAAAGTACAGCTTTCCTAAATATTTTTTTTTTTTTTTTTTTTTGCTATTTAAAGTAAAAGTTTGTTGATGCATCTCGTCCGTAAAGAAGTAATTGAGCTTTTAAGATCTGTTAACGTGGGCAGAAATAAATCAGCGATTCGATTCGATACCCAGCCATGGTTAGAATTCAACCTGGAATCCACATGAGAAAGTTAAGACTCTGAATTTTAAACGAAGCCAGACTTCATAGCCAAGATGTCGGTAATGGACATGGTCTCCAATATTCGTTCACAAACTTCGATGCTCTTTAGAATGTTAACATCAAGAAAAGTTTGCAATATTGACGGTTAGATAGATGATAATTAAGAGAGAGTAATAGATGAAAAGATTTATGAAAAACAAATTAAATTGAACGAAAGATTAACGTATAGAGTAATAGAAAGATAGATCCATTACATTAAAATCTGCATTATAAAAGGTGACACCGAATTCTCTCTATGCATGATCCATTGCAATCTCCAGTGGTCCCCTACAAAACCATTGTAATGTACGGAAATAAAGTTCAATAAATTCTGATGTGCCATTATCAGTCGTCAGTGTGGCCGAGAAACACTGGAGAAAAATTGTAGATTTAAACCATACAGACTTTTGACTGGAGAAAAATGATGGATTTACACCATACAGACTTTTGACTGGAGAAAAATGATGGATTTACACCATACAGACATTTGACAAATCATTTGTATATTATTTGAAATTCATGTGTTGTTGAGTGAGTCATTGTTTGTGAAAGACCATGAAACATGTACATCTTGGCGATCTATAGCTTTATGAGCAATACACAATAATGACACACCCGAGACTGTGTTGCCTTGTTTTTAGAGAGAGAAGATTTAGATCAAAAATCAAATCTCTACACTAAATATTCCTTCATGTCTTGTTCAAAGAAAAAAAAATCATTTCATCCTTTCTTTAGTTGTAGACCCAGACGCTTTGAATTAAAGAAAAATAAACTTGAAATTATCACAACTGCGTTTTGAATTAAATGTCAGTGCATGATGTATAAACTACAGTGTTTAAAATAATTGGATAAATCTTCCGCCCTGCGAGTATCTCCTTGTACACCATGTTGTATACAATAGAAGCGCTCAGGCCTAGACATGGGCTCAAGTTGAGAGATGAACTAATAAAGGTTGTTTTTTCTGACTTGATACCTTTTATTCACCACATCAGATTGTCCATGTGTACCTGCAGTGGGTTACATCAGCACCACATAATTATGGTCAAGGTGTAGACATAAACCAAATGAGGCCTACGCGAAATAAAGCTCACAAATTTGTTTTACTTTTTTTCTTGGTTATTTTATTACATTTATAAGAGATAGAATAACCTCCTAGCTACATATGCAAAAAGATTTTCAAGGCTTGGTATTCTCTCAAGCTTGACACGAATGGATGTGGAGGATATAAAGATGTTACTGTCGATAAATTTGCTTTTCTTCAACGTATAATTATGTCTTTCTCACATGTTCATTTGACCAGCGAATCATTAATAGATTAATTATACATAGCTGGAGACGTTCGTTTCGGCAAGTCTCATTTCTACATTTAGTTTCTCTTATTTTCACTTGCCCTGCACCTCGACTCAACATTTTTCTTTTCTTTTTCCTCCACATAAACATTCCCTGGCCATCTCGCGTGTGTGCACTGAGCAGGTGAGTAGTATATGTTTCAATACAGATGGTGAGCAAGTTTTTATTGTGGATTGTTGTCTTTGTCTCTTAATCTCTTATTTTATTTACCTATCTCTCTATCTATCTCTGCCTCCTCCTCCTTCTCTCTCTCTCTCTCTTTCTCTCTCTCTCTGTCTCTCTTTCTCTGTCTCTCTTTCTCTGTCTCTCTCTCTCTCTCTTTAGTTTTTCACCTGAAACTCCCGTCACCATCTCTTTCTTTCCCTTCTTTATTTCTATCTTTCTTTTTTCTATACCTCTCTCCATCTTTTTATCTCTTCGACTCGCCTTCTGTCCGACTGTCTCTCTCTCTCTCTCTCTCTCTCTCTCTCTCTCTCTCTCTCTCTCTCTCTCTCTCTCTCTCTCTCTCTCTCTCTCTCTCTCTCTCTCTCTAAATCTCTCCATCTATCTTTCCAATATTAGTCCATGACCACTTCAACTCAACTCGGTAGACGCCCGGAATCAAAATGAATAGCCTTTCGGCCTTAATTTGATGTTTTCAACCTCCCACTCTCCATCTTTCCCCCCCCCCCTCTCTCTCTCTCTCTCTCTCTCTCTCTCTCTCTCTCTCTCTCTCTCTCTCTCTCTCTTTCTCTCTCTCACTCTCTCTCTTTTTCTCTCTCTCATTCACATCAATTTCTCAATCTTCACCACCCCAAGTCCATTTTTCTTCCTTTCTGCTGTAAATTTTCTTCGCCCTCCTCCCTTTTTTGCCCGTCCGTCTTTTCAACCTCCTCCTCTTCACTCCTCATACGATAAGATTTTCAACGATTAGTGAATCGAACTGGAATCGAATTTAACCAAACTTTTGGAATCGACAGCCTTGAAAAGGGGAAAGATAGCAAACTAGATGAAGAGTATAAATTGGTATTGAAGAGACGAAGTATATGATGCTCAATTAAAGAAAAACTGCCCAAATCATCAAATGTTTTATAACATGTAGGTCATCCTCTTTAGAAATATTGATTTTTAAAACCAGCAAATATTTTTTTTTGTTTTTTTTTTTAAGTTGTTATTTTGTGTTTTCGATCTGTCATCGACAGACAACTTATTGAGTTTCTATAAACTACAGATAAAAAGATAGATAAAGATACGGAGAAACGGAATGAAATAACCCAGAAATTTTCACTCGACAAAATTGACAGGATTTGCATTCTGACCAAAATAAAAGGAAAAGTTTAATTTCAATTAAGTATCAAAAAAGAAAGAAGAAAACACACCCACCCAGAGTAAATAGGTAAATGTAAAGAACATATCATCCAGCTATCCTTCCCCACGGTGCCACTAGCTCAATATCGGTAGCTTTTTATATAGATTAATGAAATGTTGATTTTTAAATTTTACAGCTATGCAGTTTATACCCCTATACCGTAAGGGTAATTTAAATGTCATGAACAAATCCTATGGAACGAGTATGGTATCGGCACTGATATTAATCATTCTTAGCATGTGAATCTCAGGAATCGGGTAAAATTCTTGAGTGTGTAACCGATTCCTAAATATTCTTAATCCAACATTCAAACTTCTGGAGCCCAAATCCTTGACCAATGCACATGACCTTGGAAGGTCAAAAGGTCCAAGTGCGTGCAGATTTTCTGATCACTCTTTTCTCCCCCTCCCCATCCTCCCCTCCTCCTTTTCTTTACCTTTCCCTCTTTTAACAGTGAAGAGAGTATAGACTTAACAGTTGTTAGGACCAGCCTAGAAGAAATCTGGAGGATTTTGCCAGGTCTTTAGAAGTGCTCTGCATCACAAACACATAAATTTTACTTTCGCATGGTGGAATTTGGTTCATTAGAAAACTGTATCATTATTTTGATCGTGTTGTCAACCCGCAAAGTTGTTTCAGAGTAGTGATGTCCTTTTAC